>OX638297.1:8047292-8647292 GCA_951812265.1 Taphrorychus bicolor | reverse complement strand
CAACTACAGTAGTAGAGGTCATTCCCCGATAGTCGTGAGCAGGAAAAATTATGGTAAGGGCAGGAAGTGTGAAAATCTTAGTGTGAACACTTTTGTACAAGGTTCTAGGATTTCCTTCTTGGAAATCAGTCCTGCCACATCCTCTAATTAGAAGAGCATCTCCCGTAAATGCTAAGCCCTAGAAAAATTCTTCAAAACTCAAATAAGAACTTCAGTGAAACCAACAAACCTGCTCCTTGTTGTAGTATGTAACGCAACCGTTGGTGTGTCCAGGAGTGCTCAAAACGGTCAACTTCTGGTTTCCAAAGGCAATTTCGTCATCCTCATCTACCCAAATATCTGCATTGGCACCACTGTTTTTAGAAATGATGGTTTTACAGCCGGAGAGAACTCTTAGATAACCCGATCCTGTCACGTGGTCAGCGTGCATATGAGTATTGACTATAAAAGTAGTAAACAATACATTTTCGCTGGTCGAGAAAAAACTATTATTAGAGGAATAAACGTCATATAAATTGATTCGCCCAAGGAAAAACTTTTTCAGCTTATGCCTTTCTATCTGTTTGCCGAAGCAAAATGCAATAATTACAATTGTATAGGACATATAGCAAGAGTATATCGTTAATTTGGCTATGCATTAACGTTTAAAATTTAGGGATGAGGTACAAAATGATAAAAGCAAATTTTATTTTTGGTCAATACTCACTATAAGTACTCATTACTAAAGATTAGGGAAGTTTTTTTCTAGACTAAAGAAAGGAGTGTATTTTTCCAATTGATACATATAGCGTATAATCAAATTCCTCTGCATGATCAAACTTCATAAAAGGCGTATGCAGGATGTTTGGGAAAAGTGTTGCTGTGTGTGGGGTGATATGCTGATGCTGGCACTGCTGGTAGCTCAATCCAGAAAGGCATGAAGCAGGTTAAAGGGGCAGAGGTGACAATGGTAAAAGATTATACAAATTCAATGGTCCCCACTTGGGCGAGGGCAATAGTGGCGAGACGACTGGAAGAGACAGTTTACTCATGACGCCAGTACTCCAGACCAGAGTAATTGTAGAACCGCCATAGTAACTAAATCAAGATGACACAACTGGAAATAGTTTTGAGTAAAGTTGCACAACGAAATTCTGAGAGCATACCACAACCATAAAAATGAAAACCATTATAGTAACAGTGCCAAGTATAGTAATGGTGATTAATTTGTTCTGAAACTCAGCCGCCAATTCATTCAATCAGCACAAACAGCCACCGCCAAGAGTAACACAGCCACCGCCAAGAGTAACGTAACTTTTCACAGAATAGCTCATCGATTAAGTCCTAAGAGCAATGTAAGTTCACATAGAACAGCTAATAGGTTAAGTAAAAAGACCAATTATATGAAAGACAATTTCACTTCTTCAGAGAATTCAGAATTAGACTAAAGTACTGATTTCTAAATGACTTAAGTAGTAATGTTGAGATTGCCAATGTAGAAGCATTGATTAAATTGTGGTATATATTGTGGTATCCAGTAAGCACATGATCAAATAGGTACTGGGGCGTTATTTGGTTGAAAAGAAAAAGATTGATCAAACTTCCATTAAGAAAAGCTTTCTGGTTTCGAGGTCTTCTCCCACAGTCTTTGAGATATTTAGCTTAAATTTGGAATGGAAGATGCCTTCATTTATTTATTTTTTTTACCTATCATTGCAGTGCTTAAAATTCACAGGGCGATATTCGTTTGGGAATCGGTCACACCTCAGCCCCCAACATTTAACATTTTTTTCTGGTATTCACTGACCTACTCTAAAACAAGGGTTCAATTCCCCTTTCCATTAAGACATTTTTTGTGTCTTGACTTTTTTCGTACCTGACACCGTTTTCGAGCAAAAAAATAAAACACGATTTAATGAAATTACCAAAATTAAACGTCTGAATAAATTAAAAGTTATCTATATCATGGTAAAGAGAGATGTGTGTACATATACTAATAGGAACAAAAAGTTTCATTCTAACCTCAAGAATACGCTCTTGAGATATGTGTGTCGAATTTTGAATCACCTTATATATTTACAACTGTGACCACACATGATGTTGTGTGGTCACACATTTGAGCTATTGAGCACAGATTTGAGCTATTGGGCACACATTTGAGCTATATACCCAAGACATACTCTGATTAAAGTAAAAACACATTTTATCAAAAATATCCACGTGGTGACGAATATAAAAGGCTGACAACCATACAAAACCACGCAAACCTTGAGTGAGTACGTACAAGTCTATTGAGACCGAACCAACTGACTAACTTCATGCTTAAAGGTAAATTTATAATTTTTGGAATAGCCCAACAAGGTTTTCAACTTAATTCTTAATACAGTGCCTAGAAATCAAAATAACATAACCCTCATACTTGCATAAATGAGTGTAAGTCCTAACTCCTGAGTTACTTGAAAGTCCCTCTTGGCTTGTTCCAAAACTGGGTCTATTAGTACGCATTTCTTGGTGTCAGGACATCCTAGGAGATATGTGTAGGTACTGCTGGTGTGATCAAAGAACTGTTAAAAATATCGCTAAAATAGCATGTCAACAATGTAAAATAATTAGCAAATATATTTTAGTACTAACCTGTCTAAAAATAAGCTTATCAGAGCTGTAGCCACTAAATTGTCGAATCACAGACATTTTTATCCTACTACTATTGAACGAGTAATTGATGTGATCGTAGTTACTATGGTATCCAGCCACTTGCTAATAAAACATATAAACGTGATCATAAACCATAAAAGAATCTTGTCATTCACTTACGCCATTTAATGATAAAGATACTGTGCCCAACATCCTGTGTAGAACCCCAATAATTCTGCGTGACTCGCCCATATTATTTGTTCGTTTACACTAGTTGCAGAGAGATGTTTACAATGACTGCAACGAATCGATAATCAGATAATTGAAATATTTCCAAATTACAGTAATCAGTATTCTAAAACAAATAACTACGTTTTACGATAATGTTGTTGGGTAGGTATAAATTTTTTATTTTTTAAGTTATGTCTATACCTAAAAGGTACAACGTTTCCATAAATTAATTTCAATGTTAATAATTACTGAGAAAGATCGTATATAGGTACCTAAAACAAATACATTATGCAGGATCTTTACCTTGTAAACAAGTTAGGTAAATAGGTACTTAATGTAGCAAGAACGGAAACAATAGTAATTTAGCGATTCCATTAGCTGGTCCACTTTCCATACTTGCAACTTTATTGTTTTATAATTTATACAGGATGAGTACATTCTTTAAAAAAAAAACAAATCTTTTTGATAAGTCTGCGCTTTTACAGTTTTTTTTTGGCACCCACGGATTTTTCAGTGGTTTGCAAAGACGTAATTTAAGCATGGCCTAAATAGAGCGTTGTTTTGACTTATATCGTATACCGATTTATAACAGTCAAAGCACCACTCAAGTTAAGCTCCTCTTCAAATATTCAAATACACAGGATCAATTGTCATTTGCGTGGAAGTTTTATTACGTTTTAATACGAGCGTAAAGTTTTATTATGACTGTATCAACAGAGGGTGGTAAAAAGTCAAAATCAAAACAGCATTTAACATAAACTCCCTTTAGTTCAGGTTAGTCAGGATGCTATCCACTTTTACAGTTAAGTTTGAACCTACCTGAAGCGTAAACTCCAAATTTAACGTACATTTCATAGTTTATCTGTCAAAATCGTTCGTTTACCTTTAAACTAAAGTTTAATCTGAACAAATGTTGGGTTTTCTTTCTTTCTTCTTCAACCCAACATTTGCTCAGCTTGGCGGTCAAGAACAGTCTCTCCGTTTAAACTGAACTGTAAAAGTGACCCTTAAAGGAGGTAACTAGACGCAAATGACAGGTAAAATCTCAATGTCAAAATCTTTCAACCTCAAAACTCCAGTAAGTCAAAATGTTGTCAAGTTTGATATCACAAAAGTCATAATAAAAAAAAATGTAAAATATAGTAAAAATTCTGTAAAACAAAGTAAATAAAATCAATTTTGAAGGAAGTAGCAGATATGCTGGAGATCACGTAAAACTGCCCGTTTGAATGGTAAGTTTAGATATAATCATATCGTAGAATTAATTAACAATTATTATGCTAATAATAATTAAAAAACCGCGCCCCCGCCGGCTAAGGCTAAATAAAATTGGAGGGACACGGAGTCTAAATTGAAAGTTTGAGATTTTTTATTAAGTACTATTATTAGAATACAATATAAAAACATGTGATAAGGTTTATTGGGTAGATAGGAGTTAATAGATTCAGTAAAATAACTAAAACATTTCCGCATTGAAATCGACCAACACTAAGAAAACAGGAACTGTTAGCCCTACACAGAGCTAACAAACTGAAAATGGTTTTACTTCTCGCTCAGCTGAACGGTAAGTAAAGTGGGAGGTTAAAAACACGATTTTTTCCAACTTTTAAATATCTATGCATACCCTTCGCATACATAATTCTGAGTCGGATATCTCATTCACCAAATTGCCTAAATTAATATCAATAAAATCAAATTATTAAAATTAATTGCACATTCTCTGTTGGCATATTTGCGCTTTCTAAGGTGGTGTTATACAATTTTATGACTAACTGTTTTTACCAAGTTTTTTTAACTACAGTCCTGGAATTTGGATGATATTAATTGAAAGTCCTGTTTTATTAAAAATCTAAGGATATGTAACACTTTTCTTTTACCGAATTATTTAGTTTTGTGCACCGAATTTTTTAACTAAATTTGTTTGGATAAATATCCTGGCAGAGAATTAAGGCTCTGGCCATATTCAAACTATTTTATAAAATATCGTAAAGAAAGAAAAAAACTGGACTGACACAGAACAGGAACATCTGAAATTTGGTATATTGGCGTAGGTTTTGATTCTAAGCAACTTTTCTTAACGACTTTCTGTTGTATCTATCATAGAAAGGAAACTTTACAAAAAAGGTTTTCAGATAATTTCCAAGGTCTTGATTGTTCAAAACTTAAATTATACCAGAAATTGGTCTTGAGCAGAGCTACTCTCTGTTCAGCGAGGGTTCAATATGACGTCACATATCAGCTCATCTCATTTCATTAGAAAAAGATCGCCAAAAACCAAGCGTATTATTAGTTCTTATTACTAATAAAACCACCAGCTAGTCAGTTTGACACTTAATGTCAAAATGTCGTCAAAGTTTAGGAATTCTAGATTAATCGTCACCGGCAAAAGAGTATAAAATTTTGTGAAATGGTTACAAAATGATGCTTGGCGCTACGAAGAAAAGGAACAAATTTTGATATTAAGACTCATTGATGACTACTTTCAACGAGAAAAAGTGGCACAAAAAACCAGTAGATGCAGTGTTCAAGGTAAGTCTCGATTTGATGTATGTTTGAAGACTAATACCATATTTGTTACCAGTTCAACTGACATTTTATCGGAGATTGACGATTTTTTTTGGTATGACGTTACAATTTATGACGTAATATTTAACCCTCGCTGAACAGAGTATACACCCCAAACAAGAAAATTGAAACTTTGGCGTCGTTTTATCTGTCCGGCCATACTACACCGCATATTCAATACATTGAAAATAAACAAGATGAAGTGCATGATAGTGATTAATATGGCTCCACAAATGTATTGTTTTGAGAAGGAATCTTCGAACAAAAGATGAATCGTATTGCTTTGCGATGTTATAGAGCGATACATCGCTTACACTAATGTAAGAAAAATTACAGAATACTACCATTGGTTTGATGCTGCTGACCTACGTATAAACCAATCATTTATCGTTGACATCAAGTAGGCCTTTGGAAATCTGACTTTGACATTTTTATGGTGCCTTCAAAACATGTGCTGAAAGGAGATACTAAAAAAACTGGAGATTTCAAGGGTGACGAGATGGCAAAAATAAGTGAATAATTTATACTTACTAGAATTATCGGTCGGATTCTGAATGATATGGTGAACGAAAAACTAGCAGCTAAAAAGCTGACAAAAAGCAATAACGAAACAATTTTTTTTTTTCCATTTTTGTGTATTCTTAGTTCAGACACGACTTTCATAAAGAGTTTTTTAAAAACATCGATTTTTATAAACAAAAATATTCTGAAAATTGGTTCCTCATAAAATCAACGGCTGAAACTCCGAATAAAATATCTTGTTAATGCTTCAGGAGGGTGCACCATACAAAAAATGTTAAATTTCAACCCGTTTTACAGGATGCCCCACCACGAAGGCCGTCTCTCCATATAGGAATGGAACAGTTGCCATGAGAAATATTTGAAAATTTGGGTATATTAATAAGTCCTTAAACCTAGTTTAGGAAAAATATTTACAAGATCCTAGTACGGGGTGTTCATTATAAAACTTCATCTAGTTGGCTATGAAATGTCAAAAGAAAAGGATGGAGAAACAAAAGTCCATTTATTTTGCTTATGTCATCCTTTTCTGTCAAAATTTAATAGCCTGCTACATGAACTTTTATAATGAACAACCTATACTTTTAAGTGAAACTTGTTCACTATGTTTTACTTGATAGTACATCATTGTCTACCACCTTTAAACAAATCCTAGTACTTCTAGTTACTTCTACCAAAAGGCAGCGCTATCTTTGTTAACAAATAGAACCACCCAATTTGTATTGCGAATTTCGATGCTAAAGCCGTAAAACCTAAAATGTTGAGGTCATAGCAAAACGACTTGTACTTTCCCACTTGTGTTCAATTTTATAGGCTATTCAACTGCGGTAGTTTCCTTCTCTTTTTAAGATTTTTTTTTACTTTTTAGTACCTATGTCAAATTTTCTCGAATTAATGAATAATACAGTTGGCACGTTGAGGAACCTATTTTTAACCTAGTTTTGCTATAAGTTTTGCAGCATTTTGAGAGTTTGAAAAATCCGATTTTTAGGCTGAATTTTATCGAAAACAGCCGCAATGTAGCTCATTTTACAAAAATTACTTAGAAGTTTGACAATCAACATTTGAAAAACAAAGATGGCGCTAGCTTCCGTTTTAACCCGAAGTTCTAAATCTTGTAGTGGTACTAGTAGTAGTTGTAAACAATGGAGGGGCCGAAGCCTTGCGACTAGGCCTTAGAGGCCCTATTCACAGTCCCCCGGTCCACCCATAACTACTACACCAGGGCCCTAATTCCCTCCACGAGTCGACCCTTTCCCAACCTTTACCGAATGAGAGTATCCCGTCTCATTTCAGAGTAGGAAACTCCTCTCGTTGAAGCAAAGCGGCTCCAAGTGTCGTATGGCGCAGTCACGCCCACCTATGGCACACTCCCAGAAAGTGGTATGATCTTGCCCTAGCCCACAGTGGGTGTAAAGTGAACTGTCAGCGAGGTGCACGTGCCTGATTAGTCTGCAGTGTCCAGTAAGGATTCCTATAAGGTCTACCAGGCACTACCGGCTTCTCCCAAGAAGCCACAGGTCTTGTATCTATCGGGGTTAGAGTAGATTTCCTTGGTCTGAATACATATTCCTGACTGTGTCCAGTTTGTCCTTATACTCTCCCATACCCACTCATTCAGAGTGTGAGAGACGTACCTTTTACTTACTTCTAGACATGGCTCTGGTCCAGTAAAGCATGTCTGGGAACCCCGCTTTTTTTACACTTTTTTTTCTGCCAGTGACTCTAGAGCATCCCTATAATCCTGAACGAACTTTGAACTCGTTCGACTCCTGTAAATCGATCGCAAAGCCGCCTGACTGTCGGAGTAGATGTAGATGTCCTGCTCTGCTCCCTGTCTGACTTCTGTTCGTGTGGCCACCTCGAGTATTGCAAACACTTCCGCCTGGAAAACCGTCGTGTGGTATCCCAAGGGAATTCTTGGTCCGTCTGTAAACCATACCTGATTATTGAATTCGTCCGTTGTTGAAATATTTATCCCAAATGGCTCTTTCAGTCTCAGCTGATCGCGTGGGCGCCCCTTGTGCGACAGGACAATTGGGACGTCCCGCTGAATGAGGCTGGCGATCTGCGTGTGACCCATTCCCATAGCTGCGTCCTTCCACTGGCTGCAGCTATCCCTCCTTCTACAGGACGCCATCGCCTCCCTCTTAACCCAGATTGGAAGCTCCGGCAGACACAGTAAGGCATTATGAGTGCTGCTCCTAGTGTTGTTCTGAATGCTCCCGTTAGGGCTAGGCAGACCGTTCTCTGTAGTCTGGCCAACCTTAGCTCATAGCATTCCGTGTCCACTGCCGGCCACCAGACCACGGTCCCGTAGGTTAACCTCGGTCTGATTACCGCAGTGTAGAGCCAGTGCAGGACATGTGGCTTTAGACCCCACTTCCTGCCCACTGCCCTGCCTAGTTGCCATATCAGTGCTGTTGCCTTATTGCATGTCTTCCACGTGATTTTTCCAGGTTAGCCCGCTGTCGATAATCACCCCCCAGGTACTTAGCCTCAGGCTTTAATAGCAGAGGTTCACCGTAGAGCGTGGGTGAGCGGAATCTTGTGGTTTTCCTTCTTTTGGTGTGGAGCACAAGCTCTGTCTTGCCAGGGCTAACTGACAGTCAACGATTCTGAACGATTTCAGGTCAAGCGACATTATAGTCACCTTTCTCACCTTTTGGTATGAAGATCGCGTTCGCGTTTGCGTCTCTCCTGAGGGGCATATCCCAGAGCAACGCTCGCCATGAACACTCTGCTCATCGATGGGAGCACATGGTCTAGTCCCACTTGCAGGATTGCTGGGATTACACCGTCTGGTCCCGCTGCATTAAATGGATGAATTTTAAAGTTTGTAAATATTTTACGTAAATTTGGCATAATATCTAATGTACCTACTTATAAAAATACCCAAGTTTTCAAAAATTACCTTCGGTAATTTTTTCCAATATAATTAGGCCTTAGAGGTGGGACACCCTGTATATTTGGTTGATACGGATATTTCAGATCTACCTCTTGAAATTAAATATTTTAGAAAACAATGTCAAGTCCCAAATATTTAGCATTATCTTTTTGTTCCCACTGTATCACGTTTCCAATTCTAGTTCCTCGTTTCAGTAAAAGATATGATCTTTGAAAGCACACTGGTTTTTTCTAAAATATTGTAAGGGGTTATACACGTATGATTTGTAAAACTTTACACTTTACAAATAACATATACAAACTGCGATTGTGACCGGTATATTTAGACGCTATTTCGGAACCATTTTCACTGTTTCTGCAAGAAAAGATGAAAGAGAATATAAACACCAAACACAGTCTTTTTTTGGGAAAATTTAATTTTTCTTAACGAAAAATTTGAGATGTGCTGTTCCGACTATTTTCGTGAGTACCTCATTTAGTGTTGGCTAGATTAGTGAGTGACAAAGTTCAAACATATTACGGCTTAATAAATAGTTATCAGCAAGGCATGATGACGAAACAGAATATGCATCACCTCTACATTAGTATACGTTTATGATTTATTTATATGCATTCTGAAATCTAAATTCATAGACCCATCTCTCAACAGTTACCTATGCGTACTTTATCTCCTAATTCTTTCAGAAGTGCTAATTGGATAGTTCAATGGTCTTGTGTTGTAGATTTTTTTTAAGAATAAGCGTTTGACTTTGGTAGGTCCTTTATTATACATTAATAAAATGTTTGTCATTTTATGCATTTGATGCTGAACCTCAAAGCGAAAAAAAAAAGAAGCAGAAGGACTTTAAAAGAAATAAATTATAAGAAAGTGAACGAAACAGTAACACATTGCAATATGGAATTAGCTTTACGATATTTCGTCTAAAATTTTACCAGGCAGGAAACGATACACCTTTCTATGGGTGTAAAATTCTGTATTAGCAGCACCTTGAACTCTACCAGTTTACGGGTTTGCACCTTTTAAGGAATACGGAATTCAAGTGGGTTTGCAACGCGAAAACCCAGCTTGCTGTCCTTGATTTATGCGACTATTCCACGGTTATTGTGTTTACTTTTGATACAACATCCTAAATATACGCTCCAATAATTCAATTATTAATAAATTGTGCGTATCTACTTAGTCATTCCTATTCCATTTAGATATTTTACCACAATTTACATTGGGCTTTTGATAAAAATATCAGTATATAGAACTTGATTTAGAAATGACCTTGATGTGCAATAAGTAAATAATGTTCAACGGAAAACTTTTAAAATGCTTTCACTAGAAGAGATGTCGACATTACCTACTTAAGTTGCTTTACTATGTACACAAAAGCGGGATAGGCAGGCATTTTTAAAAGCCAAATGCAGATTTCATGAATACTGTACTAAAAATAGCGGCCCACGTTAATTAGGATGGCCCCGGATCCTCTGACCCAAAACAAGTTGCTAAATTCGTTCCAGTTTTTTTGCCAATGATCTACTTTCTAAACCTGGGTGACACTCTCGAAATAGACGCACTAGAACCTGTTGAATGAGTTGTCACCACTATTCAGATAATGTTTTGTTTGTTTTAAGATTTTCTGGTCTTAAATCTAAGGTGACTAATGAGTGAGTTATCTATTTAGGCTACATAATCTAACGTACGTGAATGTTTCTTATGATCAACTTTTCTATTCTTTTAGAACACGAAAATTCTTTCGATTTCTAATGACTTAGATACAAAGTCATTTCGCACTTCAGTTCAAGTTTTATTTCAATATTGTGTGCAGTGCAGAGTTATAGAAAATTTATTGTAAATATTTTAAGCCTTTACTTCTTGAGTCTTAATATATACACATTGACATTATAACACATGAGTTCTAGAATGCATCTCTGAACAATAGATTGGACAAGACAAATCGTTTACATCAAATTTTGAAGGCAACTAAAAAATGGTTATATAACCATAAACATAATTTTGTATAAATAGTCAAAACGTTGCCAAAGGCTATTACCTTCTGCCTACCTCACCATACACAACAAAATATACGAGGGTGTCTACTAAACTGCTGTTTAGTATCTGTCTTACATGGCTACTGGGAGAAGAAGGATGAGGCTCTAGCTCTATAAAAACCACAGAGATCTAACAATGCACATCAAGCATCATTGTAGTTACAAATTCAATAAGGTCAGAAAGTCATCAAGAAATTCTAAAAAAGGAGCAGGCACTGCGTTGCCTGAACTATTTTCTTACAATTATTTTAACTTCCAAATCTTTATTCCACTACTTCTTCCATTCTTCAATATAAAGAAAGGGCAAAACCTTTCAAACCATTCAAACCTGTAACAGATAAAATGTCTTCGCAGCGCGAAAAAGAGGTCGAAATTAGAGGCAAACTTTAGGTTTACAAATTCTTTATTTATGATTTTTATGCAAAATATTCAGTTACATACAAACAAAAATTACTTCGCTTTATATCCTCGAAATTATTTAACGAGTTACAAAGGTGATATGACAACCTTCAGTTTCGCGAATAGATATTCTCAGGCTTTTTTTTTTTTGGTTGTTTTTATTATTATATATTTTTTATACCTTATAGAAATTATTGATATTTTCTGGTTAGTCATAGACTGTTATGAGTTTTTTCTTTCATGATGCTCAGGCATTGTCGATTGTTCTTTTGCTCGTTGCTCTTTGCAGTTGATCGCCTTTTAAGCAAAAAGCTTTTCAAGAAAACCAATTTTTTAGAAATCAATAGGTTTTTGGTTTTTTTTAGAACTAACTTTTCAAACTTTTTCTCTGCCTGTGGTTAATTGAAAATTGAAGCTTCCTTAAAGTTATTTTGGGTATTTAGCTAATGGCTTCTCAATTCTCTAAATAAATTATAGGTTTTAGTAGATAAGTTTTAATAAAAATGATAATGTTATTAATTTTATACATGTTAACTAAAGATTTAAAGTTGTGTTCTTGTAGGGCCTTCTAATGCAGCCTCTAGATAATTTTTCAATTTAGGCAATTATTTCTAAACAATCATTCTTTTCGTCATCTTTTTAAAATTTCATTGAAGTTAGATAGTAGTCACTCTACCTAAATTTTTACGCAAATTTCTGAGGCGAGATAATCTTTAAACGGTGTTAGTGCAACAAGCCCTTACTCTAGGAGAATTCAGATAATTATTTCTCCTTCAATTAGTTTATTTTCATTAACTTTATGTTAGTTCAAACGGTATTTATGTTTTTAGAGCTAATCCGGATTTCTATACCATTTTTATTCGGTTCCCTTTTCTGCACCTTGTGTAGAACAGATTTGAGAATGACGTCAAATAAATGTCGAAACGTCGGCATAATTTCTACAAAAACGTATAAGTTTTTTATTGTTTGTCCTACACCTGCAACAACGCAACCAATCAGTATCATAGATTTTAATTATGGCAACGTCATTCTTTTCACAACACTTGTAATTTTGGGTTACATACACACAAATTGATTCTAAAACGATTTCGTTTCTGGAAGTACAAAAAAATAGCTTATACACCACGGTATTATAGTGTCATTACTTCCCTCGAGTAGATGCTCCTTCGGGCTGCGCCCTCGAAAACAGTCTCTACTCTCGGGTGAAATGAGTCGTCGCTTTAGTCCCTTGATGTATAATATGCTATTTTTGTTGTACTCTGAAACGAAGCATTGGAGCAAAAAAATACAAGAAGGCTCTTTCTTCACAATTGAAGGGAAAATTCAAAAATATTTTTGTTTTCTAGAAAAAGTGACGCATCATCTTTTTCTTCACACATAATACAGCCATCCCAGGCCGGAAGGTGACGTCATTTTGACGTATTTTTTTGGTGGGCATTAGTTATTCGACGTCACCTGACGAATAAATGACGTGATAATGACGACTCATAATTCAATGACGTTTACAGACCGATTCGTTAAAATGGTAAACGGCATGAAAAAAGACCTCCGCGTCCCGCAAGCTGAGTTTCTTTTCAATCTCATTTCTCAATACAAATTGCACTTGGGCATTTGCGAGTTTATTGTGTGTGTTTAACATGAAACTCGTGAACCTTGGATAAACAAAAAAAAGGTAAGAAAATAACATATTTAGGGGGAATTCCAAAACTCACCCCGTCATTTACCAGGTAGATCAGTCACCTGCTTATAAATTGCTAGATGGCCCTCACATCACCAGCTTAACCGGTAGATGACCCCGTGAGTTTTGGTATTCGGCCCTATACAGTCTTCAAAGATGGGTTAGGTTGGTGTCAGTGCCTAACCAAGGAATATAAATTATCATTAAGAATTTTTCTATCTGCTTTTGTTCATAAAGAGTTCAAATGTTGGAAAATGATAAAACTGTGATCAGACTGTGGTATTCAAACAATTATAGGTATAATAGAATACCTCAAACCTCATTGTTTCTTCACACTTTTTTGAACAAAATAAAGTTCTCCTAAGGCACAAAAATGTAATGTGTGGTGTGCTCTGAAGACTGAAGACCTCTGAGTGACAACACTAACAACCCCTGCTCAAGCACAGAATTTACAATGTGGTAATTTAGGTTTATGGCTATGACTAAGCTAGGTAACGGGTTATCCAACTTTTTAGTCATAGTCATCAAATCATTGATGGGATGTGAGCAGCAGATGATCACATCCTATCGGCTAGCATATAAATGTCTGCTGTTTATGGCAATCCTTTATCCACTGGGCACGTTTTACTGTCCTAAAATCCAAGAGTATTTGAAATTAAAACTGAAACTCTGTTTGCTTGGTGACACTAACCCAAAACACAACAAAACTCTCACAGTATTTTGCTGCTTATTGGAAACACAATTATGAATTCATCCCAGTTTGGTTTTCATTTCTCAAAAAAACTCGAACAAAACACAAGCTCGACTAGCCCGTTTGGTGGAAAACTGGCATTACTTTTTATCAGTGACAACCATTGAATTATAAGCATTGCCATGGATATTTGTTGGACAGTTGTAATTTAAGTAAATTAAGAATATGATTGGGTCTAAGAAGTTGGATATACCCGGCATAAACTTTAAAAGAGCAATTAGTATAGTAAACAGCTGGAAAACCATATTAAGAAGAATGCTTAGGCACAATTATGCCCATGTTTTAAGCAACTTAGCTAAATCTGAAATTAAACTTAGAAGTAGAATTAGTACTAGTGCTGGGGGGGGGGGGGGGAGACCAAGGACTCTAGAAGGCCTGTTCCACAATCCGCCAATCCCCGCATTATCACTGACAGTTAATTCTAACTGAAGAATCACCACATAACAAAAGACATAAAGAATAAACAAAACAGTTTATGTATACGGGGTGTTCATTATAAAACTTTATCTAGTTGGCTGTGAAATGTCAAAAGAAAAGGATGAAGAAACAAAAGTCCATTTACTTTGATTATGTCATCCTTTTCTCTCAAAATTTCATAGCCTGCTAGATGAAATTTTATAATGAACACCCCGTATTTTACACTCAATTTTTCATTATACCTACATTATATCTTGTTTTATTGGGATTTAGGATCAGGTTGGACAACTTCTTATTCTTAAGCATATTCCTAATTTTCATCCATTAAAATGCGTGTGACTAAAATATCTATGGAAACGCTTGTAATATAGGTTATTATGGACAAAAATTAGAATAAGCTTATGACTACGACTAAGAAAATGGATACACCCGGTCCAATAATGTAATGAAGGCTCGAATGAAGGTATACTCATACTTGCAGAAGTCTAGCTAACACTACAATAATCTTCTTCAATATACCAGCTTATTGAGGTTATAATTGCAAATATTATTAAGTAAGTTAGATGTTAATTGCCATACAAGATTTAAAGTGAATGTTTTCATGGCTTCAGTGGACAATAGTTATTTATGTATTAAGAGCGAAAAGTACAACTTTTTTGCTCGGAGAGTGAAGTTTCTCGAGAGCAAAAAAGTTACTTTTTGCTCGTAATGCATACAACGTTTTTTCTGCAAACAATCAATTTCAAATAATGTGAATCACAACTGAGCATAATGAAGACACAATCTGAAAATTTAAGTCAAAGTGACAATGACGTTTTAAATATGTGGTTGAATGGTGGTAGTTACTATAGACAGCAAGCGAAATAGTTTTCCTAACTAGTGCGGAAAGTGATACTCTCCCGCACGCTATCTGACGAGTGCGGGAAAGACACTTTCCGCATGAGTTAGGAACAATATTTTTTCTACTAGCCCAAGTAAAGAAACAGATAATCAGCCTTATGATAGAACGTTATCTTTGTCAACAGTCCTCACGCCTGAATGAATCAACAATCAATTGGTTGTTATGACAAAAACGTAGTGTGATTATAGATATATTTTGTATCAAAAATCAATAAACGCAAGAATAATAGAACTTAAAACAGATAAAAATGTTTGGCACGGCTGTAAGGCAGATGCACCTATTTAGATAGACAGACTATAAAGTCTAAATTATATTATAAATCAGTTATTCTTTAAATAATTACTTTCCCGCACGCCAAATTTACTTTCACGCACGGCGTGCGGGAAAGTAAAGCTTTCGAAAACAAAATGCGTGCGCGAAAGTGACATAATAAGCACGCTCGTAGAAAAAAATCTTTTTCGCTTGCTGTCCTCGGCAAGGCGCGGAAAAGTACACTCACATTCTGATCCTCGAAAAAGGCTAGGTTTTCGTTTGCCTAATGAAAGCGTAAAATGCGTCATTATTTGACGTTTGTAGAAAAATAATAATAATTTAAATTAAAGAAAAAAACGGTCAGCAGGATTTGAACCAGCAACCTTCTGCATTTCATGCAAATTCTCTATCAACTAAGTTCTAAAGGCACATCTGATTCGCTGGCCTATTGGGATGCTTTTTCTTCAAATCAAATTATTATTTATTATATTAGTAATTTAATTCTACATCAAAAATGACGTAGAATATTAGTTTTGTGGTGGTTGAGTGGATAAGTGAGGGAGCGTCCCTTATTAATAAAGGATGGTTGATACCCATGAAAAAAGAAGCATTTTGGCCTCCTGTCAAAGACTAAAAAGCATTTAACAAGGAGTTACAAAAAATTGATCCACAAGTCAATTATGAACAATGGGAACCTCATGTCATTAAGCGTTGTATGTATGAATCATGTAAGTTAAAAACATTTTTTAGTTATTTAGGAATTTTATCATTAGAACCACATATACTATAGTCCAAAAGTTAATAGTTTTCGAGATACATTAAGTTTTATTTTTGTTTTCAATTTTTTCTTTACAGCTCTTAAGAGTTTTTGAGATATTTGCCTCAAATTTAGCATATAGGTAACTATAATATACACCGTTGGAAATACCAACCGATAGCGAAAATCTACACGGTATTTTTTTTTTTTGGGGTTGTGTCCCATTTTACAATCCCAAGCTTTTTTGTAGCACGCCATTGATTGTTTCTTGTTAAAAATCTGAATTCTTTATTCAATTTAAAAACTTTCTTGTCTCTTCGAACCTTGTCTTATGTCTCACCGTTTTCGAGAAATCTGCAAAAGTGTCTAAGAATGCATTTAACTTTTCCATAAGAAGTGACCCTTTTTAAAGATCAGTATCTAGGAATCTATAAATGGAAACTACTACTAAACTTATGGAAAAATTATGCGCTTCCTACACACTTTTGCAAATTTGAGCAGCAATTTGAGATAAGACCAGGAGGCAAGAAAGCTTCTAAATTGAATAGAGAATTCAGGTTTTTAAGAAGAAACGATCAGTGGCGTGCTACAAAAAGTTTGGGAGGGCAAAAAGGGGACACCACCCCAGAAAAAATAGGACCTTGTAGATTTTCGCTATCGGTTGCTATAACCACGATGTAGATTATAAATAGTTACCTATACGGAAAATTTTAGTTTAATATATTCTCAAAAACTCTAAGAACTATAAAGAAAAAATTGAAAAACAAAATCTGAATTCAGGTTTTGGTCTTTGGAGCGAAACTCCATGTATCTTCTAGCTATTAACTTTTGAACTATAGTATATGTAGTTCAATCGACTTATTTTGGTCCTTAGTATGCCAGGTCCATTGCAGGATTTCACAACCATTCTGAGACACCCTGTATAATATTATAAGTTATATATAAATTTGATTGAACAAATGTATGTGATTTTTTTGTTACACTATCAATGTGTTATATCTTTCTTAAATGTAAATAGAGATCTAGATAAAGCAGTTTTAATTTTAATTTACAATATTTTTTTACAATTTTAAAATTTTTGAAAAAAGTCAATTTTTTTTAAAATTTGTAATGGCTTACATGGTCTTCATAGCACGTTATTTAGAAATATTTAGTAAGAGTATTTTAGCTTTTTTTTGTTTTGCTACGATACATACGAGTGTGCACTATAGCGATATGTTAAACGTATAACCATAGAGGGGAGGGTTTGCTAATGTATATATGATTTTAAATCTTTAAAAATAAAAGATGTTTATGTCAGGAACAGTGTTTTTTTTTCTACGATGCATATGGAGGAGTGTGAAAGTTACTTTGGGTTAAGGTAAACATATGCAATTTTCAGCTAATAGTAGAGGGGACGGTAGTAAGAAAATGCGGATTTTACAAGCTTTTCAACTCTTTTGATATATCAAAAAAACACCACTTCTAAGATTAGTAATCGAGCCTGACTGATCGATCACCCACCAAGGAATAGTCTCAATGACCGATACCTCAAAATAGAAACAGTTTCATAGCCAATAACGTAAAATAACGTCATTTTCACGTCGCAAAGTAACGTCATTTTGACGTTGCAAAGTTACGTCATTGGTCTGTGACTTACGCCCGTCATTATGACGTTGTTTCGACGTCGACCCATGACGTCTTTGGTTAAAAAAATAAGTCAAAATGACGTCACCTTCCCTCACCCCCGCCTGGGATGCTAATGCGCGCACCTTCTGGCCAAATTAGAAATGTCTTTTTATTGCAACATAACCGTTTGTATTGGCAATAAGTACAAAATTTCGTACAAATATCTCTTGGCGTTTTGCAGAAATGAATTATTTTGTAACGTTTCAACTAAATTTCGACACCCTGTATTTTCATAACGAAGCACATTGGGAATGTAGTTTATAAAACAAACTAGGGTTATTTTTGGACGTAGAATATGTGATTAAAGTTTGTCGATTAAAACCTGATCCACCCTGTATAGTCAAAGGAGACAGATTTTAATATTAAACCTGAGTTAGGCTTTACTGATGAGCGGTTAAAGATATCTTAGGGCACTAGAAAGAACCAAATAGTATGTTCGAATTTAGTTATCTGTCGATTTTCGTTATTTAAGTGAGTTAACCTTCCGTTACAACCATTCAATGCCAGTGATCGAAGATCAAGTTGAACGACTTCAAACTAAGCAGTTCTTTACTGCATTGGATCTTAAGAGTGGATTTCCATCACATATACCATGTGTTATCTATTATGTCCATTGATTATGAGGAACTAACTTTATGCTAAGGTTTATGTGTGCCATTGTAAAGCTTTATTATGTACTATTATTGTGTATTTTGTTATGTAAAATTATTAGTTGTCGCCCCTCACCGAATAGAGAATTGTAAGCAGATTCAGAATCCGATAAAAAAAAATCCAGGGCCCCATTTAAAAAAAAATTAAGTTGATGATGGTTACATGAAATTGAAACGTCGTATTTTTAATTTGGAAATACCACATTGAAAAGAGCACAAAGTGACTATGAAGGAAGTGTCAATTATGTATAATTATCACTTTAAATTAAGACAAGAAAAGATAAAAACATATTTTGAATATTTTGATTTTTTGCGAATATTTCCGAAACTAATCCCAATTTTCAAAACCTGAAAATGTCATTTTTATAAGCTTCTAATTGGGCAACTTTGCCCTAATTTAATCTTCTTCGTATCTCTTCTAATAACCGAAATCTCCATGGTTAAACTCGAAATCAGTCAATTTAAATAGTTATCGGATACCCTGTATACGTATTTGAGTATTATACCACACCTGAAAATTTAGGAAATTTTGAGTCGTTTAGGTATTTACGCTATATCGGGTGTGCATCGTCGTACGGGACATAGGAAATCTCATGTAAATTTGAAAAGGGTCTATTATTGGCTTCCCTAATTATTTTAGAGAAAAAATCTATTTAGATTTTTTGAAGAACATTGAAAACCACAACTAAATGGATTTCTGAACACATTTTGGATTAACCCGTTTGCGAGTTATTTCCAATAACTTTTTAAGTATTTGGTTTTTTTTATCGCCCTGTATTTACGAACACCAGTAAGACTTGGCTATCAGACACCATATTCGTACTAGTTAATATACTACGAACGTCAATCTTTCCCCACGGACTAAAAGTGCAGCTTCTAGTGACCTATGGAAACCAAGATTAGGCTCACTGCTTGCTAATGCGCACATTCTTCTGCGCAAGACATATGCAGAGGACACGCCCACCGACAAAATAGCGTTTTCGGCCGGACGCCCTAGTGCGCTCTCGGAGTATTCTCATCCTTCTATTCGCAATGAGAAAACAAAGGATGGTAGGAATGTCGCAGCGCACAGAGCAGTCTACCGAAAACTCTAGAAGAACAAAAGTTTGAGGTTAGGTCAACTCTGAGTACTTTTTGACATGAAAAGAAAATTTGTAATAACGACAGATCGAACATTTGTTTTTTTGATTATAGGCTCGTATTTATTTTAAAACAAATTAGTGTAATAAGTAATAAATACTCAACGGGCAGCTTGCAACATCGCTTGGTGGTAGTGAAAGTGGATCGTTCCCGTCAAAGATCACGTAGGTTCAAATATTTTGTCCTACAATAACACCAAGACTATCAAGTGTATTGTGTATTGACTTGTAAGAGTCGTAAGCCAAGGCAAGGAAGGGGACAAAAGACTATCAGGTGTACTGTGTATTGATTTCTTGATTCTTGACTTGTAAGCCAAGACAAGGAAAGGCGCCAATATTTTATAGGATGATTAGACTTTTTCTGATCATGAAAATGGTGAGTATTGGGTCTTTTTGAGGTTTTATGATTATAATTAATTAAATTATATTATTATAATTATTATTATGGTTTTATTATCAATATCAACTGACTAATGTGTAAATGTTACGCGCGTACCCGCCAAAAAAAAACCTCAAAAGTTAGGTTAACAACAAATGACGTTGACAGCATTACAGCATTGTCATGTGTAAATTATATTCAGGAATAGAACAGAAGCTTATTTTAAATAAATTATAAGTTTTTAATTTTTTCTTACACCACACCATGCTAATTTGCCAAGTTAACTAACAGCTCAAACATTTTAGAAACTAAAAATAATTCATAGTATTTTCTATATTGATATAATACATTATTAGATATTTTATATTTCGGCGAAAACTTAATAAAACATAAAGCTTGGCATCGTCGATTTTTCAAAATTAAGGGGCGGAGCTTGCCAGCCGCGCATGCGCTTTTGTTGCCACTGAGTCCGACTTTTTCGGGCTGAACTTTTTAATGTTACGTTATAATTATATGTCATTTATTATTTATATGTCAGACACTAAAAATTCATGAATGACAGCTTTATTTGACAGCCAATTCTTACCTTGACTGGTGTCGGTGAATACGGGGCGATAAGAAAGACAAAATATTAAAAATGTTACTGGCAAATAATTCGTAAACGGGTTGATCAAAAATGCTTGAAGTTATCCTATCGGTTGCGAATTTTAGCGCTCTTTAAAAAAACTAAATACATTTTTTCACCAAAATAATTAGGGAAGCCAATAATTGACCTTATCAAAATTTACATGGGATTTCCTATGCCCCGCCCGACGATGCAACACTCGATATATTAAGTGTATCTACGATCTCCATGTTGTGGTCTTGAAGAAAGTTCAATTAAAAAAATCAAAAATAGTGATAGAAATAAACCCGTAAATTTTGCAAAAACTTATGATATAAAAGACCACTTTAATACTTTCGAATTTACCTACTTTAACCAATTAAGAATAATTCGAAAATTTTTGTACCTTAATATTTAAAAAGCATGTTTTACGTCAAGCCCGAGCAAACTTTAAATTTTAATAATATTTTTGAAATTTAACGAGTTTTTGATAGGTAGGTTTATTAAACAAAAGGAAAAAATATTTGGAGGATGTAGAACATAAAAAACATTTCAAAATTGTGAAACTTCCAACGTTTCAACCTTTATTGAGGTCTTCCTCAGGGTCTTCCCATTTCAACTTGATAAAAAGGGCCCAAAACTTATATGACGTAGGTAGCAGTTGTAACCTTTAACAAAGTGTATCTAACAAAACTGATTAGATAAGACAATACAATTTATCGCTTATAAATAAATTAAAATGGCGTAGTTTTAGCAGGTTTAAACTGGATCAGTTGATTGTCGATTGGGCCACCAGCTGATCGCCCAACACGAAAAAAAAACAAAACACTGCTAGGGGAACGTAGCGCGCAAAATGGATCCTGCATCGCAGTAGCAAAAGAGCGATCGCGAGCGCGGTTTCTGTGAAACGACGGCGAGTCGCTCCTCGGGTGCTTTGATGGCCGGGCATAAAAAATACACGAGTTTTGGATCGCAATATAAAGGGCAACTTGCCAAAATTTACCTGTGTAGTTCGCTGACAAAGAGCAGCTCCTTGAACCCAAAAAGTGGTCGACACTAGGCGCGATTTTTAATGTAGTTTGTTTTTCTTTTATTGACATTTTCTAGTTTCTTTGTTGTGCAGGTAAGTGGCTTTCGGGTGTTCTCGCTCGCTCTCGGTTTGTTATGTAAACAAAAGGTCAGCCAGCCGCCATGTCCGTTCTAATGCCGGACGTTGCCGCGTTGTGCTGGGTTTCGTTTTATTGCAACATTTACTTTTACAAAATATGTATATATTAACAATTTAATAGCACATTAAGATACGAGTTTCAGAAGACCGCACATTGGCGCACGGATCCAAGTTTGAGAGGAGTGAGTGCGACAATTACCTAATGAATTGTGTGATTGAATGTCATATTAATTTTTCCAATGAAATTAATAAATTATAATAAAAACAGAAAAAAAAAATTGAAAAAATTAAAAAATAATATATAATATAATATCAAAAAAAGTATATATTAATAAATGTTACTAGGTGCGCCGTAATAAGAATATTTCGATATTACCTATTACCAGTGTGAGAAAGTTAGGATAAGACACCTAAAATTAGAATAGTTATTTTCCTAAGAAGTGCAGAAAGTGATACTTTTCCGCAAGTGATTGACGTGGACCCAAAAGGCAAAGTGGACATAAAAAAAATGTTATTTGTAACTTTTTGTAAAATATTACAGAATCTCAAAATTTAATAAATCTGTCTAAAAAGTATTTATTATTGTATATTACAAAGATCGAAAGATCGCAGATCTTGATAGATATAAGAAATAAGACCGAAACTAAAATTTTTCACAAAGAAAAAGAAAAGCAAAAAAATATATACATATTTTTTTGATACAGTGGAAATAAAAACTTTTCAAAAATAATTGTTCATACATGAAACTGTTTTTTTAAAAACCTGTCAGTGCATAATACACTGTCCAAATTTACCTGCCGTGTGCATGGTAACAAACAAGTAGGTAGATGTGGGAGAGTGTATACTTCGTGCAATTTTCTTTTAAAATCCTTTATTTGGCGGACCGGTTTCGGCACAAAGGCCATCATCAGCGCCTAAAACTTGCGGTTAAAAGGTCACACACCAACAAGGAGGTCACGGTTCTTAAAATTAATTAATTTAAACACACAACATAAATCCTCCTCGGACCTGATGGTTTTTAAGGTTTTAAGCATTTTAACATGTTTTAAATTTTCGTGCCTGTTACGTGTGGTCTGTTAGTGTCTTTTCATGTTCCAATTGCTTAGTTTTAAGTTTTAAATTGACTGACTGTGATTATTGATGAGATACCGTGGCGCGATGATTCCTCGCCCTTGGCTTCCCTTCTTTTGACGAGTAAGTTTCACTTTTGTATTACATACGTTAGTTACCAACACTGTAAGCACAAACTATGCTCGTCAACAGATTTTTGGACGCTGATGATGGCCTTTGTGCCGAAACCGGTCCGCCAATAAAGGATTTTAAAATAAAATTGCACGAAGTATACACTCTCCCACACCTACCTACTTATAATATAGTGTGTCCGAAATCCAAATCTCAGACACTATAGAAGCAATGCTCGGAAACTATAGAATCATTGGTGAAATGGGGAAAGTCCTAGTCAATTCTGTTAGTAAGGCAACAACAAAAGCGGGGTGGCTCTAAACATTGGGGTTTTTGAGAAATGTTGAAAAAATCAAAATGGTGCGTTTATAAAAAACCGTTTTTTCTTTATTTCAGAAAATAATTGAAATTTGTGAAAATATTTCTGAGGCACTTTTTTGAGAAAAATACAACTGTTAAGATAAAATTTGAATACAACCTTTCGTAAGTATGGATGTATGGAACCATCATCAAATTCCATTTTTCTTATAGTGGCCTTATTGGTTTTTTACATTTTTTGACAGAGGGCAAAAAATTGTTTTATTCATCAATAACAACCTTGCCTTGACTTTATCCTATTTTAGAAAATAAAGAAAAATATGATTGTTACGATTAGGCAAAATATTGCACTTTTGAGTAATATGATGCTATTATCGAGGTTACTTAAAAGTTCCAAATGAGAAAAATGGGAAATTAGTATAAATGAACACGGAGGAAATCATCTAGAAAGAGGAACGTCGTTTGCTTAGTTCCACAAAATTTGAGTGTTCAAATCTATAAATTTATGAAATAAAAAAATATAACTTTTCTTTCTCCAAGACCATGTAAATGTGGGATACACGATAATGATGCACTTAAATAATAAAATTGTGTCAAAGATATCCGTTAGAGCACTCGATCGACAAACTGCGAATCAAAAATCTTGCTTGCAAAGGATTTAAAAAATATTTCAAAAGACATTCAAAGAAGAGTACGAAATTTCTCGAAAATATTATCAGAAAAGTTTAAATGCTCATGTGAACCATTTTAAAACAAGAGGTTTGTAGCCTTTAGGTATTTGTAAGTGATTTGTTTGCATTAGGAATTAAAAGTAACGACATTAGCAAATTCATAGTACTGAATATACCACTCAAAAACATACTACTAACAAAATTATATTTTTTCTTGTTTTATAAAATTGAATATAAGTATGGCACAGTTGTTATACTTGGTTAAAACTCCGTCCAAAATAAAAAAAAAACAATATGGCAGCCATAAAAAAAAAAGAAATTAATAAAGTTCTGTAAAACTGAATCGTATTTAAATTTTTCTTTACCAACAAATTCCTTTCAAAAGTTTGTTTCAGAAATAATTTCACAAATTTCGGTTTTTTGAAAATTTCTCAAAAAACTGAAACATTTTCTCATACTTCTTTAAAACTTGGAGGGCATGAAATTTTGCAACAGTTTATTGTAGTTTGGAATAAAGGTTTTGGTCATTCCATACACCTTTTTTAAATGCGATTTTGAAACACTTCACTACATATTTTTACATGATCTTGATGCCTTTCTCCCTAGCTTTCACCTGCTTGTCTCTAAAGTTGTTTTAAAATACACTCTTTTTCAAATTCCAAGTGTCCTTATGAGATCCATAATGGATTAGACTCTTTTTTTTTTGGCAAATTTTAATTAAGATATTCCATTTTGGAAAATTCTGTAGGGTATATCTGAAACCGGCGGAGATAGCGCCTCATTTTTATAGCAGTCTTGGTTCTTACTATACAGAAGGATTTTGATAATTTTACTTTTTTGTAACTCATTTCTCTTTCTGTTTTGAGAAATGTAAAAATTCTATCTTGCAGATTATGTTACGTAAAATCCTGTGACGTGACTCATCATTCTCTGCATCTAATGGATCGACCACAGCCACACGCAAGTATTTTTTTTCTTTTTTATTCAAGGAGATTCTAAATATCTGACAATATAGAGGTAGTTCCATTAAAAAAAAGGTGTTTAAAGGCTAAACCATTTTGCGCAGAAAAAAAAATTACTACCACCCCATTGGTGTCTAAATAAAAAAAATCTACTTCATAGCGTGTTTACTTTACAAAAGGTCCAATTATCAAAATTACCCGGTATTTATTAGACAGGCAGTCATAAAAATTTTGATATAGAACCACGCGCAAACTCAGCAAGCAATGTCTGCTAGTTTTAGAGATACCCCGCAAAAGTACCGAACATGGGATACCCTGTACTTAAACCGCTCATAAAAGTGTGCATAAGAACTAAACCCGGTCCACCAAAAAGTATGTCAGTTTTCACGAAGTATACCATCTTACATTTTCTTTTTTCAACTTAGATGTTTTCACCCGCCAGGAGGTGACATTTGTATATCAAAGGTTTCTACATGTTTTTTTTTTGCGCCAACATAATAAATTGAAAACACTGGAAAAAATAAAAACTCTTAAAGTTTTATTAGGATTTTTGACTATCAAAATAATGCAATAAATAAGTGAGTCTTTCTCGCTCTATGTATATGCATATGCAACTTTTGACAGGGCCCTCCCTCCTGTGTGTGCCAATCTACAGGGTCGGAAGGATATGAAATTTTGACAGAAACGGATGACATAATCAAAGTAAATGTTTTTTTTTGTTCCTTAATCCTTTTCTTTTGACATTTCACAGCCAACTAGATGACGTTTTCAAACGAAGACACCACATATCTTATTTATATATATATATATATAACATCTTTATTTCCAGGGAAATAGGCTATCGACCATTTGGTCTTTCTGCCCATGTTATAATATTACACAAATGAATTCCATATACAAATATTACAAACTTAGGGAAAGGAAGAAAAGCGACTCATATCTGAGCTTGGCCTCTCTACGTTTGGAAATGTTCCATTAGGGTGGTTGTAGGGAAAACGAAGCGGGACTGTCTATTTTGTCTTGTTAAGCAAAGTGGGTTCAGTAGAGTCATATTGTGTGGGTTGTTTTTCCATTTAGTCTGAAGTTGTATCAGTCTTTCACTTATTTTTGTCATGTGTGTGCGTTCGTAGAGTAGTTGGTTGGAAGGATTATGCAGCGGGTTTTCGGGGTGTCTTATCTTGGTTATCATTCTTAATGCGATTTGTTCTGTTGTTTGTGTGTATTGTTTAGTTTTCTCTGACGCATTTGCTCTTGGCACGTGTCCATAGTCTAACAGTGGTCTGCAAATGGATTTGTATATTTTTATAGCCGTTTTTGTGCTAATTCCTTTGTTTTTGTATGTCAGGGATCGAAAGTGTTTTGTCCTTTTAATAATTTCCACTCTAGTATTTCGTACGTGTTTAGTAAATTTTAATTTTTTGTCGATAGTTACTCCCAAGTATTTTATGTCGTTTTTTGGTTCGGTTGTGTGACCGTCTGCTGTTATTGTTGGGGAGTCTGCTTTAATTTGGTGGTTTGAAAGAAGGAGTTGGTTTTTTGTGGCATTTGGTGTTAGTCTCGATTTGTAGAACCAGGCCATTGTGTCGTTCGTTAGTGTCTGCAGTCTCTCAACTGCCCTTATTTATTTATTAAAAAAATGAGGAATTTCAAAATAAAAAAATTCGGGTGGGGTGTTCTTCAGAAATGTCATCTAGAAGATTATGCATATCCTGTTTAATGAATGAGAAGACTACATACAGGGTGTCCCGTAAGTAAGTGACAATATCCCGGGAGCGTATAGGAAAGTTCACAATAACATTCGTTTTTCTAATGTTATTTTGAACATTAACCAATTGTCAGATTTTTTAGTGTAATGTTTTATCGAAAAATAGCCATTATCCGACACCAAAGCCAGACTTCTATTCTTAACACAACGAACAGGCCCTTAACCAGTGACTTTGTATCTGTATACCACTAGACCCTAATTTAGTGTGTGGTTGGGTTTTTCCAACCACACACTGTTTTTTTTTTCACTCAAGGCACTGACTTTTCACACAACACACTGAAAACTTGTTATCTTCATTTTTGAAGCTAACAAGCATTAACATTGAAGAATGAAGAAATCTTCTTTTTTTTTGTACTTTCTCTTCGTAGGTACACCATACTGAGAAGTTACTAAAAAAAGTCAGATATACTTCCAAGACTGATTATTTATAAACAAATAACTTCGATAATGTGTTTATCAATGCAGTTTTGCCACAAAGATCATTGGTCGTATATAGTGCAGACAGAGAAAGTCATAATCCTATCAGAGAAAATCAACTAATTAAATTTCCATGTTACGTAAACCTGCTACTACACTGCTAATAAAAGTTATATCTAAAAATTGGCATATCACACAAATAATATACGCCCAAAACGTGGCAACGCGGCCTTTTTCCTCCGTTTAGTCATCGACTCGGCAATACCCCACATTACTTGTTACAAGGATGTTCAAAAAGTATTTTCTATGGTCACACCGCACTCCACAGTGGTAGGATGAAAGACGGCTACAAAGCTGCATGTAACCGACGCATTTGTAAATAAAAAAGGTTTCTTATCCTATTTAACCAACAATTTATTGCACTTATTCTATTTAATGCAATACTTTCGTTTTCGTGATCATTGCTCAGTTGTTCTGACGTAACTCAGATTTTATTTCACGGATCGATAAGAACATTAAGAACTTTTTTTTGTTGCAATTTTATCGTTGGAAATCTGCAATTATGCCCATTTAGTATATCAATTAGTAGTGGAGTCTGATGTCGATTATTATTATTTGCTCCGAAAGTTATAACATAACAATGACTTTTTAATGAGGAAAAGAAAAATGAGGAAACGGAACTGGGATTCTAGATATTAGCAATGAACTACCGCATTGCTGTTGCAATATCCATACATACCCTAGTTTGTACTTATTGTGTCTGCGGTTTGTGTGAACGAAAAGGTTGGTGTCTTGATTGACCATTGTTTAATACGATGCTTTTGTTAGTAACTAGCTAATTTATGTCAAATAAATATTCTTATTACTGATTTTAATTTTATTTATAAAATAAAACAATAAAAAATAATAGTATCTATATATATAGTAGCATGCTAGAATAGAATCTGTTTTCATACATTGCATTTTCAATACTTGATAAATTAACTTTGGAGACTGAAAACCAGTTATTTTTTTATAAATGAATCCTAAATATAGTAACAAAAATAGTGAAATTAATGTATGTGTCTTATGTGTTTTATTAATACCGAAATTAAGAGGGTTATGATCTCTAACCTAAAGTCGTTTTTGTATTAACTGTTCAAGTAGAATCGAACAATTAGGGTATCATCAGAAAGGTAATTTTGTTCCCTGTAAAACCACTCAACCCCACTTCCCATTCGAAATTTTAGGGGTAGTTTTGTTCGAAGCCAGGGGGGTCAAATATGTCGGTTGTAAATTAAGTATGCTTAAAGTGTATCTCCCTCCGAAACAAAACTGACGTGTCCGAGCACTTCCGTTTCCACCATTTAGGTGAGTACGTTTTAGTGTGCCGTCCTGTACCTACTTATAATAAGTCGCGGGTTAGTGCCAGGTCAGCATCACCTTCTACGAAAGAAGGACGCAAAACTTATTATGATCGACAGTAATCCCAAGAAAAGAGGATTATCCACGCAATTCTGACCTGCTTAACTGTATAGCACAACACCTGCAATAATTTGATGACTAAGTTTTACCTATATCTTCCACATATCGGAAATTGTTAGAAATCTCCTCTCTTTCTCTGGTGGAGAGATTCAAAAAAGCAAGCGAACAAATACTGAGGTTAAAAGCCTCCTCTTATAATTTTTTTTACTGACTTAGGCAGCACTCTAGTGGCATCTGCTCTTTGGGTTTTTTGTTCATATTCTTATTGTGTCTTTATTCGTATTTATGATATTTTATAATGCAATATCATCATCATCATCACCTAGCGCTACAACCCTGGGTGGGACTGCAAAACTCTCTTCCAATTGATACGGTCTTCCATCAATTTTGGGTCGAAAGGGATATTCATTTTCTGTAGATCTGATTTGATGTTGTCTCTCCAACGCATTCTGGGACGCCCGAGTGGTCTTTTTCCTGTTGGAACCTCCTCCCACACCAATCTTACAAGTCTTTCATCTGGCAACTGTGTACGTGGCCTGTCCATCTTAGTCGTTGGGATTTAATCTCTTGTCTCTCTCTATCGCTAAAGATCTCCTTTATTTCAATATTCGTTCTAATACGATATCAATTTGTCGTCGGATCGTGGTGGGCTCCGAAGATTTTCCTGAAAAATTTTTCGTTCAAAACGTCTGAGTTTTTCTTCGTTTGATTTGGTCATTGGTTTTATAGATTTTAGTTTTTGATGTTCTGGTCAGGTTCCTGGACTTCATAAGATTGTTAAGTGCGAATAGGCAGCACCGGTTTGCAGATTAAATTCATCCTTTGATTTCTTCAGTAACGTCATTATCAGCAGTTATTGTAGCTTCAAGGGATTTGGAACACTCTACCCTTTCAACATTAAGAGTGTTGATTGATTTATACACATCTATTTCGTTTTTTCCTCGTTGACTTCACCACAAGTCCCACTTCACCTGTTGTTTTTTCGATCTTGTTGAAAATATCTTTTACGAATATGATGGAGTTTCCGATGAGATCGACGTCATCTGCGTATGTTAGCAGTAAATTAGGACCTTTAGTTGTTAGCAGTTCGGTTTTTATTTCGGCTGCTCTCACGGCTTTCTCTAAGACGAGGTTGAAAAGTAGTGGTGATGGCCTTGTTTAAGCCCACTGTGTATTTCGAAACTACTAGATAGACTGTTGTTTACTCGTACTTTAGACCTCGATATAAACTTTGGTCATCTGAATGAGCCTTTTTGGTATTGAGAATTCCGAATCGCATTCCATACTTGGCTACTCTCTATGCTATCATATGCCTGTCGGAAGTCTATGAAGAGGTTATCTACCGTTCTATTATATTCTAGAAGCTGCCTCAGTTTGAAGAGTTGATCTATTGTTGACCTGTTTGTCCTGAATTCCCCCAGCAAGTTTTCTGCATATGGGGTTAGTCTGCATAGTATGATGTTTGAGAGAGCTTTGTGTGTAGTGTTTATTAGTGAGATTCCTCTGAAGTTGGATCATTTTGATTTGTCCCCTTTTTCGTGGATGGGCCCAATGATGCTTTCTCTCCATCTCGCTGATATTTTTCTTTTCAGTACGTCTCCGCCATATTTTAGAAACTCAGCCGGTATCTCATCCGAGCCAGGTGCCTTGGAGATCTTTAATTTATTTATTGCTTTTCTTGTTCCCTCAACGGAGGGTTCTTCAACTGGTAGCTCCACTGTAATGTACGTTTCTTCCTGTGTTACATTTAGAAGATCTTTAAAATGTTTTTTCCATTTTTTAATTAGTTCTTCGTCGCTGAGTATCATGCGGCCTTGGTTGTCCTTCAGTGTTGGGATGGATCTGGACTTAGGACCTCTCCTCTCCAAAGAAACTCCTCTGTAGAATTTTCTTGATCCTGAGTTGCTTCATACATTTGTGCTTCATTTTTTTTCTTCGCACTAAATAGTGTTCTTGTTTCTTTGTGTGCAATATATATGAAATATACCTACTCTTATCTAAGATTTAATAACTTTACATCATTTTTAATTAGTTTTTATATTTTTGTCTTTATCTTGTCTATGTTTAGTATCTGAGTCCATCTTTGGTAACTCTCTACAGACCAATTTTGAGTAATGAGCTCAAGCTTGGGCAGTGACTTTTTCGAAAATGAGCATTAGTAGTTGCAATGAGTTTGAGAATATTTTTGATAGGTAACTTCCGAGGTAACTTCTTTATGGACAAATTTTGAGCATTAGACTACCCACTTTTCAGTAAATGGCATTAGCGTTAGAACATTACCTTTCCTTGGATATTTCTACATTTCGGTGTCCATTTTAGAGCCTACTTTCTGATGTGTGAGTATATCTTCGGTAACTCCATAGACTCACACTCCACTGAATTAGCATTAGTATTAGGCCACTAACTTTTCTATTTCCGATTTTCACTTTTATATAAGATTTTGGCATGGCAACTCGTTACAAGACACATTTTGCAGATCAGATCACTTACTTTATGTTTTTTTTATTCTGCGTGCCTATTTTCAGTAACTCTCTACAGACCAATTGTGAGCATCAGTCGATTCGTGTAAATTACTATTAATATTAGACTCCTCACTTTGCAGTGATGTTTTTCGTTGTCTCACTCCATCTTTGCTACGTAACTCTCTATAAGCGAATTTTGAGCCTCATACCATCCACTTTCCAGTAAATGAGATATACCTACGAGCTCTTAACTTTCCAGTGATATTTTTACATTTTTGTGTCCATACAAAGTTGGTAAAAATTCTGAATATTAGAGTAATGCGAGGAGTAATCTCAATAACATTAAACCACTCACTCTTATATATTGTTCTTTGGTGTCTGTAGATAACTGTCTACAGACGAATTTTGAGCATCATAGCAGCCACTTTCCAATAAAAGAGTATTAGCTACGGCAATTGTGTTCTTGGTAACATTTTGTCATTTTTGATGACCATTTTAGTAACTTTCTATAAACATATTTTGAGCATTAGCCTGCTCACCTTGTGGTGAGGTTTTTGATGTCTGAGTCCATCTTTGGTAACTCTCTATAGACCAATTTTGAGCATTGATGCACTCATTTTCTGATAGGTAACTCGCTATAGACGAATTTTGAGCATAGACTACTCGCTTTTCAATTCATCTGCATTAGTAGTAGACTATTAGCTTTCCAGAATATTATAATTTAGTTTTTCAATAAATTGGTATTAACTTTAGACTACTATCTTTCCGGTGATAATTTTTCACTTCTTTGTTCATTTTCAATAATTTCCTATGAACCCGAATTATTTTAAAGAATTTGCATTGTCAGTGACGTTGGAGCAACGTCCAGTATGATGAACTTACTTTTAGTAAAATTTGTAAATCTCCGACGTCGAACAACATCGTTAAGACGTCGTGTGAGGACGTTAGTTTGTGGGACAACTGAAAATAGGAATTTGTAGTGGGAAAACAAATCTTATTTGACTCTTAGCGAGAAAGTAAAAAATGTGATAGAGGAAGGCGCTTTGTGATAATAATTTATTAATACAAGAGACAAAAAAAATCGGTTAAAGATATAAAAGTCGGTTAAAGATATTAAATATTTTAACTAATGATGAATCTCTAAAATGCAAAGTTCAGTTTTGTTGTTTGGAATGATTAAGATTCCCCTTCACACCAGTTTGCACCTTCACAAAAAAACAAAATTGCTAAATCTAGGAATTTTAGAAATAAAATTTTAACGATAATAGCGTACAATTAATTGTCTCAGAAACTTTTAGACCTTTACGTAAGCTCAAAAACAAATTGCATGATAAACTGATTTGCTCAAATACCTATTGAAACTTACTACCCGTGTTTGAGGTAATATTACATACGTAATTACCTCACACCGTACATAATATAGTCTATGAGCAAACGGATGTGTAAAATAATTACAAAGCCGGCAAAGCAGACATAACCTACTTTTTTAATTTGCTATTATTCATGAAACGCGATAGGAATAAGCGGATTTACTTGTGGGCAAACAAGATTTTTTTTACCAGACATGTGGAGTAACTAATTATCGAGTTCCATTTTAGTGTACAGGGTGTCCCAAATTTGTTGTATTAGGGTATCTGCGTTATTTTTAGCGCTAGAAGAAACCCGGCTTTGCATGTTTGTGCTCCTTTTTCAAGTTGCTTTTAATGTTTTTTCCTCTGTGGTGAGTCTATAGGTCCTCGCGGTAACCTGATGGATAATTTTTCCTGCCATGTTGTGTCTGTCGATATAATCTGTGCCTGCTAAGATCTTGCATCCACCAGTGATATGGTCTATGATTTCTTTAAATTGGTGGCATTTTCTGCATGTATCGGTATGCACGTTAGAGTCTTTCATTATGTATTTTTGATAATTTCGTGTTGCAATCACCTGATCCTGGATCGCATGTTGTATCTATGCTTTCCATGCAGTTGCTTTGTTGTCCATGCATGGAGTTTTTCTTCTATGTTTTGAGCTGCGGTACAAGCATCCAATGGGTGGTTGACTGTGAATAGATCAAGAGGTGTGTAATTTTTGTCAGCCCTGCAAAATGTTTGATGAAGACATGTTTGTTTACTAAGGAAGACTTTCCTTCCGAAGTTGTTGGATCTGGTTTGTGTGTAATGCTCGAATATCTATCGTACCTCTTCCTCTTTCTCTTCTGTTTATTGTAACTCTTTTTTTACATGAATTAGGGTGGTGTTTTCTATGTCTGGTGAGTTGTGATCTAGTCAGGGTATGGATATTTTCCAGGTCTGATTGATTATGTCAAACGAGTATGTGAGTGTTGGGATTGCAAACGTGTTAATAGCTTTAAAGAGATTACGGGACTAGGGTGGGGTTCTTAAAGCACTTAGTGCATCAGTATAGTTCATCTGTCTGTACGATTTCTCACTCTGATTTATGGTAATTTTCGTTCTCCAGGTTTTCATTATTTCCGTAAGGAATTGTCTTATTTTTGTATCTATTTTGTATGTGGTACGAAGTTGAAGGCCTTTTTATAGTCTATGTAGCAGGATGAAGGTTTCTGCGTTCTTTCTCGGTCTGTTTCAGGATGATCGCATCTATTGTTTTCTGTTCTTTGCACCCTTGACTCCATTTTCTGCAGCCTTTTTGTTCTTTCGTGAGTAGGTATCTAATGTTTTGTTAAGTGTTTGTCTATCTTTTTACATATGGTGGCTGTTATTATTTTGTATAGTGTAGGGAGGCATGTTATTGGTCTATAGTTAGCTGGATTCTGTGTGTCTGCGTTTTTTGGTTTAGCATATGTAATTACTTGTGTCAGGAATCTTGAGAATATTTTTGGGTCACACATCATTTTGTTTATCTCTCTGGCGAGTGCCTCTCGTGTATGTGTAAGCTGTTTTTACCAAAAATTCTGTATGTTATCTGCTCCTGGGCATTTCCAGTTGTGAGTGTGTTTGATGGTCTCTGAAAGTTCTTCCTGTGTGATGTGGTTATCCATCTGTTAGTTCTTGTTTAGTAGGTGTTTCTTTTATAGGGTTATTTTCTTTTGATGATATGGTTTTATAGAATTGCTTTTCATTTCTGTTGAAGTTAGCATCTTTTCTTTCATTGGACTCTTTGTATCTGCGGAGTCTGCCGGCGTATACAGCAAGTTTTTGTTTCATTGTGTCGAGGGTTTCTGGCTCGGTTTGTGTCGGGTGGTTTTTCATTATTTTCGTTATAGAATTCATTATCTTTTTAGATTTGTTACCATTTTTGTGTTGGGTCATGTGCCATATATTCCTCCTTAGGTTTTTTATTTTATTTTCTATTCTAATTTGCCAATTCGGTTTAGACCTTTTCCTAGTTTTCCCTGTTTGCTGTGGGATTGTTTGGCCGTTGTTTGATTATTGTGATTGCTGCTGTGTATATGATTGTGGGAACGTCTTCCAATGTGCTGTTGTGTGTTAGGTACTTAAAGATCAGTGTGTTTGTCTTTTTAATAATTTGAGAGGTATCACGCTTCATTGTTAGTCTTGGAATGGGGCTACTTAGATGTGGGTTCGTTCCCTGCCAATATGAGAGGTTCGTTGCCATTTCTTGCTCCAGTCGTGAGTTTTCGTCCATCGATGAGTGCACAGGCGATCTATATGGTTGGTCCTTTTCTTGTTTTTCATCAGCTGTCTCCCTACTGTGCTCAGATTTGGGTTCTGTGTACGCTTTCAGAAAAAGTGTGTGCAGTTCAAGCCTATACCCTATTTGGATGGTTTCCAGTTTTGTTGCTTCCAGTAACAACGCATGACAGTTCGGTTGATTTGGCCATTCCAAGCCATCCGTTGTCGGGTAGTGCCAGCGTTTGTGGTTGCTGGTAATCCAGGCAAAACACGTGGGGCTGGTGTAACATTTATTTCTTGGTTTAATCTGTTGTCTGATATTGCAGTCTGGTTTCATAAGTTCAAAATCTCCGGGATAGGCAGCCGATCAGTTGCAGCACGTTTTGATTTGCTTATGTATGTTGGTTTGGTTCTTATTATTGTCTTTTGTGCTTTCGTTAACCTATTTCTGGAAAATACATAAAAGTTTAATTTCAGTATTTTTGATAGCGTTAAGATCTCCAAGCTTGTTCCATTGCTCTATGTTGTTGTTTTCATCATATGGGGGCATTATTTGCCTCTATCAATGCAAATGATTTGAGTTCATTCCAATGTTGTTTAACCAATACGTGGTTTCTCCCTCTTGTGTTAGCCTCAGCTTTAAGATCCCGCCAGCCGGGTTGGTTACCGGCAAAGGAATTGGCAAAGGGAGGCTAATGCGTGGCATAATTTGCCCCTAAGAACGATTTGCCCCTAAGAACGAACGTGTACGAAACAAGTCAAGACAGTTTCTTTTCTTCCAAATTGAACCAGCAATTCAAAAATATTTTTAGAAAAACCAGGAGCGTACCACTTTTTACTTGAAAAGTGGCCACTAACGAGCTCCTACGCGCGCCAGTGGTCACAATTTAAAAAGTATTTTGTATTTCAAAAAGGTCTTCCACTGGTAGTAACACCAGTCAATTTTTCTTAAAATATCTCTAGCGGTTTAAAAAAAAGAATGATTTTTTTTTCTTAAAATAAACTTTAACTCCTATATTTCCGTAATGAAGCATTTTTCGACTACACTTTATATAGCAAACTAGCGTTTATTTTTGGACGTAGAAGATCAAGCTTTTTTTAAGAAAAAGTGTCTGGTTTCGCTGCTTTTGATTGGCAAAATTCTTGAAATAAATTGTTTTTTTTTTAATATCTAGAGAACGTTACGATGGATTTTAATAAAATTTACTGTGCACTAGTTTCTAAATAAGGCTCATGTTCTGATGGAGAAATAGTGTCCATCGTCCATCCGTCTTGGTCAAGTGGTAAGTTCTTCAGTGTCTTGATACAAAAATTACCAGAACTTTTTATTTAGTCTAAATCTGTCTAAACTTGATGTGTTTTATTTCAAAATTTTATTTCTCTTGGAAAAAAACTTGTAGTATTTACAAAAAAATGTTTTGTGTACCCCTCTTGTTTAATAAAATTGCAGATTTACTACGAAGATTGCAGTAGTTCAGACAATTTATTATTATTTTTTTAATTTAATGTCATATTTAGTTTAATGTCAATCAAAATCTGTTAATGGTAGATTTATCTCGATACAAAATTGTAAAATTCTAAAACTACTGCAATCTTCGCTGTAAATGTATAATTTTATTAAGTAGCAAAGGTATAGAATATATTTTTTTGCGTAGAAACTAGCAAAACTACAAGATTTTTACTAAGAGGACTTCTCTTTTACGAAGAGGACGACGAGGAATTCGACAAAAAATTGATCGTTTTCGACGACTAAATAAAAAGGTCTGGTAATTTTGAAAACAAGACACTGAACCGCTTTCCACTTGCCCAAGGTGAATGGACGCAGTTTTTTCATCAAAACTTCAATTTTATTTAAAAACAAGTTTGCAACAAATTTTATTATAGTCCATTGTAATGTTCTTAAGATATTAAAAAAAAAAACACAATTTTCCAATATCTTTGACCAATAGCAACGGAATTAGAACCTTCTTCTTTATGAAAGTTTGATCAAATCGTTTTCTTTTGAACCAATGAATGCCGCAGTACCCTTTTTTTATGTGCTTACAGGACATCCTTTATACATTACCTACTAAGTATCTAATTGTTCGAATCACATTTTACATTAAGTCATATTTCGACAGTGTCATTAACCAAGACCCATCATAACAAAAGACTAATTACATACCGTATTTCCATCGAGTATACAGGTTGCAAAGTGAAAAGCGAAAAATAAAGTCTGGTTTACATAATTTGCGACGTCGTAATAGAATGAAGGCCAAACCTAAAATAACGCCAACAGCCTTGCGGATTCACATTGTATCTTCCAATGCGCAAAAAGTAATTGATACACGTGTTGGCGTGGACCAGCTAAGGATTAATAAATATTTACATTATTGTTTAATATTGTATAATAGGTCGAAAGGTTGATATCATTAATTAAACATTTCCGATTTGTTATAGAGAAAATACGCCTTAAATTGATTTTAATTGAATTAAAAAAAGACCGTAATAGTGTATTATATAACGATGTTGTGAAGTACACTATTATAACCAGAACGTAGAGGTTAAATCCAGAACCGCGTAGTTCACAACCAGTCTATATACGACTTCCATTATTACGAGCACCTTTCGAAGTTCAATTGGCGTTGATCTCAGTCCAAATGACAACTATCAAAATCAAATTGGCAACATCCGTTACAAAATGGGATTAATCAAAAGCAAATCGACAATAATCAAAATCATATTGGCATAAGCACCAGCAAACGTGTCAGTTTTAAGTTGGCATTAAATAAATCACATGGGCATGAAACAATTAATTGTTTATTGCTTTATCAGTGTCTAGTGTGCAAAAATTAGGTTAATTTTGAAAAAAAATATTGTTGTTATATTCTTGGTGATCGGAATCGTCTGACTCACAATGAATACCGTATGTAGAAATTAGAAAACAGATTTCGTCGCAATATTGGCCAGATAGTGTTACTAAATGTAAAACTCACTACACATATACAAAAGTATATTCGTCCTGTATTAGATATGCGTATTATTTATAAAAAACTTTTAAAATATTGCTAATTACATTTTAATTAATAATATAGGTAACTTAAAATTTATAAGTACCAATTTGATTTTTTTTATTGTCAATGTGTTGACTAACGCCAATTTGAACTTGAAAAGTACCTATAGACTCGATAAATTAGGGAGATATAGTAATCTGCATATTTTGCTACTGAAAACTTCGCGTCTTCAATCCATATCGAGGCTTCGTTTTCGTAGTAACCGATAAACAAATAGCGAATAAGCTGACATTACGAAGTCTAATGCGTCTGGAAAAACGCTAATGGCTGATGTTTTTAGCTCCCTAGGTGAATAATGAGTCCCAACGTTATCATTATTGACTGCTTATCTTCAATTGTTTTTTTAAACAAAGCGCGAAAAACCTATTTACAGGTCATGCAACAGACGGAATATTGGTGAATACTAAAGCTAGTAGCGGAAAAAATAAAATAGACAATGCATTATATCCAAAAGCATATCTGGACTCGTTTCTACTTATCAGTTATTAAGATTGACAAGAACAATGGAAGATTAGATAGGACAAATCACACACATTTCCATAAGCTCATATACTCAAAGCAAACTGTCCAAATACATAAAGGCACTTGTTTCAGCTAAAACATCACACCATGCCCTCTTTACTCGAAGCTTTGGAACAAAAGTACGGCGACCCTTCGGCCGATTCGGACTCGTCTAGCCCAGACGATGACTCGGCTGGAATTTCCATCGCCATATTTGTGCCTTGCAAGTAAGTTTAACCAAAGACTTAACAGTATTAGTATATTACCTAACTAGGTAAGTAATAATGCAGAGCATCATTACCGAATGTGGTGTGATGTCTTCTTCTTACATTGCCTTTCCCTTTTGGACAACAGGCTCACAGTTGTTGTTTGAGCAATGTGCGTAGATTTCTAAACCACGAAATTCTTCGTCTTCCAGGACCCCGTTTACCGTTTATCTTTCCCTGTAGAATGAACTGTAACATTTTTCAGTATCTTTGGCTATTACTCATTATGTGTCCAAAGCATATAATTTTGGATGTTTTTATCTTCAATACTAGTTCTTTATCCTTCCCCATCTTTGTCAATACGTGTTGATTAGTTACACGAGCGGTCCATGGTATCCTCAAGATTCGTCGATACAGCCACTTCTCAAAATCATCATTTTTCCACATGCAGCGTCCGTCAGAGTCCAGGATTCCATTCCATACAACAATGCAGGGAAAACATAACACCTCAATAATCTGATTTTTAATGGCATAGATAAATCATGACATCTGAAGAGTCTAGCCATCCTCTGAAATGCACCTCTTGCTTTCTATATCCTGCATCTAATTTCCAGCGTGTGGTCCCAGTCTTCATTAACAGTTGTTCCAAGATATGTCTTCACTCTCTCTATTCGTTGATTGTTTACAATCAGTCCTTCCGTTTGGATCGTATTTTTGGAAATTATCATGTATTTTGTTGTCTTAGTGTTCAGTGACAACTGACAACCCATATCTCTGACTGGTTTATTCGGCAACTCTGACCAATATTTCTCGAAGTTTCTTCAAACTGTCGGCAAAAACCACCGTATCGTCTGCGTATCTTATGTTAATGATACATTCTCCATTTACTTTGATTCCTGCACCAATATTTTCCACAGGCTCCTTAAAAATTCTCTCTGAATACACGTTGAACAGCAGAGGCGACAATACACATCCCTGTCTGACACCACATTTAATTTTGATATCATCCGAATCTCCTGCTTGGGTATGTATAGAAGCCGTTTGATTCCAGTACAGTGGTGTGATGTACCTCAGGGAATTATTACTATTTTATACAAGTTAAATACTAATAATTATCATTAGAGAATATTATTATGAGAACAAACACTAATATTTATTCACTTTGATTTCTAGATCTCCAAGAGCTGTAGTACCTGCGCTCTTAGTACTGAACGATTGTGATATTGCGACAGCTGGAGAGAGAGAAGCCTTAGTGGCTAAATGCTCCAACGTCGAAGAACTGGATTTGGCCAAAAATAAACTGGACCAATGGACTGAGGTAAATACCGAACAATTTTTTAATAGTTGAAGGTTTAAACGAGGATTTATAAATGATTGGCAAACTGCCTGATCTTGCTGACTGTTCCATTAATTAACCGCAGGTCTTTGGCATCCTAGAGCACATGCCTCGCCTTAAATTTGTCAACCTAAGTTTCAACATTCTTTCCAAACCCATCGAGATGAGCCCCGAAAAACGATGGGAAGAACTTCGCAATTTAGTCCTGAATTCTACTTACGTAAAATGGGAGAGCGTCAAGAAGGTATTGGAGCATCTTCCCAGTTTGGAGGAGCTGCACTTGAGTCTAAACGATTACAACAATGTTGAACTGCACAATGACCAAACGACTGACTGCCATTGCAACGAAAATAAGAATGACAACTGCGAATGTTTGAGCACTGTGGTCCCGAAGAAGCATCCGCTAATGAAGATTCTGCACTTTACCGGAAATCCTGTTGACAACTGGACTGAAATTTCTAAATTAGGTGAGTTTTGAGAATATTTTAAATAAAGGCTCCAGGAAATAGTATTAAAGAAAATTCTTAAAATACTTCCCAGTAAAACTTCTAGATTACAAGAAAATTATCTGTAACAAGTCTGATGCTTCGATCTTCTCTTAATCACAATATTTACGTATTACAGGCTATGCGTTTCCAAATTTGGAATCTCTTGTTTTGGCGGAATGTCCCATAAGAACGTTGGATATTAAGGAAGAAGAAGAACCTGAAGAGGGGCCTAATAAAAACATTGAAAAGCCAGAGACGGTGGTAGAGTCGCACTTGAGGCCAGAATCACCCCACGATGCGTTCAAGTCGCTGAAGGTGCTGAACTTGAATTCGACTCACCTGTCGTCATGGGATGACATTGACCGATTGGCAAAGTTTCCGTCCTTGCAATGTGTTCGTGTTCAGGTATGTACGTATAAGCCATTCGCTTATTATTGTCGTCAAGTAGGCGTTGGAAATTTGACTTTGACATTTTTATCGTATCTTCTCAACATGTGCCAAAAAGGAGATGGATAATTTTCCTGCAGCTAATTTTATGATACCAAAAGCCAATTCATTAACAAAATATAAATTCGTGATTGAATGCGGGATAAAAACTCAACAAATATTGGGTATAAAAAATGAGTACCATTTCTTAAGAACCAAGTCGGACGTCGGATTCCAATTCACTGCATTCCATGTTAAAGACCATTTAGAAGTCCCTGTAGAAGATGCCCTTACTTCTCTTACATTTCATTTATCGTCAAACACAGAGTGACAATTTGTCAAAAAGGAAATCGTAAAATTTCGCTTAACTCCGGAACAGCCGTTAATTTCATCAGTTTTGAAACGCGATCCAGCTTAACTCTTTTCCCATTCATCCGAATTCCTATCTCTTAAAACTTTTGAAATCCTCACAGTGGCCCTCATTATCTTGGACACAGTGTTTCCTTATCAATTTTCATGCTGAAATAAACAACATCTCCAAAGAAAATCCTCAGAAACAAAGTTCTAATGTCCTTACAGGTGTTAAATTGGTTAATGTTTAGAGATCTCAGTACCAACCCCATATTATACAGGTTTCTTACAAATGATAAAAATATGTTTGACTCTTTCTACCTACAAAAACTCACTTATTTCAAATGAAATACCCCTTCTATTTTTAGTTTAAAAAAATAAACCGTTTTTTATGATTATTTTTCTATTCTATATTTTCAAATACTAGAAATTTCACATAATTAAGTATTCATCATGACGCCATGAAAATATCGAAAATGAAATATCCTTTATCATACTTGTTAGAAAAGGTAAAAAAATAATACTTAACCCTGCATATCGAAGAGGGATGCAGTTATCAAAAATCGCGAAAATTACCTTTTTTTATATTCCCAATAAAAATTCGTTTTATGTATTTACCAAAAATTTAAAATCTTTTATGTACAAGAAAACTTAGATTTAAATTCTTCAAAAATATGAAGGACCTTTTATGAAACCTTACCTTAAAGGACCTTTTATAAAACCCCTTTTAAACGTATTTAAACTAGAGTTTTTTTTAAAAACCCGCTAAGAAATTAAGAATATAGAAATAGGTGAAAACTGCATTCGAATATTTTTTCCCCTTTAGAAATTACGATACTTTAAAAATTACTAATAATAATACATGGTTTTTAATGTGGCGCGTAATTTATAAAGATGGGTTATTATTTTGGTAAATAATCAGTACATGGTGGGTCCAATTCAATGTATTTTATCTCTACCGTTTTTAGCTTTTTTTTGATATCTACACGGGTTACTCGAAAAATTAAATTTCGCAGGTGACTCCTACAGTTCTGTAACCAGAAATGATTAATACTCTCTTAAGGCACTTATTTGAGTAGAATCAATTTCGACAAAACAGTAAAAAATATGATATTTAACCTTTTGGCAGCCAGTTTTTTTTATCTTAGGAGTACTGAATACATAACACATTGTTTTAGAAAAAAAAGTTGTGATGAATTAGATATTTCTAATAGATTTAAACTAAAAGTCAGAACGCCAGACCTTCTCTAAGCTGAAATTGTATTCCCCACCGATCATTGGCATGTCTATGGCTTTTACGATATAGACTATTGGGACAGGCTTCGTATAGATTTCGCATCACTGTATATGCAAAATTATAGTAGATATGATCAAAAAAGATCATTATAATTATAATATAAATTTCTTTTTTTACATATCACTTTGATTTTAGATTCGCATAGTTATTAAGAAATGTGATGGTAATTGATTTGTGCGAAGGCGTGATGCATACTTAAGCAGATTTCTTTGCCCGAAGGTTACAATTCCAAATTTATTGCATAATGTATTATTTTAGATTATGCACTACATCCAGTTCATTTTTCTCTTCATTAGGTTCTTTCCTCATCTACCTGCATAACACTAGGCACACGACAACTTATTATGAAAAAAATTTTTAGAAAATAGACTAAGGCCTATATAGTTTAGATTTAATTTTTTAATTACTAAAATGTATAGAATATTGGGACAAGAAAGCAAAAAACTATCAACTCTCGGCCGACGTTTTGTTTAGTTCAGCTTAAACTTGATTGGGTCTATAGCACATATTCTCCCATTTATACTTCTCAATGATTACTGTTCTCTTGAGCTTTGAATTTCCAGAAAAATGTTTAGTGATGGTACATTTTACTGACTTAACTTTTTCAGGGTTGTCCATTGTGGGACAGCCACGAATACACTGAACACGAGCGACGTCAGCTACTCATTGCCAGATTGCCGAATGTCCAAACCCTCAACGGGGGAGAAACGATATCGGCGGACGAAAGAGAAGACTCTGAAAGAGCCTTCATCCGATACTATATGGACAAACCTGAGAGCGACCGTCCAGAAAGGTTAGCTATGCTATCTAATACGAAATATCTTATGAACAAGATTCTAGATGCAGGTTTATTCAAATGCGCTTATGCTGATGAGAATATAGTTTTAAATTTAGAAAATTTCGGTTTCAGTTTTTATTTTTTTATCATTTATTTGAGCAGATATAAAAAAATCCATTTCATTTTTCTTATTTCTCAACCACGAAAGCTCTTTATGGCCAATCCAGTGTCTTCCCTCTACTTTCCCCTGGATCAGCAACTTAAGCAGGTCTACTTGAGGCCACGATTTACATGTGCGAAGTATGATAATTTTCTTCTTTTGATGATAGGCAGCAGTATGCGATCTGTACCCATCCTTCTTAATACTTCCTCGTTGGTAGAATGTGACGTCCAAGTCACCCGTAACATCCTACGATAGTTCGAACGCCTCATGCTTATTCATAGCATTGACCCTTAAAGTCCACGTTTCACTGGAGTAGATCAGTAGAAAGACCGACCATACGTAGCATTTCAACACTTTCTGACTTGTACTCAACGTTAGATATTTATTAGTTAAAACCGTTTTCCTGTCATTGAATGCGATTCTTTCCATTTCAATTCTGACTCAGATTTCCATGTCTGGGTCATTGCTGGAATTTATCCAACAGCCGAGATATTTGAAACGGCCAACCCTCTCTATGTTGTTGTTCTCGAGTCTTAGTGTGGTATTCGGCTCTATATTGATTTTGCCCACTGCCATCCATTTGGTCTTTACACGCTTGGTTTACTCGATTAAGGAGTGTTTTGCAGATCATCAATATTCTTGACACAATGTTTCTCCACTCCAATCTTGACACAATGTTTCTATTCTCCAGGGCCTCCCTGAAAATATGCTCAGAATAAATGTTGAACAATGATAGGGAGAGTACGCATCCTTGGCTAACGCCGCGCTGAATGGCGAATTGTACTGTAATTGTCTGGTCGACTCTTATTCTCGCTGTTTGATTACAGTATAGATGTCTTAATATTTTTACATCCTGATGATCAATGTCGATGATATTTAGGTACTCAAATAATTTCCGGTGCTCTACATAGTCTCAAAAGTCCTTCGGAAGTCAATGAAGCACACAAATATGTTTTTACGAAATTCGCAGGATTTTTGGAGTAACATGTTCATGCAGAATAAAGCTTCTCGCGTTCCCATGCCTCCCCTAAATTCGAACTGATCTCTACCTACTATTCTTCTTTCACAGGCCAAGTAGATTCTATTATGTATAATTTTCAAAAATATTTTAAGTGAGTGACTCATTAAGGATATTAGTCTATACTCTTGGCATGTGCTTGGTTTGCGTTTGGGGAGGGGGACAATGTGGACTCTAGCCAATCATTTGGTATCTAGCCTTCATAGACTAGGAGGTGATAAATTTAATATCGTCTCGCCAACTTTACTCAGCAAACATCTTTAATTAATGGACCTGTCCGTTAGTGGCAGGATGGCTTAGCGTCCATGCGCCCTAATGCTGTTAATATTTTTAATCATTTAATGTCATTTCTTCCAATACTAGTTATTACTTTAGCGCTGACCATCCTGTTATCACTTCATGCAACCACTCCATTTATTAATGCTATATTTCAACTATATATTTCTTCTCCTCTAGCTGTCCCATGTGGTTTCACTAAGTTAAATACCCCACAATTTTGCAGTCTTATTTCTGTATATTCAATTCCTTCTTGGCTGTTGATTCATTGAACTTAACTACTGAAAACACTTAACCACTGAAACTGTCTCCTAATGAAACATATTTGCGTACTCGCTGGATTTATGCCAAAGTAGTAAAACTTCCTAGTATCAGAATCATTATTTTTGTCTATCTAGAACATGAACTAATATTTTAACGTTGAAAGCATGTTTATGTCCAAGGCCACCAGGCCGAGGACAACAATCTTGAGGACGTTAAAATATTTCGTGTCTACCGGCCGTAAAATTGGATTTCACGACCGGTGGATACGTGACATGAGCACTTCGGCCGTTTGAACAAAATAAAACTGTTATATTTACTAGGTACTTCGAACTGGTCCAGAAACATGGAAAACTAGATCCCTTGGTCAACGTAGACCTACGACCAGAAAAGCGAGTGAAGATCACCTTTACTTGCGGATCAAATAGCGAAGTCCGCTCGGTGGACATCTACCGAACAGTCAGTGACTTGAAAACGCGTCTTGAGGGATTCGCTGGATTTCCGGCATCCAAAATGAGGCTTTTTTACGTAGATCAAGATCTGAGGGATATGCAGGTAACTAAAAAAAAATCTCTAAAATTAATCGAACAATAAAAGATTACTCGTGAACGAGTAAATAACACCAAAAATAGCGTAAACAAGGCAATGATTCACTCGCAACGCGTCACGTTGTCGACAGGTCAGCCAAAGCCGTTTCCGAATCGTAACCACTTCCCGTAACCAGGTAACATCTTGCCATTCTCATTTGCTGAAGACTGGATATTTTTGAGCTTTAGAAAATTAGTTATAAGAATTCTGCCTGACAACTTGCCTTTTTTTACCTTGAATAGTTGTACCTTTGAGTTATTCTTTGTTCACCGGCACATTTCCGCGTTGTATCGTATTATGTATTGCCTTTTCTAATTTTGTTTAAGCTTTGATGTGGTCCAATACTATTGTAATATTTCGCCCATCTGCTAGCGACATCACTTGTTTTATTTATTGACAAAATCGGTTTGTTCATCGTAATCATATGTGGATGCATATACAATTAGATTACTAATTAGAAAGCAAGCACATTCCAAATCTAGCCAAACAAAATGAAATCAGCTACCTCTCTTTAACACATTACGCCTTGAGAAAAAATTAATTTTTTATTAATTCTTCGAAAAGCACTACAGATAAAGGTATGAAAATAATTCGAATCAACGAAAAAAGGGCTCTCAAACCAATATTTACCAAAACAATAACCAAAATACCACTATTCTATAGGCCCACCCCCTGTAAACTCAATCGCGCAGCATTTTCATCTGGTAACATACGATACAACACAAAAACGAATTCAATTAGATCAAATGTTCTTAATTGTAATACTCCGCGCGACATAACCTACATCCTGTTGTGATAACAGACATGACTAATTTTTGCCTTGATAAAAACCAACAAATACGGACGAAACGTTACGATGATATGGGAATTGACTGAAGTTGTTTTTTTGTCCGTACGGTCGAAACGTTACGACGATATGGAAATTGATTGAAGTTGTTATTTTGTCCCCACTTTGCAAATCCAACTTACGACTATTACTATTTTGACACTAAACAAATTAGAATGATTATATTTATTATCACTTTTTTAGGGCCCTGAATTGATGAGATTCCCTTCGAAGCAGCTCTTCAGCTACAATATTCGTCCAGGGGACGAAATAATCATAGTTTGTAAACAAGAAAATAAGAGGAGGACCCACAGCGAATCCAAGTAAATCATTATTACTATTATTAGGTAGTTGTTGATACTTAAAGCAATCTGATCGTTGCCAAAAGTAGCGGTGTGCATGAATATCACGATATTATGTACACTATGTGATACGATGCTGACAAGAACTCTTTTCTATTAGAATTTCAGAGAAACAAGAGAGGGCAATGTACAACTTATAAGCAGCTTTTCAAATGTAAAACTGGACAAATAAAGTTAACAAAATGTACTAATATAAAATAAAATATAAAGGCAAACTCATTTAACGTATCTAACTTAATATTTTTTATTTAAATATCGATTGAAATTAAGTTTCTATGTTATATTAACATTGGGAAGAAAGTAGGAATTTTCACTAGAAGGGCACAGCCCAAAATAAGTTCATTCAAAGAATAATGTGGACATACATGTATCCAATATATTGTGGATTTACAATTTTTGCATGTTTTGATAACCACTCTCGAGAAAATTCCCGGCTTTACAATAATTGAGCTTAGTATTAGATAAAAGTATTGCAAAGACCTTAGCAACTGTTTGTGATATCTTGCCAAGGGACTATAAGGTTCTGGCGCAAATAAAACTGCCATGTAGTTTTATCCACCCTTTTTAAAATACATATTGCCTTCTTGACGATATAATAATCATTATAATAACGTATTTTTAATATGGGAAGGTTTGATATTACATAATACAAGTACTTCAGCTCACTTAAGTGATTTAAAACTCTGAAACTTAAATTTTTGAGTTTGTTTCTTTTTTTTTCGTTTCGGGCTTTATATCCTGATATAAATTATCTATCTTGAATACCTGGGGGTGTAGAGAATGTCAGATAATAAGCTTCCATGTTCGACAAAAAATAATACTGTTTGTTTAATGTACTTTCAAGTCGAGAATAAAAGGGATGTCTATAGGTAGTTACAAAATTTTTTTAAGAGTGCCAGTAGCAACGAATTATCTTTAAGTATTTTACTATGTACCACGTAACAAATTTCTGAAAGAAAACTCAATAGATACTAAAGCCGATTTAGGGCCACGTTTACATTAGCTCAAGTTTCAACTCGACTTGGGTTAAAACTTTATTTTACGCATATTTCTTTGCTTATTTGTTAAAATATCTCGTTTAAGCTTATGTGGCGCATAAACTTGAAACTGAACAGTGTCCTTTTGCACATAATCCATTAAGATGGGTGGTGGCGAGTGTGTGGAAACGAAGATCTTACTTTCCTCGGAAGTTATTCGAAGAATTAAAAAAGAACATTCCTTAAAAGAGGTTCTAGACACGTGTTAAAATCAATTTCAGTTCTTGTATGGTAAATTTGTCATTATTGATATAACAGTCTGAAATAGCTACATGATTACATAAATATGTATAATTCTTCTTTGATGTAATGCCCTTTTCAACATACAAACATTGGCTCTGTGGCCCTAAATATTGCATTCCTCGCAGTAAAAAAAAAAACTTTTTTTAGATAGGTACTTTTACCCTCTGTTCATAGTAATTATTGTTATTTTTTAATAATTTTTCGGCATCTATTTTAATCGGTCTGCCTACCTTGAGGTCACAATGCAGATTGGAGTAAAATAGTCATATTTTAAATTGTAACACGCATCAATACCTTATTTTGATATTTGTCTGCGTAGTGTTTGACATACCTAATTTTCCTTTATGGCCCCTGGGTTTCATTTAGTTTTAGATTTAAATGTGGTGTTAGTTTAATTAATAAAAATACCTACTTAGTAGGTGTACATATTATGTAGGATGTAGTTGAACTACACGTCTATTTTTGTGATAAATTATTTAAATATTAAGGCATTATTGATCTATCCATTATTATTACCTAAAATAACAATAAAATGCATTGACTAACATATGATGGTTTTTTTTTCAATTTACCATTCTTGATTATTTAGAAAGTTAGTGTATCCCTGGAAAAACCTAGACTCAAAAAGCACAGCAAACGATGCTACTTATATAAAAAAATTGCTTCACAAGTCACACATTTATTAACCAAAAGTTGAGAGAGCAGAGAATAATGATTTACCAATGAAAATTTTAGCAAGGATGTGGCAGCAAGATATGGTGCTTTGCCTCACAATCTAACTCAAGTTCAAAAATACATTAATGTTGTAAAATATTCAAATGGCTGAGTTGGAAAAAGAGGACGGTTTTATTAGTTATACAGGGTGATTTTTTTTATTAGTAAAGGGATTTCAGAAACTAGCAGAGTTACAAAGAGGGTTAAATGGAGGAAGAATTGCAGTTTTAGGAGATCAATTCAATACCACTTCCACATTGTTTAAAAATTTCATGAATTGCTGGTTTATTGACAAAAAATAAATATTGACAGTTTCCAGAGTTGTAGGAAATTTTAACCTGAACAAGCTGGGCTTGACATATATTTTTTTTGGCAGGTGACATTTTTGAATACCAACTCAAGGTAGCAATGGGAAATAATACCTACCAAGCTAAATATACAGATTTTCCTCTTAAATAATCAGAAACTTGAGAGAACTAGGTAAAAAAAATCAGTACTTATAGATCTCAAAAAATATATAGAAATTGAAATTGATGTTCAATTATTTCTCACATACCAATGATTTGCAGATTCTATTATGAAAAATAGTTATTTACTATATAAGGGAATTAACCAGCCTTTACTTAATAATGTAATGAGAAAAAATGTACACCCAAGGTCCAGCCTAGAGTTACATTTTTGCCAGAGGATTTAAGGCCATTAATTCCCGAATTTAATTCAACATTTTATCAACGACCACTGCTAACACCAATCAATTAGGAGTGGGGGGCAGGAGAAAATTCTTGGTTTTGAAAAATGTCAAGTTTGACAAATTTATATTTGCACAATGATATTGAAGTGAAAAGTAGAAAGTCTGGAAATCATTTCTATAACAACTTAATATACTAGTGTGTTAGAAGACCTTTAATCCACTAGTGTGTTAACCACTCCACAGAGACATATTAAACTTTCATAATATAGTGATTGTGGATAATATAACAAAAAGTTATTTTGCTTTTTCAAAACCTCTAGCCTTGCATTTAGCCCTTTGTGCAAAAAAACACCTTGTCCAAGGCTTGTTGGAGACCCCATACTCTTAACTAATAGCGTATTCCATTGGTAAAATTAGTGCTGCACCAGAGCAAATATTGCACACCATTGGAGAAGTTTGGGCGTTCTATTGGGAAACAAGTGCCCCACTTTTTGCACTTAGTGCAGCCAGTTCTGCACCAGGTCGTGTAGGTGATGCTGCACTGATTTCATGGGTATCGGTGAGTGGGGGGACCACAAACCATAATTTTATATTTTTTTAATAGGTAATAGGTAACATTAATAAAATAAACGGGAAATTAAATGCTGCGCTATCGTCAATTCTCTCTTCCAGCACCGACAGTGAAGAAGAGTATTTGCCTCTTTTAGAAACAAAAAAGTTTTTGCTCAAAATTCTTTCTGAGAAATGTTATTGATCATTAAGATGGCGATCAGGTAGATCAGTAAATATTTGATAAGTTTAGACAATACTTTTCTTGAACTTAAAATACCCTTATTTCAGTTTCAATTTGATCAATTATTTCAAATTTTATCGCAAAATCATCCATTTTTTGTTGACTGTGGAATACTTTAGAACACTATACCGGGTGTTGCATCGTCAGGTGGGCCATAGGACATCCCTTGTAAGTTTTGATAGGGTCAATTATTGGCTTCCCTAATTATTTTGGTCAAAAACTGTACCTATTTAGTTTTTTTAAAAACCCCTAACATTTGCAACCAATAGGATAACTTCAAGCATTTTTGATCAACCCATTTACGAATAAGGGCGAATTCCAAAACTCACCAGATCACCTACCAGGTAAATCATTCACCTGCTTAATCCATTAAATTGCTAGATGGCCATCACATGACCAGCTTAACCCGTAGATGACCCTGTGAATTTTGGAATTCGCCCTTATTTGCCAGTAACATTTTTAATATTCTGTCTTTTTTATCGTCCCCTATGCACCGACACCAGTCAAGGTTCAAGTAAAGCCGTCAAATAAAGTTGTCATAACACCCAGTAGAATGTTAATACCCATAGGCACAAATTTTAAGTTTTGTACAATTAATATTAGCAGTAGGTGGATTAGCAGGATGGGGACAAATAACGACAATTCACGTTGGCAATTGATAAAAGCTGAATTGTCGTTATTTGTCCCCATCCCGCTAATCCACCTACTACTTAGTTTATTGGGACGCCAAACACTCTAGTATTAATATTAGCAATTTCCTGCCAAAGATATTTCAAGGTCATAAAATCGGTCTGAGAGAGTAACATACATAAACTGAGATTGTTAACTTTTATAATGCTTAAAATTCTGGAATCCCTAAACATTTCCGTGAATTTCTAACACACTGCATAATAAGGAGAACCTAGAGAAGGCCATTCTATCATGCTTACCTTACTTTTGAAACGGAATCACCCCGCAGATAGCCTCGAACCTGAATCCTGCTTAGTTTTTACAATCAGTCTTGAAGGTAATGGATATGTAATTATTATAATATCAAAATTACTCCAAATATCTGAATTGCTTAATCATTAAATCCTACCCGATTTGTTATTTCCAAAATACAAAAATCCAGCGAATCAGCTGATTTACGAAATTGTTGACGTTTGTCCAAGGTTTTTACGTCAATTCTGACAGCTTCTTCTAATGATCCTCCAATGTTTATCCTTCTTTTCTTGAGACTTAGAACTAACGGCAGAGAGAGAAAGCTAATGGCCTTGAAAAGACTTGTTCCGGAACTGTCAATGTCATTCTATCAAATTAATCAAACGTAAACAAACATTTAGATCGTCTCCGTCTCCTATTACCGACGAAATTTTAACAATTTACACAGCTTCATTTAAGATTTGATTACTTTGGCACGCTCATATCCAGCCAATTAAATGCTGCCACGAATCCCGATTTGAATTCGTCCAGAGAACTGATATTTTTATATTTTTCTTCTCATTTAATCTTGCTTGGTTGACCGGGTTATGGTGATCTTCCCTTCCAGAATGTACCACTTTTACATAGTTGCTGCCTGTGTACTTTTAAGTAATGCCTTGCCTAAGGAGGAAAACCATAAAGACAGGGTTATTGATAGAGAATTGAGCGACAAGGAGCATTTTGAGAATCAGAAGCACAATCCTGAATATGATCATGAGGCATTCTTGGGCGAAGAGGCAAAGACATTTGATCAGTTGCCACCTGAAGAAAGTAAAAGAAGACTGGGGTAAGTTCATATGCAGAGTGTTACAAAAGGGTGTTGATAATCTTTAGTGGGTTATAGAAGATCCCAAAATCATATAATTTTGGCTTAAACAAATCCCTATCCACAAATGCACTATTTTTGGTATACCTACAGGTCAAAGAATAGTCTATTTCCCTCAATATTTCTTAACAAGTGCAGTAATTTATCCACAAGCAACTGCCAATGCCCGAAGAATGTGAAGAAGAGTTTGGCATTGAGGGAGAAGTAAAGTGAGTATAAGACTTTGAACAAGAATAAGGAACAATATTTTTTTTATGATAAAATAAAATAATGGATATAATAAAACTGCAATATAAATGAAGGGTGTAACTTTAAGTGTTTAACAATGACAGCATTTGCATGTTCAACACAATGCTCGTTGTTGTGAGTGTTTAATTTTTTTAATAATCAAATATAAAATGTCATCTAGTTGGCTGTAAAATGTCAAAAAAAGAGATTAAAGAACAAAAGTCCATTTACTTTGATAGTGTTACCATTTTTGATCAAAAATTAGGGATAATAAAAATCAAACAAGTGAGATTTTTTTTAATTTTCTAATTTTTTATATCTTTTTTGCCTGGGGGCACCACAATTTTTATTTACTCAGTCTGAGAAGGAACAATTGCATCAAGCAATTTTTAAGTACACTTAGTTATGGCTTCCATAATTACCATGGTTACCTACTCATGCTAACAGCTATGGCTTAAGGGCCATTAACTTTAAGTTTACTTAAAATTTGTTTGGTGGAAATGAAACTTACAGTAACACACAATTGCTCCACGTGCTTAACATGAAGCTACAAGTGAACCTTTTTCAGCTGTTCTGTTTTCTGAAGAAGTGGTAGGAAATGTTGAAGCCTTGTATTAGTGGGTTTTACAAAAAAAAAACATTCCTGGAATTCAAAAACTTTTGCCTGCAGTGAAACAATTTTTATGTGCTGTATGTTTTTCAGCATCTGTAATATTCTGTACAACTACTGATTTTTATGTTTTGACGTGTTCACTGAAATGTTAGAAATAAGTTGGAAGTGGACAAAGCAAGAAAACTATTTTTGTACTAATTTCTTCAGTTTGCTCAGTTCAATGATGATGAACACTAAACTTTTTTATCATTAATAACAATAATTGTAAATTATATAGTCTTTTGATTTAAATTATCAAATAAAATAAAAAACTTATAAGATTCAAATCAATTTAATTAAGATTTTAATCAGGCGAACCCTGGTGTTAAATAACCTAAGTGAGGTATGCACAAAATTCCATTTTGCATACAGAAATATGTGTGCAAAGTTGTAAAACTGAGGTTATAACTTTGCAAACAAAGATAAAAAACTATGTTATATGTTCTACATAAAATGGCAGGTACTCTTAGTGAAAAGTGCTAGAGGGCACCATTTTTTAGTTAAATGATAGGTGTTTTATGATTAAAAACATGGGAAAAACAGGGAAAAAATTATTTTTGTTATTTTTATTGCAGCACTCATGCAAAAATTAGTCTTTACCTGCATTATTTTGCATTTGATACTTGCATTGTTAACATTTTTATAAAAAACGTCAATAACATTTAAATGTCAACAATATTTATTTGACACCCAATATCTCAAAAACACTGTATTTGTGGACAGGGGTTTATAAAGCTCGAATTATACTGACTATTTCCCTCATCCATTAAAGTTGCAGTGCAATTGTCACGGAATTACAGCCACTTATTCCCTCATCCATTAAAGCTGCAGTGCAATTGTCACCAAATTACAGTGAATATTACCCTCCTATGTAAATTTCTCCATATAAACTATGCAATTATCATAACATTACATCGAATACAACAAATGAAGCAAAAATTACACTGTTAACAAAGTTAAACCACAATTACAGAAAAAAGGGGCGAATTTCAAAAGTGATCAATAAATTTACCGGTTACATCTACCGGTAGATCGCTGGTTATTCCGGTTACACCGGAATTTAAGCTATTTTACGGTCAATTAAGAAACGGTTTGATTCACCAATGACATTTTTTTTAATAGCTGTCTGTCGTGCGCATTGATGAAAAACTACCCGTCTTACACCAAGTACGCGGTTCGATGAAATAAAAGTCCGACCTTCCCGATACAAAAAATAACTTTTATTTTCACGGTGAGATTTTAAGCACAACGATTGAATTTGAACATAAACTTTACAGAAAAAACGTTCGTCCACCTATCTGTCACACACTATGACATTGATAGAATCGATCAAAAATATTAACAAAAAAAAGAACGAGCATGTGAATCACGATAAAATAAAAATCTGGGCGACGCCCGACTTCGCTCGCTTCGATACGTAAAGACACACTCTCAAAAACTATATTCCTTAGGTGGTGGGACTTTGTTTTGATTAACCAAGCTGATAAACGTCGCCGTCAATATTTCGGCGTATGGCTCAAACAAAGAGGCTCAAGTTACATAGGAACTTTTAAAACATATAGAGTGAGCAAATATAGCTCTGACACTGTCAATCTCAACGGTAATCTTGTTTTGTTTGTTATCATTGCGTAGGTTCCGCCGACGGCAGCAGCTGAGAAGTTTAGTCAGCGAACGCTGAAAATCGGCACCTGATTGGCCAATTTCAGGGTTCGCTGACTAAACTTCTCAGCTACTGCCGTCGGTGGAACTTACGCATTGTATTACTGTTCTTCTCATAGCGAAATCGACATTATTAAGATAATTTTTATTGAAAGAACTTGTTTTGTTAGTTGTCCTAGTCCTAGGTCCTTAGGTACCTACCCAGTTCATATAAAAAAATATGATTTCTTGTAGAAATCAGGGACGTTTTTTACGTGGGGCACGCATAAGATACGCATAAGACTTGAAGGCAGATGCACCTATCTAGATAGACAGACCATAAAGTCTAAATTATTTTATAAATCAGTCATTCTTTAAATATTTAGTTTCCCGCACGCTAAATTTACTTTCACGCACGCCGTGCGAGAAAGTAAAGCGTTCTAAAACAAAATGCTTGAAGGAAAGTGACATAATAAGCACGCTCGTAGAAAAAATATGTTTCATGGATGCATATTTTAGAAAATTTTGCATTCAGGTTTGTTGCCCTGAAGAAATAGCTTTTATGCATTTTGATTGTTATTTTCCTAAAAAGTGCCCTCTCCTTCATCGCATCAGGCACTTTTTGTCAAAATGTACTAAATTCTGTGAAGTTTTCCCTCAAGTTGAAGTTACCAATTAATCCAATTATATAAATTCGAGGTTGTATATTCTTATTATTTTCTAGTGCTTAGTATTAGTAAGTAGTAAAATGAGTAAAAATTTAGATAATTGAATTGTTATAATTTAATTACCAAAAACAAAAACGTATTTTTTAAAAACCTCTGGGGTCATACACCCACAAGCAATCCACAATCTGAGTACGTATATATAGCCCTGATATTAGTTGATACAATTGATGCATACGGGGTGTTCATTATAAAATTTCATCTAGTTGGCTATAAAATGTCAAAAGAAAAAGATGGAAAAACAAAAGTTTATTTATTTTGATTATGTCATCCTTTTCTGTCAAATTTTCATAGTCTACTAGATGAAGTTTTATAATGAACACCCCGTATTATTGAACAGTAATGAATAACTGTAATAATGCACTATACTGTATATAGTAAGTCTTTTTAACATCAACAAAACAATGAAATTGAATAACTTAACATAACTGATTGCAGATTAATTGTTGACAAAATTGATAACAACAATGATGGTTTCATTTCGCGAGAGGAACTGAAAGATTGGATTCGATTTACGCAAAAACGGTATATATCCGACGACGTAAACCGCCAATGGAAACAACAAAATCCCGATGACAATCCAACTGTTTCATGGGATGGATACCAGAAGCTGGTTTATGGATTTTTGGATCATCCTTCAGTAGGGGTAAGTGTGTTATCTATTATCTCTCCTGATGTAGGATATGATAACCCAAATTTAATTGTCTTATTTGTAATCTAATTTCATCTGTATACTCCTATTATTCTGGGTTAATTGTAACGTGATCTTTTGCTTACAAATACAGCATTCATTTAATTCATTTTGACTTGCAAATAGAGTTTGTTAGGTTTAATTACTCAGTACCTAATTGCTGAGTTAAGTGCAACTTGCATCCTTCTCCCATAAAAAAGTATGCATATTCTGCTTTGATCATTGCTCAGAAACGTAATTTTCTACTCCACTTATTTTTTTCTACATGACCTTTCTCTAGAAAATTAGTTATTTGCAAACAAGTTTTTCTTTTCAAATATGTATTAAAAGCGAGATTAAAAGTCAGTAAGACTGCAATTAAGTAATGTGGCAATTTCAAAACATAAAATTAGTATAGGGTGTGCCACAATCTTCTTGTAGATACGTAGAAGGAAAAATAAATAAATTAAAGTTAAATTGGAAGAGAAAATAGAATAGTTGAAAATTATTATAAGTAATAGCTCGAGTTAGTGTGCAAACCACCGTCTGCGTGGATCCGTTTATTCAGTTTTCAAATTGGGCGCCAGCACGCTCAGTAGCCAGATTAGCGGCAACATGTCAAGGTGTGATGACGTCACTTAAAGATACCCCGAAAATAAATTAAAAAAAATATACCGGGTGTCCAGCAGAACCCTGGACATAGGAGATTAACATGGGAAATGAGTTTTTATTTTTTTGCGCCTGTACGGTTGATTTGATTGAAAAACGTTTAAGAGTAAAGTCGTAGCGCTTATGGTCAGCTATCATCCTGTAATTTTTTCAATACCCCAGTTTTGGCCGTTTTTTGGAAAAACGCCTCGAAAATTGCAAAAATTCGAATTTGGCGCGTCACCCCCGCCATGAATGTGCAGTGTCGCCAACATATTTTCAATGCATAATCACGTTAATTACGACATGCTAGTCCCTCTAAAGAAATAAGAAAGGAAAATCGGCTCTGACTCTGACATAAGAAATTATTATGTTGGCGACACTGCACATGCATGGCGGGGGTGACGCGCCAAATTCAAATTCTTGCACTTTTCGAGGCGTTTTACAAAAAAAACGGCCAAAACTGAGGTATTGAAAAAATTACAGGATGATAGCTGACCATAAGCTCTACAAATTTACTCTTAAACGTTTTTCAATGAAATCAACCGTACAGGCGCAAAAAAGTAAAAACCGATTTCCCATGTTAATCTCCTATGTCCAGGGTTCTGCTGGACACCCGGTATATATATATTATCAAGTAGTTAAACATAACACCAATATTTCACCAAACGCAAGAAAAATCAAGGGATTAAGTTAGAAGTAAAATCAACAAGTTACTAAATCAGTAGTCTCGACGTTAATCGCATTCACCTAGTCCACCCTTAGGTCTAGGTGAATGCATCAATAGATAATCAATTAGGTAAACTAAAAACCGTGTGTGCACACTCAGTTACGTACCTTAAAACCTTTTATCATTCGTTATGTACCGGGTGTTATGCGTTACAAAAAAAAAGAAAAAATCTGTAACTCTTAATCAGATTTAAACAACCGGATTAGAATTTCAACTGACCAGAGTAAATCTTACAGTTCTTAGAATCAAACACGTTTCACTGTTATACATTACACACAAAAAAAGAATGCAAGGTTTAAATAAGGAATCCCTTAATCGCAGAGGCAGCCCTTCCCAGCAACAGTTTTATATGGATAGCTGGGTAATTCCTTAAGAGTTGGTACGTCAAGAATCTAACTAGCAGATGACTTTAACTGACAAATTTATTGAAATACACATTAAAGAGGCTTGACCAACATTTGTTGTCATATTCTTAATTATAGATATTTTATATGAGCATTAACAATTAATATTCAATGTGTTTAGAATGAAAACCCTTGTGACGGTTTTGAACCGTTACAAGTGATTAAATAGTAATTCTTTTATATTTTCTTTGGCACACTGCAGAAAAAAAATATTTAATATAGGAGTTGTACACTTATTATGTACTTTTTATCTGTGATATCTGAGAAATGATGACCATATTATAGTACAGAGGTGGACAAAATTAATTCTATACATGCGGATATTCTGCCTACCCCTGTTCAAATTAAATTCGCATTAAATTACATCATCCAATTAAACCTGATTGAAATTTGGGATTTTGATCCCAGTACATAATCCTTCCAAAATAAGCGTTTACTACTTTCATCTTGATTAATAAAGTCTTAATATTCAGCCCCACGATAGTGATGAAGAAAAAACATACAAAAGTATGCTGAAGCGAGACAGGAGGCGATGGGCTGCTGCTGATCACGACGGTGACGACAATCTTACAAAAGAAGAATTTTCTGCTTTCTTACACCCAGAAGAACATGATCACATGCGACTTATTGTTGTACAGGAAACAATGGAAGATATTGACAAGGATCGCGATGGAAAGGTGAGCAAAACATTGTTCTTGCATAATACAAGAACAAGTGTTTCACGAAACTATCCTTTTATTGTTGCATAATTATTGTTTTCTTATAGATCTCAGTGGAAGAGTATATTGGAGACGTTTATAGAGCCGAAGAAGGCGAAGAAGAACCCGATTGGGTAAAGAGCGAGAGAGAACAGTTTACCATTTACCGGGACAAGAATGGGGATGGTTTTATGGACGAAGATGAAGTAAAGAATTGGATTTTGCCTGATGATTTCGACCACGCCGACGCGGAAGCTAGACATCTGATCTATGAAGCGGATCAAGACGCGGATGAACAGCTAACGAAAGCCGAAGTTTTGACCAAATTTGACCTCTTTGTGGGATCTCAAGCTACAGACTTCGGAGAAGCGTTCATGAGGCACGATGAATTTTAATTCAGGTATTTGGTAGTTTTTAATACTGAAGCATATGGGAACAAAGTTGCCATTGATATAGATTTTGATAAATTTGTGTTCATGCAGTATTTAACATTTTTACAGAGCTTTTCTAATTGAAACCATTTAATTGGGGTTTCCTTCAATACACCTGTATGTATATTAAAGGGCAACATGGCATTTAAGGATTGAAGGTTTTAGCTATAGAATTACTAAAACTGTACTAACTGTAAGACTGATTCACTCGAACCATTTTAACTTTTTGTTTTATATTTTTGTGTATTTTTTGGGTGTTTCAATATTATAGAGACTAACACAAGTTTTTAATTTTACCGGAAACATGGTTTCCATGCGGTCGACCAACAAACCAAGCCAAGCACTGGCCTTCATTTCAACGTTTGACCGAAATCATTGCCTTTAATTCAAGGTGCCCATTCACATACAGTTTGCCTGCAGTTCTAAGACTGTACGATCTGGACTGAAGATATGAACTTTTGGAGGACACACACCATTCAGATAACTGAAACGATGAAACCTTCAGTTTTAAGACTGTCAGTTTTTGAACTGAAGGAAAACTGAGCTTTCGCCACACACACAAACATTTTATCAGTGCTAATCGAACGGTCCCGCAGGAGTGAAAAATTTTTTGTAATAATAATAATAGAAAACGAAAAATTGCGGCACTTCTTGTGCTATTATTATTGCAAGAGCCGATAACAAAGGCGAAAAAACGTTTTTGGGTAAAAGATTGGCTTTTACAACGCGATACTTTATCTCATATGAGATTGGTAAAAAAATTGAGAACTAGTGCAACAGACGACCTTCAAAATTACCTCAGAATGGATGACACCTGTTTTAAAGAACTCTTAAGCATGGTTAAGCCGTTAATATCAAAGAAAAATACAAAAATGAGAAAAGCAATTCCAGCCGAAGAACGATTGATAGTGACACTTCGATATCTGGCAACAGGAAGAACTTTGGAAGATTTGAAATTTTCAGCAATTATTTCTCCCCAAGCTCTCGGAAACATTATTCCAGAGACGTGTTATTGTATTTATAAGGCCCTCAAGAAAAAGTATTTAAAAGTAAGTAAAAAAATAGGCAATACCAACAATAAAATAATTATTGTACTAATTTATAGTCTTTAATATTAGGTAACAAAAAATACTAGGTATATTGTACCTATATTATCTCACAACGGTAGGTACATGCCAAAATGTTAAAGAAATTTAATGCAGTTCTATTTTTGAAAAGTTACAAATTCTGACAAATTCCCCCGGTAAACTTGCTGAGAATTCAGATTATTTTCGGTATGGAATGGGTCGGAAGATCCTGCTGAGTGTTCATAGTTGTAGGTTGTTTCATTTCCACTTAAAATGTTTTCTGCGGTAGTATATTTATTGGCTTGTTTGGGATTGGAATCTGGATAACTCAGCGAAGAATGACATGATTGAACTGATTGATTACCATTATTTGTACATGAAACAACATTACTGTAATCGTTTAATTTGTTTTGAATACCAAGAAGAATAATTTTATTTATTAAATGCTCCGCAAGAATTTTTTGATTATCATTCATTCTACGTAATTTGCAAGCTACATTATTTCCCACTGCATCATATTCATCTTGGTTCTGTGAATATAGGCTTTCACATGCTTTTTCGATTATGCTTTCCCTAGATCTTTTTATGCTTCTTCCATTGGTAGTTGTTGCTGTTCTGCTTGGAGTTCGAGATGGTGGTTGGGATGCTGAACTTCTGCTGGGAGTTCGAGATGGAGGGTCAATAACTATTGGGTTTTCAGGCACATCGAGTAATGACAAATTTGAATCTTCTTCCATCGTGGTAGCATTGTTATCCATTTCCGTTTCATCACGCTCGTTGTGTAACTCACTCTAAAACAATTTTTTTTGTTATTTATTAAAACAATTTTGCCTGGACTCTTAAATGCGTAATTTTTCATTTTAGTTTCCGGATACAGTTGAAGAATGGGAGAAAATTTCCCGAGACTATAACAGTAGATGGAATTTTCCTAATTGTGGGGGCTCGATCGACGGTAAACATATAAAGATAGTGAAACCGGCGAACAGTGGATCCTATTATTTTAATTATAAGGAATATTTTAGTACCGTTTTAATGGCCATCGTAGACGCAAATTATGAATTTATTTATGTAGATGTCGGCTGCAATAGACGAGTTTCGGACGGAGGCGTCATTGAAAATACAGCGTTTAACGACAAGCTATTGGGAAAAGCATTGAAACTACCTTCTAATAAATCCATCAGTTACCGTACTTGAAATATTCTCGGGAAACCTATCCACTAAATAAATTCGAGTAAACTTACCTCAATTTCACTTTCTTCATCGCTCTGAGTATCATTTGAAACGGACGTTCGAGGCTCTTCTTGATCCGCCGTAAACAACAACAAGTTAAAATACCACAGCGTAGGTACATAAATGTTATCAGAGCCTTCACCTGATCGCTTTGATTTCCTCACTTTTTTCATTTCTTTTCGAAAAGCGCTTCGTAAATTATTAATTTTACTTTTAACAGAATGAACTGTTGCATTTGGATCTATTTTTTTTATAATGCAATAATAATTTTTTGTAGGCTTTATTTTTTTCATGCCTATTTGAGTATGACTTACTCTTTACCTTCCAAAGGCAAGGCAATTGCCTATAAATATCAATAAACTCCGTTAAAAACGCTGTATTATTGCGTGACTCGGCCATTTCGCAAATATCAAAATCACGAAAACTTCCAACAAGTTTAAAGATGGGATCGTACGTTTTAAACTGAGGATTTTTGTCCATACACATCAGTCCGTCTGTAGGTTGAAGTGAACTGCGCGCTCAGACCTGTCGACGGCCTGTATGTGTATGGACAAATCTAAACTGACGATATGCAAATCGGCAGTTCTGGACTGCAGGCAAACTGTATGTGAATGGGCACCTTCAGAGTTGAACAATGTTTGGTTAATAGAAATCTTCTCTATTAGATGGCGTGCATTACGGGACGCGATGACGAAGGAGTTCTTGCGAATTCCTTTCACCTAGCAGTGGCGGCAGGTCCATAAGCGCTGCAGTGCTGCAGAGCTTACAAAAATATTCGTACATTTATTCATCCGATCTTCAATTTTTAGCTGACTTTTTTCTATCATGTAATGCCTCACGTACTCATCCTTTTGCCTCAAATGCCTAAATTAACACCCAACATTTCCATAGATCGCCATTATAACATTTTGCTTAAAACTAGTAAGGCTGCGTTCGGTGCGGTTAGAACCAAAAGAAAACAAAACTCGGAGGGTGATGGATCATCGATTAGCAAGTGGACAACGCGTTTTGGCCTCTCAGAAAACGCGGCTTGTGCCCACCTGCCCTTCAAAAGTGTGATTAGGTTTAGAAACTGAAACTGTAGATGACCAACAAGCGAGCACATAATGAAGATAGCTTAATTGTTTATAATTTTTCGCCTTTTCTTTCAATAAAGGTGGCGGCTTTTGAATCTATCTAGAGTTGAGTTTTTTTCCAGTTTTTAATTGTTGTACTTGAGTAGTGTTGTACTTGAGTAAGTTCACTACTTCATTCATCCTCAAGTAAAGCTGCATAATTAACATGTGAATTAATTTATGTATCCAGTGATTGGTACTACCCGTGGAATTGCGTTCTTTATAAATTTAACTGATTCGCATTTGTTATGAAAAGTGATTTAAATGAATTGTGATTAGTTATCCGAAACAGAGTTAAAAATGGGCCTAAACTAATATTGGGTCTGTTATCCGCTTTACATTAATATACTTAGACATTAATATACTTAGACATTAAATTACATTAATATACTTAGATGGTCTGTTATCCGAGTTCATTAATATGAACTTAAACAAAAGAAAAATTAACTTTTGACAAAGTAGACTAAATATTTTGTATTATTTTTAGTAGATCAATCGGTTGTTGAAGTTTGTTGGTATAATATTGAAGCACCCTATATAGTTGGAGGAAATCTCATTTTATAAATCACTTAATAATTTTTCTCTATGTATACATAACTTATTTACTCTTACCTGTAAAACTGAAGCGCTTTGGTCCAGGGTTTACAAAAAAAAAATATTTAGACTTAATACTATGCAATCATCAAGAACGAGTATAATCGTCCTTTACAAAATTATTTTCTAGCCAAATTATTAAATACCGGGAAAGTTTGCCGGGCTGATAAAATTCCAATTAAGTATAGAATAGACGGCAATGATGTGTATACGCTGTTACCCGTAAGGGTGACTTTTACAACTATCAGTAAAACTTCAGTTTGAAGATAAAACACCAGTAATGACGTAGATTGCATTGTTTTGTTGTGTGAGTTAACAATGCAATCTACGTCATTACTGGTGTTTTATCTTCAAACTGAAGTTTTACTGATAGTTGTAAAAGTCACCCTAAACCATGTTCTGGTTAAAGTGAGCAGCATACCAATATTTGGCCTTAAAACTGTCTTAACAGAATATGAAGGAAAAAGGGAAGAGAAAGGGACACCAGAACAACCTATGTTTTTGCCCACTTCTAAGCAACGTAAGAGCCAAACTATTAATGTACCTATGTGTTTACTTGGAACATTGGCTCCATGGAAAGGGGGCTCATTTTGAAAAATAGCAGAAACTTTGTCTTTCTGGAAATTTTGCCAGCTATTTAATACTTTCTCGCTGACAGATGCCAAAGACTAAAACTGCAAAATGGAAATAAGTAGTGAGAAATAGGTACTGAAAGTGATGAGATGAAATTGTAAATACGAAAATCAAAATGGATGGAAAGTCTTCTGGTTTATTATTTTTTTGACTTAATGTTTGTCTATAAGCATAATGTTTTGATACCACATAAAAAGCAAACAATATTTATACTATTTCTCATCGCTCTTGTCTTTGCTATGTTCATTAATCATTGTTAATAATTTTTGGTTTTGACAGTTTTGGGCATTTAAGTTTTAACCCTTTTTGATCAAAATGAAAGAGATTAAAATGTAAAAATATTGGTTATTTTTAGCTTTAGCATGTCCAAAACTTACAAACCCTGCTTTGGTGCCTTTTAGTAATACTCATACTAGTGCTCTGTGTGCCAAGATTTTTTATAATTAGGAGACTTAAATTAGGTCAGAATAGGTAACAAATTAGTGTTAATAAAAAGAGACATTTAATAAAGTTAGTGTGATACAATAATATGTAAATGTATTGTTTTATTGGTTTAAAGGCGATAGACTTTGAAATGTCCATGTTGTAGATGACTCCAATGGCGGTATAATCGGACTTAGTAATCTCAAATAATGCCTCTCGAGTTGGGGATCGAAAAGATTCATTTTCTACAATGAAAAACTATATAAACCTTTTCTTTATATCATCACTTTCAATTATCTCAAATCGCAAAAACTGGGCCACAGTCTGCCAATTTTTTTACTACAGGGTGTGTTCATTGTGTTCATTAGAAAACTTAATCTAGTTTGCTGGGAAATGTCAAAAGAAAAGGATGGAGAAACAAGAGTCCATTTACTTTGATTATGTCATTCTTTTCTGTCAAAATTTCATAGCCTAGATATGAAAGCTAGCTAGATAAAACTTTCTAATAAACACCCCGTACTTGTTCATAACATTGCACAATTTACCTGTTTCCAAAAATATCTAAACCGTCAGTTTTGAGATACTAACTAGAAATGATGTGCCCTGGCCCTGATACAGTTTTAAACTTCTTCATTTAAAATTTGTTCTAACTGCCAAATTAGAGCAGTAGCATATTACCTGGGATGCTCTTCAGAACACCCCTGATGGTCATGTGCATGTAAACCCGTCTAAAGTTTTCATCACTTTTTGAGATATATGAGAGTAATTATTTCAGGAGAATTGTTACACATTTTGTTAAGACCCTATAATTTTGGACGGTGGTATCCTCTGGACGGCTATATAATGCGGTGACTCAATTCATTTTAGATGTGCGTTCAATTATGTTGCATCTATGGCATGGCTGATGTCAAGGTTGTAGGTAAAAGAAAGTGTCTTCCATCCTTGGCCTTCCAAGCTGAGGTTTTCTGTTTGAATTTACTACAATGAAAGTTAATAAAACACTTGATTCTGTATACTTAAATAAAACATATATTTTTAATAAGTAATAATAGATACAAATATTTACATAGTGGAATATATAGAGGTTTATCCAGTGGTATCTAAAGCCGCAGATAAGGTAATTACATAAAGAAATGTTTTATATAAACACAAAAGCTCTTCTTCTGCAAACGAAGGTGTAGCAAATTATCGCACAGTTTTTCAAGAAAACTTATTTTTGTATTGGTCATAAGTTCTTCTTTTGGGTGTTTTTGATTAGATCCCAACACCTGTTCCAGCAGAAATTCCTCTAAGCTTAATGAGGATTCAGCACTCGAACAGGCGTTGGGGTCAATTGTGAAACACATAATTTGACGTTTGAATGTCTGATTGCATTGCAATAGCATGTCAAACTCCTTTTGGAAATGTTTCATCAACGTTGTGTTCAATTGTTTAGTATTTAGCTTATTCTTGAACTTTAATTTGTAGTTTAAACTCCAGATTTGACGTACATTGCATTGTTTATCTGAGAGTAGTCGAAAATTAATGAAAATATTGATCCCTAAACAACTAAGTATTAAAAATATCTATTTTAAGTTACAGAGTTTTTTAACTGTAGGCTCAAACTGATAATATCGGCGATTAACCGAACACCTCACGCATTTCGTTTGATAGGGCTTCAACTGTTTTACCATATTATGAGATGAGGGCTCTCTGGAAAGTCTCTCTCTTATTTTGTAACCTGTAAAGAGTTAGTTGTAAAGTTGTAGTGTTAGTTAATTTGCTTGAAGTTGTCACTTTTTTTCAAACTTATTTTTTACCATGAATATATTGCGTCAGATTCCTATTGTTCAACCTGCAAAGAAAATTCGGACACCTTTCTTTGCGGAAAAAAAACTTTTCAAAAACAGTTGAAATGTATGATAAAAATTATGAAATTTTATCTTTGACCCCAGTGTAACAAAAGTTGACCATTTTGATTAACTTAGTTTAACATGCAGTATGCAACTAACAAACTTGAACTTTAAGCTGGTTCCCTGTGGACGGTCAAACTAAAACTTCATTATATCAAGTATTTATTCTAAAAAAAGAAAAGCAAAAAAGATTTGTTCACACGAATCAGTCAAATAATATCTATATAGAAGGTGCACATATTGCAACCAACACAAGAGATGGGACAAAAACATTATTTTTAATAAGTACTGCGCTGTTGTCAATTAATATAGATTTGCACGGCTTTTAATCATTTGATTAAAGCAGTGAATAAATGTATACCGGATCCCCATGTATGTTTTTGCGTTTTTGAATTCGTGCTGTGATTAGGACTATATTATACCGGGTGTCCAGCAGAACCCTGGACATAGGAGATTAACATGGAAAATGGGTTTTTATTTTTTTTCGCCTGTACTGTTGATTTGATTGAAAAACTTTTAAGAGTAAAGTTGTAGAGCTTATGGTCAGCTATCATCTTGCAATTTTTTCAATACCCCAGCTTTGGCCCTTTTGTGGAAAAACGCCTCTAAAAGCGCAAACATTTGAATTTGGCGCGTCACCCCCGCCATGCATGTGCAGTGTCGCCAACATAATAATTTCTTATGTCAGAGTCAGAGCCGATTTTCCTTTCTTATTTATTTTGAAGGACTATCATGTAGTAATTAAAGTGATTATGCAGTGAAAATATGTTGGCGCCAAATTCAAATTCTTGCACTTTTCGAGGCGTTTTTTCCAAAAAACAGCCAAAACTGAGGTATTAAAAAATTACAGGATGATAGCTGATCATAAGCTCTACAACTTTACTCTTAAAAGTCTTTCAATCAAATCAACCGTACAGGCGCAAGAAAATAAAAACCGATTTCCCATGTTAATCTCCTATGTCCAGGATTCTGCTGGACACCCGGTATATCGGAATGCAGTATTCCGATTATTAACCGTTTTCGCAATTTTGGCGATTGAAAATATGACAATTTTACCATTTGATCAGCTCTAACTTCCGAACGGTTTAACTAAGAAGAAATTGGTTTCCATATTCCTATCTTACCTTTTTACGATTAATCAAATCGTCAAATTTGACTTCTTTCAGAAATTAGTCAAAAGATCGACAGATATTGTCCAAACTCCGAAAACGGTGGAAAATCAGGTTGGGGCATATTAAAGGAAATGTTCCACTTATCATAAACCAATTCAAACATTTAAAAATATACAAAGTGTTTCATGTAAAATATTATTAAATTACTTTCAAATTCGTCTCCTTAGTTAATAACAATAAGTCTTACAGGTTTCTGAATATATGAGACACCCTGTATATGCGAAAGCAATCTGTTTCTGTAGATATTACAAATTTATAAAACTTTGATAGATACTTTTTTTTTAATGATGGTAAGCAAGGTATAGGACAACTCTGTTTATGTGGAACTAGCGGTCTAGCGTATACCAAATTCAGGTTTTTGAGAATTTTTTTAAAAATCAAAATGGCGTAAAAATCAACTTTTCTTACAGCAATGTAAGCGATATATCAATCTAAAGATGCCAATTAATTGAAATGCATTAAAATTTTCACATTAGTTCAGATTTTTCTGCTGAAAACAAGATATTAATGAAGCCATATTTGATCGATTTGATACTCTCTTCATCAGAATTGTGTTTCAAACATATTGAAGTTTTCTTCAAACATGTTACATTTCCGTTTTTTTCCAATGAAAAACAGCTGTTATTTGTATTTTACGACCCGTTACCAACCGAGTCAGGGGCGGTATTCTAACTTTATGGTGTTCCATGGGCGTCGGGCTGTAAGAAAACTCCCTCGGGTAATAAACACAATTATTTCAACGAAAGTTACAAAAAGAAGAAATTATTTTGTCAAAATCAGGTTTTATTAATTCGCTTAACATTAATCCTTCGCAACATTCTCTTGATGGGCATGATAAAGACACAAAGGTACCTGTAGATTATGTACTTACGGAACACTATAACTGGAGACTGTATATTTAGGGTGACTTTTACAAGTTCTAGTAAAACTTCAGATTGAAGATAAAACCCCAGATATAACCTACATTGCATTGTTTATTTGTCAGGTAAACAATGCAATGTACATCAAGTCTGGTGTTTTGTCTTCAATCTGAAGTTTTACTTAATCCTTTATCATCAGTTTGACTAACGGTTAGAAGTTATCAACATAATGTCTAGTTTTTAGTTCCAAGCTGGAAATTTGGTAGGTGATTAGTAACAACAAAAAAGGTAACTAACTCTTTACGTGACTTTCCATTTTCAAGTGTCGAATTTGGCCCATTCTTGTGTGTTTCTAAATCTTCTTTGTAAGTTTTCTTCAGATTCATAAAAAAGCAACTATTATTGTATAAAACAGTACTGGAAGAGATAACTGTACAAAAACTGCATTACATGTAATAACTCAACTTGACCTCTATTTGGTGTGGAAAAACCCCTTATAAAAAGCAGAGATGAGATGGAACGTTTTTGGTACAGCATATTGAGCATTGAGCACAATCATTAGAAACAAGATATACATACTCTAACTTATATTGCACAAATCACCATTTTTGTCTTTAAATGGGGGTCTATTTACAAAGCAGCAGCAACTCGAAACCAAGGCAGTTGACACTCATGTCCCACGTCTTCTAATGGAGAATCAATATTTGTTTGGGCCATCGAACAAGGAGTGAGGAAAATTGGAAGTTCAGTGTTGGGCTGCTGTTTCGAAGATTTCGGAATCGGGACTGCCGTACCCGCTACTGACGTCATCCCTAGTGGGCGGCCGCGGTCGCTCTTCCATACTCTTCTCGCTGTAAGAGGAGGGAACAGTACTTAGCTGAGGGTTGTATGGTGGCCGCCCTTTGCTCGTGGGCTTCAAGCTTGCGGCCGAATCTATCGCGGGCTGCAACGACGAATACAACCCGCATTTAGAGGGGCTCATAACGGCTCTATTTCTACTGGTTCTTATTATGTTATTCGTCGTTGAGTTACTGCTGAATAGCAGGAGCTTTGTGACGTACCTGTAGATTGCTGACTTGCCGTCTTATGTGCGCTAAGCTACTAGGGTTGTAGGCCATGTTAGCGAATACCAATCGCTCTTCGTAGTCGTATTCGCAGAGTATTTTGTTTTCGCATAAGTAGAATCGGTCTCCCACGCAAAACCTGCAAAAATATCGTGGCTATTGTGCTCATATTTTTAAAGAAAGAAGACCTACCTATGATTACACTGCTGACAAGCGAAACATTCTAAGTGATATACGTTGTTTTTCGCCCGCATAACCATTTCAAAAGCTGGAATAACTTTATTGCAAGCCGCACAATATCCCGTCGTGCCAAACAATCTAAAAAAAGTAAACTATTATTTTTTTGTCTGAAATGTTATTATGTATCCATTTGTTCAAGAAATATAACATGCGTTTTTTTGTTCAACGTGAAAGTTGTCAATCGAGTCCGTATATAGGTCGAATTTGGCAACATGAAGGAGAATGCATATGATAATTTTGGGCTATACAAGGCTTGATATACCTCCAAAGGCGATTTAAGGCCTGATATACCCCCAAAAATTAATTGCAGCAAATCAAAAAAAATCAACTTTATAAAGGGAGGATTACAATATTATGATAAAATTGACTTAGTCGGATTAATACTGAGCGTCAATGTAGGACTTCCAAATTCCAGTTTTGGAACAAAAGAGCACAGGTATTGATAAGGTAATCTATAAACCTTTTGGAAAGATGATGCAACACTCAATCATTGAAATTCGCGTATGACGTTGAGTATACTCCCTGTATAAAATTTTTTCAGTTAAACTTAAATTATCAACATTATTAGAAGTACCAAAAGTTTTCTATTTTTATCACTAATTCAATTCTTCAAACTAATAAACGAATAGTGCAAGAATTCTATTTTTTTCAACTTAACCTTCACCAAATTTTAAGATTTTAACTTAGAAATGTTTGATAAATTTTTATTTTGTTTGTCGTATTTTTCATCAGTGATGAGATAAAAACTATTTATTTATTAGTAGAGTTGGTTAGCGTCCTTCTCGAGAGCAGATGGAAAGTGGTATGACGGGGTGAAGGCAGGAAATAAAAACAACAATTATTACGCCAATAAACGTTTGGACGTTTACGTGCATAATAATAACATAAAAACTCTTTCAAGGCTATTCTTTAGCGCATTTTGCAGAGCAGTGGCATTTTGGTGTCAGAAGTGGCATAAGTTAGTGAAGAATGTTTAGGTAGATGATAAATACTCGATGGACAGACCTCGATGCTAGGGCCGAAAGAATTCTGGTAGGTACTTAAAGCACAAGAACTAACTTAAAGATTTGCTTAAAACACAAGCAGAGATGCTTAAAGCAGGCAAGAAGAAGCAAGAGCAAGAAGTGCAGCGCCATAAACTTGACCAAGAACGGATATACCAATAAGAAGAAAGACAATGACAAGATGATAAAAATAACAAAATACAATCCGTCTAGAGGAAAAAATCAATAAGAAAAGATCGAAAAGAAGATCAAGCTGCCTTTCTGAAAGCTCTGATCTTTGTATTCAGTAATTTGTGAGGGAGAAGTTAAAGTTCTGCTACACTACAATCTACAACTTTTGTGGTGCAAGACGTAGATAAACATAATAACGTAGAAGAAAAGAAATATATTTTGCTGATAAATATTTCACAAACGAAAGCGATTAAGCCAAATTTACCACTAAATACATTAAGATGTGTTGTTATTAGAGTCACTAAGAGTCACTAAAACTCTATGCAGCTTGTTGGAGTAAATATGGTAAATATTCTTGACAGAGTTCCCTGTAAGTATCTCTTTTTTTGGAAAAAACTGGGGATTAAAACTCGCTGGCTGTATATGACGATATAGACCAATGATCACGTATGGAACCATTGTCTGGCATTCCAAGGTCGGACAAAGAAGTGCGAGGTGCAAACTGAGTAACTTGCAGTGCCAAACCTGCCTGGCCATCAGTGGGGCATTTGGCACCACTCCAACATTGGCCATGAAAAAACTTTTCGGGCTAATCTCGCTTCATATTCATATTCTGCTGGAGAAGGAAGCCAAATGGAGTATATACAGACTCCACGACACAGGGGGGGGGGGGAGAGGTTACATTGGAACCAAACCCACTGCAGGCTGAATTAACCCGCCATGCTTTGCTGGGTATGCCTTTGGACATGATACCCCCCTTTCACCTACACTTATTCAGCCTACAAGGTAAACCGCCTTACAAAGTAGGAATGGGGCCAGAATAAACTAAGGTTACTGAGCGGCACTCTTGAGGGTATGGGAGCTGGGGCGTATCGCGGTGAGCAGAGATACACACTCCAGGAGAGTCTGGGAAAGGACGCAACAATATTTCAGGCGGAGCTCCATGCCATTGAAATACCTGCCACTGGACTGGACAAAAACAAAAATATCAAAATATAGTCGGAGGCTCTCAAAGCATTTGACTCCAGCAGAATCTCTTCGAAAATTGTCTGGGGGGTTCGAAATATACTGATTCACGTTGGCTGGGATAATTCCCTAACCTTAGTCTGGATTCCAGGTCACACTCTTGCAAGGGAGGGACGAGTGCTACTTTCATAGGGCCTGAACCGGTCTTGGGTTTCGCAAGAGAGGTGTCGAGGAGGGCAATAATCCAGATGGCGGAAGAACAGACCGAACGTTACTGGATAGACAGCCCGGGCCTTGTCCACTCAAATGCGTTCATACAAGGATCCTGTGAGAAAAGGACAAAAGATTTATTAAACCTGAACACACAACAGCTCAAAACCTCTATCGGCTGCATGCACTATGCACTGTGTGCTAATGCGCTGTGCACTGTCGATTAAAACACCACATGCATAAGATAGGCCTCTCAGACAATGCCGAATGCAAACTGTGCATTCGGCGTTGTCTGCAAACGGCTTGTCTGAACACATCCTGAGTGAATGTCCTGCAGCTGAAAGACTTAGATTTCAGAAATTCGGAAGAATACACATCCGACCACCGGACTTCCACAAAATCTTACTCAAGATAATGGACTGGCGAAGAGATTACTGTATAATTGCTGCCATTACTCCCTATCCGTCAATTGATCACCAAAACTAGATTCCTTGGGACGCAATTTTCTAGTTTCATAATGGACTTTCTAAAAAAAAGCTGGGTCTTTAGTGGGAGTTAACTTTAATTGAGATTGAGGCACAATAGATATTGTAGGTCACGGTGCACGGGCCCCCCTCATGGGAACACTCATTTGGAATCAATCAATCTCTTTTTTCAAGTTTTTGTATCTAATCTTACGCTAGTTACGTAAGTAGGCGTTCTTCTGTTACCCATTTATTAGCAAACGAAGATGATATTTTGATAATTAAGAGACCAAAAAGTGGAAGAAGATCTTCTATATGGTTGCTGAAACATGTGAAAAAAACCCTTTCTCATTAAGGAAAAAACTGGAAAGCTATTGGAACCTTGTTTGGGAAGAATATTACAACAGGAAGATCCAGCATCTGCAGATATTAAACCGCATTCAGTGTCTGTCTTCTGTTATTGATAAACCAGCTTCCTCTACTGTCAGTATAACACACATTCTTTCCAATTTACTGTTTATTGTTATTAATTAAACAATTTTTCAAAGTGGTAACCTGGTTGACTGTAGCAACACTTTATACTTTTTGCATCATGAATCATTTTAAAAAGTTTATATATTAAAAGCAACTTTTTGTTTTTTCGCCTTTTACGTACCTTAAATAGTCTCTTTTACACAATAGAAGATTAGCTTTCGTATACAGGGTAGAACCGACCTCGCCTAAACGACAGTCGCAACAACCACACTTAAGGCAGTCCTCGTGCCAGAAGAGATCGATGGCTTTGAGGAGGAAGCGTTCCGTAATGCGTTTTCCACAAGAGGCACATTCTTTGTTGCCTATTAGGGTCACGCTCACTGTGCCGCTGGTAGTTGTGGATATTGGTGCTGTTCGGCAGGTCGTCGCTGGCGGATTGTCCACGGTATTTTCTGGAAACAAAAATTGAATTTTACTTTCATGCAGAATCTATAAAGAAATAACATTGAACTTGTATTTCTGAAAATGGCTTATCGAACCAAAAAAGACCATCTTTAACGGAATGTCAGGGTTCGCATGGAAAGAGTCTAAACCGAGGAAGATAAAAATATTATTGTTCCTGTAAACAGAAATAGTCCTGAAAAATAATCCATTCGACTGCGTTTCATTATTTTACCGACTGCCATTCATTATCACCCAACTATATTGGACTCAGACCGCGGAAGTCAGAGTAGAGGGCGAAACATCTGAAGAGGTGGAGATTCGGAGGGGAGTGAGGTGTTTTGTCGCCCCTTCTTTTCAATACATATTCCGAAGGGATTTTTCGTGAAGAATTGGAGGATGTGAGAGAGGGCATCAAGATCAATGGCATTTGCGTTATATATATATATTGATCAGTTCACAACGTTCTTCGACGTCCTCTGATTTCCAGCCTCCACTTGTCTCGGTCCTCCCATAGGTTTTCTTCTATGTCCCTTGATGTCATGTCCTTAGTTTTTGCCTCTCTCCAACTCAATCTAGGTCTTCCCCTTTTTCTTGTTCCATCTGGCATCCACTCCAGGACCTGCTTCGGCAGTCTATCGTTTCCCATTCTCTGGACGTGCCCGTACCACCTCAGTTGTTTTTCTCTGATGTCGTCAGTAATTCGATGTTCAACTTTCATTATCTCAAGAATTCTTTCATTCCTCACTCTGTCCAATCTACTCTTACCGGCCGCTCTTCTCCAATAATCCATTTCCATAGCCTCGAGTGAGCGGAGAGCCTTCTGTTTTAATGGCCATATTTCACTACCGTAGGATGCTATAGTTTTGACTATGGAATCGTACACTCTGTGCTTGTTGTTTTTTGAAATTGATTTATCCCATAGTATTCCATTCAGTTGCCTGATTGCTGTTCTTCCTAGGTTGTTTCGGTGTTTTATTTCTTCATCCATACTTCCGTCGTTTCTGATCTGTACTCCAAGATATTTGTATTTGCTGCATTTCTTTATAACTTGCTGTTCCAGTACCAAATCCTGTTGTTCTCCGCCAATACACATATACTCTGTCTTACTGATGTTTACTTCTAGCCCCCATTTGTCGTACTCCTCTATAAGTTTCCGTGTCATGTACTCTAGATCTTGGTATTCTTGGGCCAAGACCACCTGATCGTCGGCAAAACACAGAGTGTAGAGAATTGTCTCACTTAATGGTATACCCATGCCCCGACACTTCCTCTTCCATATCCTGAGAACCTGTTCTAGATAGATTTTGAACAGAGAAGGTGAAAGACAGCAGCCCTGCTTCAGCCCCTTGCTCACGCAGAATCCAGTTGAAACCATTTTTCCTCTTTTTACTTGACTTTTATTGTCTTTGTATAAATCCTTGACCGCCTTGATGAGGGTTAAACTTATATTAGTTCTTTCAAGGGCTTCCCACAGTTTTTGTTGGGGTACGCTGTCATACGCTTTTTTGAGGTCTACGTAGAGTAGATGAATTTCCTGGTTTAGCGCTCTTTTCTTCTCTATTACTTGCGTAAGAGTGAACAGATGGTCGATTGTCGATCTACCGGCCCTAAAACCGGCCTGTTCTTCAGCTTCCATGTCAGAGAACTCCCCTTCGATCTTTTCCAACAAAAGTTTTCCGTTAACATTTGCGCATTCCGCATTTGCGTTAACAACATCGAAATTCTTGCAAGGATCGAACAGGCCAGACGCTCATTTGCATCAATGAGGAGCTTCTTCGCTTGCCGTGACCTGAGTCTGCAGATGCTTGTGCAAATGCTACGCTGCTATATCTTCCCGGTCCTTCTATATGGATGTGAAAGCTGGACCTTTAATGATGGAGATGTACTTATATCGACGTATTCTGCGAGTATCCTGGATAAACCGAATAACCAAGAAAGAGGTACTCAGGCGGATGAATAAAGATAAAAAACTATTAACAACAATAAAAGAAAGAAAACTGCAGTATATCTGTCACATCATGAGAGGAGAACGATATGAAATACTCCGCCTTGTTATTGAGGAAAGGATCGAGGGCAAAAGATCTGTGGGCAGACGGCAGAATTCGTGTCTCAAGGATCTGAGCAGATGGTTTGGGCAAACGTCTATTGAGATATATTCAGGGGTGCAGTTTTGCGCACCATTATAGCCAGTTGGATCACAAACCTTCGGAGGGAGACGGCGCCCTAAGAAGAAGAGGTTATGAGATAACAAGTTTTCATTCAAAATTATCGATAATTTTTATGCATTTATGCAATTACTACCGGTAATTTTTCTGTCAAGGAAGACTATCCTTGACAGAGAATAAATAAGTAGTGTTAGAATATTCAGACGTCACCATAAGTCAGTCAAACAGCGATATTGGTTCCAAGACAAAATGAAATTACCGCAGTAATTTTTTTGAGAATTATCGAATTACCTCATATTAATAACCCTTTTTACTCCATAGCAATAAATGGATGAGTGAAATAATCTGAAATAATTGCATAAGGCATTAAGCAACCATTGTTGCTTCAAAGCCTGTTTTCTAAAAAATCCGAAGGTGTGTGCTCTTGCGCATCTCAAATTGCTTTTAGGCATAATACAATACAATAATGCAATACCTTTATTAATCCACAATATCACAAAACAGGAAATAGGACACGTCAAAACAGTATATATAAGCAATAATCATTAGATTGAGAAATTCATCAATTTTATAGAAGGCATTTTTTAGTAATATTGTCTTTATGGACTTGTAGTACTTAGAGTTAGGTACTCATGGATCTATTTGTATTGGTACCTTCTTATACCATATAGACCCTATATAATAGGGATTTGCCTTATAAAGTTGTAGTCTATGATAAGGCAACTGAAGATCACAACCATATCTAGTATCGCGATTGTGGTAAAAATTCAGAGTTTTCAAGTGAGGGCAGAGTCAGAATGGATTCTTTAATGAATGTTTGGTTTGCATGTTTCTCGATACTTAAGTCCAAACATAGAACCAAAATCCAAACACAAACAGTGCACTAGGAAGTGCACCTTTTTTGAATTATAAAAACACGTTTAGTGATATGGGCCGCACCCCACAATATTATACAATACCTAAATGAGGATTCAATATAAGTAAAATAAAATATTTTTAAGACTGTTTTGCTAACTATAGGCTTCAATCTTTGCAATGCAAAGCACTGTTTTACGCTCTTTGAGCAGACCGAATCAACATGTTTATTCCAATTCAAAGTCATATCTAGATGTATCTCCAGTAGTTTAAAAGATGTGACTTGTTGGATTGACTTACCATTCAGTTTTATCAATTGACTACTAGTGTGATTGCTTTGGCGTGTATAAAACTGCATAATGTAGGTCTTTTTGCTATTTAAGATTAATCGATTAGAGGTAAAATAGTTGTTATTGTTGGATATGATATTTTCCACAACCATCCCCTCATCTGGCTATGAAAAGAGCAGGGTTAAATCATCTGCAAATTCACAATGGAATCCAGTAATATTGTTTATTAAGTCATTAGTGTATAAGAGAAATAAAAGAGGACCCAAGACACTACCCTGGGGTACCCCTACCGGAATATCACCTTGATCAGATTCTGCACCCTGGTGATATACAAACTGTTTGCGGTTTGAGAGATATGACCTAATGAGGTGATGACAGTTTCCTCTCAGACCATATTGTTCAAGCTTTTCAAGTAAAAGATCATGGTCAACATAGTCAAAAGCCTTTGTTAAATCAACAAAAAGAGCTGTGACCTTAGATCCAGAGTCAATGTTTTTGTAGGGATTGTCACTAAAACTTGCAAGAACAGTAACTGTTGATCTTTTTCGCGAAAACCGTGCTGAGATTCCGAAATTAACTTATTTACCTCCAAAAAATCGACTATTCGTTTTTGAAATTATTTTTTCAAACATTTTTGAAAAAACTGATAGCAGGGATATCGGCCTAAGTTCGCAATATCCTGTCGATTTCCCCTTTTAAATATAGCCACTACCTTTGAGACTTTTAATTGGTCTGGAAATTTTTCCTGCCTAAGACATATATTTACCATATAGGTTAGAAGTATAGGTTTGCAAAGCTTTCAGATATATTATCTCGGCCACATGAATTTGAGTTTCTGAAAAATTTTCTATTGTTTAAGATAATTCCTTTTCCGTTGTTCGGTATAAGTATATGGATCTGTCAGTTTTTGAGATGAGTTTTTTATTTGTGTTGTTTACCTTGCTTTGAGGAAGCTCTGTTTGAAACTTTTTTGGCAGTTCAATGAAATAATTATTAAATTCCTCGGCAATTTCAGAATTTGTATAACAAATCGTCCCATTGTCAATACGAATACTATTAGCTTCAGACTTTTGTGTGCATTTTATGGTAGAGTTTATTAGGTTCCATATTGTTTTTGACTTGTTTACCAATGTAGTTATTTTATTATCGAAATAATGTCTTTTGGCTGCCCTGACAATACGTCGGTATGAGTATTTGTATCTTTTTAAGTAGTCAGTTGTAACTAAGCTTCTGGTTAATTTCCGATGTAGGTCTTTTAGTTTCCGAGATGAGGTTTTAAGACCACAGATTAGCCATCCCTTAACACTGAGAAAATTTGATTTTATGAATTTTCCAGGTGGAAAACTCTGATTGTAATAAAAATCTATATTATGAATGAGTAACTAAATATTTCATCTATGTTTAGGCCGGGTCTGTATAATTCAGACCAGGATTCTGAGGAAAGGTAATTATAAAATTGTCTTTTGTTATTTTTTGAGAAAGAGCGGGCATATTGTATAGTTTTATCGATAAAGTGTGGTCTGAGAGGCCATTTTCTGTTACTTGGTGATCAGATAGAATGTCATTAAAATTGGTGACCATAAAATCAATCGCGGTACTAGAGTTTGCCGCAATCCTAGTTGGAATAATGATTTTTGATTGAATGTTGAAACTGTAAAGAATATCAAATAGGGAAGCCTTTTCAGGAGTGATTTTCAGGCAATCGATATTGAAGTCACCACACAGGATGATTCGTCTTAATGGAAAAGCATTTAGTACGTAGAATAGGCACTGTTCAAGTTTATTTAAAAAGGTGCCAGTGACCACTAACGGTGATCTGTATAGGCAAACTACATTTGTTTGAATGTTGTTTAAAATTAAGTTTATCTCTGCACTTTCAACTTCTAGTTCGGAGTGGAAATCCGATAGGTCTATATTTTTATTAATTGAGATTGACGATTTAGAGAATTTTTTAACACCACCATGTCTGTTCAGGGTTCTGGTAAATGAAACGCAGGTTTTGTATCCATTTAGCACTATAAAATCTAATTCTTCACTGGTACACCACATCTCAGTCAAACATAATATATCAGGGCTTTCAGCCTCTAGGAAAATCTCAATAACGTCAAACTTTTTGCGTAGGGATTGTATATATTGATGTATTATTTTGAAACTACTCACCCTAATAGTTTCTCTGCTAGTTTCACAGTTTTTTGCGTTCTGATGAAGGCATTGCGAGGTTATCCTAAAAAATGTTTTCCTTTCGAGAAGTTAAATCTTTCAAATGCTACACCAGACGGCCAAAAAATTGGCTCATCTTTGAGAGCTTGATCAACATCTACCATAAATCGTTTACGTTTCGATATTTGTTCCTTTGATATACACTCTTTTACTAATATGTAGGTCGATGCCGTTTTTGTATTTTTTCTGATATGTTACTGATATATTATGATTTCATATCTTTAGCTGAAACTCTGGCGCTCACACGAGATAAAAAAAAAGCCACCAATTCTTGCCATCACTACTATCGTCTTCTGTTTTTGTTCCGAATGCGATATATTTTGATTTTTCGAATTTTTTGGAACCCCGATTACGAGCATATTTCTTTTGAAATTGGAAGTCATCGTGAATTGGATTATTTTCACTGATAGGTGTTTCCGTTGTGTGGAATTCGGGTCGCCCTTTATCCGGTCGGTGCACAATATCGGACTCAAGGATCGTAGATTGTTTATTTACTTTGAGTTTTTGCACATATTGCATTTTTTGTGGGGCACTGTTTGAATTGGAGCTACCAGCTCGGGCTTCGCTGTCTAAAGTTGGTGCAGGTTCGCTTTGGGATGAGTTGGATTTTTCATGTATATTATTTAAAGTAGGCATGATATTTGCGGGTAACAGTTTGAAGGTCAGATTTTCCAGCATTCTTTTAACTTCCTTTATTTAATTTTGTTGGGATTCGTGAGAGGCCATCAGCTTCAGGATGATTTCATTTAGTGTTTTATTTTCATCCGTTAAGGTTTGATTCGCAAGTTTTAATGCGTAATAGTCAGATAAGTTGGAGTCTGCTCCATCCGTTTCCTCTTCATTAGTGTCGATACATTCGGGACATCTAAGTATATTATAGGTGATCACTTTCATCCCTCTTACCCTCACTGCGCAAGCAGGGTGGTAAGATGACTCACACCGATCACATTTCACATCACTGTTTGTTGGTCTTTTGCATGAATTACACAGAATCCTATCACTCTGTCAATTGACTTGCTTGGTTGGCGCCATCTTGGCGTCGTTTTATATTGTCTTAAAATATCATTAATAATTTTCCAATTCACTTTTTTATCGGTAATACATAATAATACGAAAATCTGTAATTTGTAAATATTTTGGAAAAACGTTAAATCCATATAGGTATCCCAAAATTTAATAACCATAGTTTTGACGCAAATCTCTCTATTTCCTGACGTCAAGTAGAGCCCTCTATTCTAGGCCCCATTCGCACTGACGACATGACAATTGAATTAATTGGACCACGTTCTAAAAGCGAATACAATAACAGCCGACTGCTACGATACAAAGAATCCTCAAGGAGGCCTCAGCCGCCGTCTCAGAAGATTTGCGTAGTTAAATTAGCCGTCGCCTTAATTAAAATAGTTCCAACCGGATGGGAAAAGGGATGAAAACAAGCCTTCCCAGCAAAACGGCTTTATTATTCCAGCTACTCTCGGTTGTAATTTCCGCATTTAAATTATTTGTTTGATGTTTTTTTTCGTTGGGGATTTAATTTTATGCCGCTGGAGGAGGTTTAGTGGAGCAAAACTTATAATTCACGTTCTCACCGTAAATAGCCACAGACCAAAAGAAGTCATAGCCTAAGAAGAAGAACACTGACACGTTTTTTTGGGGAAAAATGCCCAAGAAGCGTATATAGGTTGGTGAATATTTGAAAGAAATTATTGCCAGGGTCCGCACTAGAATAATTGAATAAATAAAGCGGCCATTCTTTACTCCCTAAGAGCACCTTTGTGTATTAAACACAAAGTAGCACTAGTGCCCTCCGTAGAATTGTATAGCATGCCAGAAACCTTTTATTTCTTTGCGGTTTTCAAGTGGATTTTTATGTACTAAGACGGGTTTCCATAAAAATCCCATTTCGTTTAAATAAATATCATTTTAGAAATTAAAAATAATAAAATTATCGATCACAACAAATCACGTTGTTTGTTCCATGTAGTAATACAATAGCAACTGAGAGCTTTCGGATTTATCCATTACCATTAGCGCAGAGAGCGCTGTCGTGTGCATTTCATTGATGTCATTCTAATTGAGTCTTATGGAAAGTTCTTGTTCATCTCCGGAGTTAACTTTTCATTTTCGTCGCTCGCTAAATGGACTTTAATGGCACCTTAAAGTCGCCGAAACGAGAATGGAAAACGGAAATGCGACTCATTCTTAATGCATCTTGCCAGAGGACAGAGTTTTTGCCTTGTGTTTGTTTAGAACGGAGCGGTAAATTAACAATGCGATTGAAATTAGCAATAACGCGAGGCAATCAACTCGATTTGGACTGGATCATATTAAATTTATCGAAACAATTATCTAACCGGGCCAAGTTGATTACGTTTTCCCTCTATGCTCCCGTTCTGGGTTAGTCTGAAATCCTAAGTAAACTATCTGTGAGCGGGATGTCATTAATTAATAAGGAAGTTTGCTAATTGCTTTCAGTAATGCTTGTCAAATAGTACGTTTAATTATGAAATGGCGCGTGATCGGACTAATTTTATTTTACAGCTTCAGGCGACACCAACCTGAAGTTCCACAACGAAATTGCAACACAAGATTCGTGTAATTGGCTTTTACTGCCATAAGTGCCAAAAGGATTTATAAACTACTTCATTTACATATGTAGTTTAGAAAGTACTACCCGAATTTTAGAAATCATCACTTGTATTTTAGAATCGTCAGTTGAATTTTTGAGAGAAATATTTGAATTTTAAATTCGTCACTTGCAATTCAGAAAAGTACATAATGTTAGGCCCAACCGTCGCCGTCGGTCCACAAAGATTCGGGCCGAAGCGGCAACGCCAAGCGCTGACAGCGACTCCGGGAACCCATCTAGACTAAACGAGAACCGCGAACAGGCGCCTCCGTTCTCGAAAGTACGAGAGTGTGCTCGGGCCGCGTATATAAACCATCGAGCCGCGCGAGATGGGATCGAGTAGATAGTGCAGTGCAGTAAATAACCGCACAAGGGAACAGTGCGAATTGTTAGTAGAGAGTAATTGTGTTTTATTCGTGTGAAAGTTAACATAAAATTGTGTGGTTAATTGACGATAAATTATTGCAACCCCCATAACAACTGGTCTCAGAAGTGGGATAATTTTCGTCAAACTTGTGACTGTACGGATAAAGGAGTCATCGCGCGCGTGGAATTTTGCGTGGTAAGGACAGTGCAAGAACTTTGGTGTTTTCTACATGCCATAAACTCGATCTACGACAGAAATCATGGATGAACAACTGGCAGCACTTGGAAATGCTGAAAAAGGACAAAGAGGGACAAAGGAATTTTCTGGATGAAAAAGAAAAACAAAGGCAACTTAAGAAAAGGAACAAGGAAAACAAAGGCAACTTGAGAAAAAGGAACAAGAAAAACAAAGCCAGCTCGACAAAAAGGAACAAAGAGATTATCAGAAAGAACAAGAAAAATAAAGGCAACTTGAGAAAAAGGGACAAAAAAAACATAGGCAACTTGAGAAAAAGGAACAAGAAAAACAAAGGTAGCTCGACAAAGAGAAACAAAGAAATTTTCAAGCAGAACAAGAAAAACAAAGGCAACTTGAGAAAAAGGGGCAAGAAAAACATAGGCAACTTGAGCAAAAGGAACAAGAAAAACAAAGGCAGCTCGGCAAAGAGGAACAAAGACATTTTCTGGAAGAACAAGGAAAACAAGGGCAACTTGAGGAAAAGGGACAAGAAAAACAAGGGCAACTTAAGAAAAAGGGACAAGAAAAACAAAAGCAACTTGAGATAAGGGAAGATGTTGAGATAAGTAGTTATGAAAATGACGGAGTTTGAAGAACGGTGGAGAATCTGTGAAACACGTCGGAGGGGGCAACTTCAATCGCTGAGTTACTGAACATTACTATTTAGTGCCCAGTTTTCGACGGCACTACTTCTTGGAGCATATTATAAAGACCAATTTGTGGCATCAGCAGTTAAAAATGGATGGACATTACTTCTTGTAGTCTTCCTGTTCATACTTTAAAGGACCACAACCCAACAAACCATCAATCACAACTATTGCAAGGATCCAAGTACACACAAACGTCTCGTGTTTCTAATCATTAAAAATAAAGTACATAACTGCATAATATTGGATAAGCAGAAGAAAAGGGTCCCAAAGGAAAGGTGGAAACAGTAAACGAGGAAAACGCATACTTTCTAATAAATTGACTCAAACAGGATTCTACAATGTCACTGATGCACAATTTTCAATTCCTCTTGTATAGGGCAATATGTATATAATGGGAGGCTTTTTACAGTAAAATAGGCTTACAAGTAGTCTGTGAATTTACAACAAAACATGAATTTACAACAAAATAAAAATTAACGGGCCGACTATGTCACAAGTCTCAACAATTAAATTTAAGAAAGAAAACAGATACTTAGTTTGGATTGACGAAACAAATATTAATTTATTTTGTCTCGGGACATCTAGTTATTTCGTGCGGCAAAAGACCAGAATATTCATTTGATTGAAGGAATTTCAGCTGTCGTAGTGGTCCTGATGGAACAGCGCAATTCTCTCAGTTCCGGAATGGATTGATGATTGAGTTCCAATTACTGGCTTAAAAATTAGCTAAGAAATTAAAAAACTGTATGGCAACCGACTTAAAGACTTGGTTGTAGTTTGCGATAGTGCACAAGTTATCGCTAGGTTGTCAGAAGTTACTAACAACACTTCTGTTACCATTTTACGATTAGCACCTTATTTGCCGATTTTAAATCTTAGAAGGAACGATATGGAGTATTTTTTTTTGTCGGTTGCTTGTTGAAATTGTCCATGTCATTCTATTGCTAATCATACTTGTTTATTTATTTTTGTATTATTAGGCATAGTTTTATGGAGGGAAAAATGTATAAGATGCAGCAATTTGGTGACGCTTTTCTCTTGTTAATTTACCTGTATATTTAAAGTTCATTGTGCCTATTGGTTTGTCATACGTATGTTGTTATTGTAGCCCTGAGGAAGACCTAAAAATAAAGGTCGAAACGTTGGCGATTTCGAGAAAGTGAAGTGGCTAGTTGTCCTACACCTGCGATCCAACACCTTTCTAATTATTGATAGGGCCCAAAGCGCAATATAGTAAAATATAATGTCATGTCAAAAAGTCTACGAATATCTAAGATAGCAGGAGCCGGTCTTCAATGACAGTGACTTACTTATTTCGAGAGAACAGTCGATAAGGCTAAAAATATTATTTTGTGTGTCATCTACCCGCCATGCCACTTCTTTCTATGCTGCCTCCTTGGCAATGGAAGATATGCCAGTTGGAGCAAAAGTTTTTATTTGTAAAAAATTAACTGTCAACATTGTTAAGTTGTTGTGATGCTTGTGCTTCTAAGCTTGTTCTTCTGTTCAGCGAATCTTCAATATTACGTCACATCCTTCACACCATTTAGTTAAAAAAAAAGTCATAAAAAAACAGATTTATTAATTTTTATATATAATAAGAACGCCCGCTAAAGTCTGTTTGATGGTTAGTGTCAAAATGTCGTCAAAATTTAAGACTTCATGATTAATTGTCACTAGCAATAGTTGCAAGAAACGAACGTCAACGAATGGAATCAAAACAGAGACAGAGTGGACTGACGTACAATATTAATCCTGTGCAGTCATGGCACTGTGAGGAAATCGTCTGGAAATACTATGAACTATTTCAGAATCAAAGCGGAATGATTACTACTCTATCGCTAATGCATTGGAGTTTAGCCAGCTGGAAAGTAACGTTGAAAGGAACATCAGAGATGTAAGACTATGGAGCCGAAATCAAACGACTAGTGCTACTAGCTTATCCTCGAGTCACTTGGGGATGGTTACGGTATTCCATTTATGGTCAACAACTCGGTCAACAAAAAAAGAGTAGCCCCAAATTACGATGCAATTAATGATTCAGAACAGATCCACCTGTATGTAGTAGTGTAGTGACTGGGCATAGGTAGTCAGTTGGAAACAGGCAGGGTTGACCCTGGTAACAAGGCTGGTTGCCAGCAACTTCAGCAGTCCTAGTCCTGTAAGGGTGGTATCTTGGATAGCAGGATCAGAAAGCACAAACACAAGAAAGTGCTATGCTAGGGCAATTAAAAAACACGCAAGCAAGCAAGCAAGCAGGCAGGCAGCACACAAGCAAAAGCAGTGACAGCATTAACAGCAGGCCTCTAAAGTTAAGTCATTTTTGAGTATTTCATCGATGGAGTTTGTGATAGCAGACCACAATATGCTGAATTTTGGTCGGTTTAGTAACTTAACAGACGCGCTAATCTACAGCTTGGAGTTAGAAGCTGTAGTCTCGAACAGTTCTCGAAGTTGGTTGTAAAAGATCGCTAACCCGAAGATGTGTCCTGACCAAGATATTAGGTAGATTATTATCTTGAATTAAGAAAACGCAGCAACATTGACTTCGTTGTAAAGAATCAAACAACGTTTTGTTTTATTCGTTTATCGAGTGTTGAATCTCCCTCTTCCGTCGTTCCCGATCCGAACTCATTATTTTCGTATCTAACATATAGGGTGTTTTCGTATGAAAATGTCACCTAGTTGGCTGTGAAAAGTCGAAAAAAATGATGAAGGAACAAAAGTCCATTTACTTTGATTATGTCATCCTTTTCGGTCAAACATTCACAGCTCTCTACATGCCTTTTTCTAATGAACACGGGGTATAAGTCACAAAAGTTTTTCTCAAGCCGTTCTCGAGATATTTAATAAATTTCTAATTTTTTAAAACAAACCAATAAAGTTTGTATTCATTTTCAGTTAACTATTTTCAATTAAAACAAAGTTTTAGTCTGTTTTGAAAACTCGGACTGTTCTCGAGATATTTACAATTTTTTACATTTTCCAAAATCAATCGCGAAATTTTTGTTTATGTGTAGCTCATTTTTTCCATCAAAGAAGGCGGTCTAATGCATCTGTGTGGTGCCTCAAGCCGTTCTCAAGATATTTAATAATTTTCTAATTTTCCAAAATAAATCCAAAAAGTTTGTATTCATTTTCAGATAATTATTTCCAATTAAAACAAAAGTTTGGTCCAAATTTCGAAACCTCGAACAGTTCTCGAGATATTTACACATGTTTTTTATTTTCCAGAATCGACCATACGAAGTTTCTGTTTATGAAGGGCTCATTTTTTTCAGCAAACATAGTAGTCATACGCATTTTTTGGAGTCTCAAGCCGTTCCCAAGATATTTAATAATTTTCTAATTTTACAAAATAAAGCCCTAAAGTCTGTACTCATTTTCAGCAAATTATTTCCAATTAAATCAAAAGCTTAGTCTAAATTTCTAAACCTCTAACAGTTCTCGAGATATTTACACTTGTTTTTCATTTTCCAAAATCGATCACGATCTTTCAGTTTCTGTGTAGCTCATTTTTTCCAACAAACCTGGTAGCTCAATGTATTTTTTTGGAGTCTCAAGCCGTTCTTAAGATATTTAATTATTTTCTAATATTCTAAAATAAAGCCATAAAGTTTGTATTCATTTTCAGCTAATTGTTTCCAATTAAAACAAAAGTTTGGTCCAAATTTCGAAACCTCGAACAGTTCTCCAGATATTTACACATGTTTTTTATTTTCCAGAATCGACCATACGAAGTTTCTGTTTATGTGGGGCTCATTTTTTCCAACAAACATAGTAGTCTTACGCATTTTTTGGAGTCTCAAGCCGTTCCCAAGATATTTAATAATTTTCTAATTTTACAAAATAAAGCCCTAAAGTCTGTTCTCATTTTCAGCAAATTATTTCCAATTAAAACAAAAGTTTAGTCTAAATTTCTAAACCTCTAACAGTTCTCGAGATATTTACCCTTGTTTTTCATTTTCCAAAATCGATCACGATATTTCAGTTTCTGTGTAGCTCATTTTTTCCAACAAACCTGGTAGCTCAATGTATTTTTTTGGAGTCTCAAGCCGTCCTCAAGATATTTAATAATTTTCTAATTTTACAAAATAAAGCCCTAAAGTCTGTACTCATTTTCAGCAAATTTTTTCCAATTAAAACAAAAGTTTGGTCCAAATTTCGAAACCTCGAACAGTTCTCGAGATATTTACACATGTTTGTTATTTTCCAGAATCGACCATACGAAGTTTCTGTTTATGTGGGGCTCATTTTTTCCAACAAACATAGTAGTCTTACGCATTTTTTGGAGTCTCAAGCCGTTCCCAAGATATTTAATAATTTTCTAATTTTAGCCCTAAAGTCTGTACTCATTTTCAGCAAATTATTTCCAATTAAAACAAAAGTTTAGTCTAAATTTCTAAACCTCTAACAGTTCTCGAGATATTTACACTTGTTTTTCATTTTCCAAAATCGATCACGATATTTCAGTTTCTGTGTAGCTCATTTTTTCCAACAAACCTGGTAGCTCAATGTATTTTTTTGGAGTCTCAAGCCGTCCTCAAGATATTTAATAATTTTCTAATTTTACAAAATAAAGCCCTAAAGTCTGTACTCATTTTCAGCAAGTTATTTCCAATTAAAACAAAAGTTTAGTCTAAATTTCTAAACCTCTAACAGTTCTCGAGATATTTACACTTGTTTTTCATTTTCCAAAATCGATCACGATATTTCAGTTTCTGTGTAGCTCATTTTTTCCAAAAAACCTGGTAGCTCAATGTATTTTTTTGGAGTCTCAAGCCGTTCTTAAGATAATTAATTATTTTCTAATATTCTAAAATAAAGCCATAAAGTTTGTATTCATTTTCAGCTAATTGTTTCCAATTAAAACAAAAGTTTGGTCCAAATTTCGAAACCTCGAACAGTTCTCGAGATATTTACACATGTTTTTTATTTTCCAGAATCGACCATACGAAGTTTCTGTTTATGTGGGGCTCATTTTTTCCAGCAAACCTAGTAGTCTTACGCATTTTTTGGAGTCTCAAGCCGTTCCCAAGATATTTAATAATTTTCTAATTTTACAAAATAAAGCCCTATAGTCTGTACTCATTTTCAGCAAATTATTTCCAATTAAAACAAAAGTTTAGTCTAAATTTCTAAACCTCTAACAGTTCTCGAGATATTTACACTTGTTTTTCATTTTCCAAAATCGATCACGATCTTTCAGTTTCTGTGTAGCTCATTTTTTCCAACAAACCTGGTAGCTCAATGTATTTTTTTGGAGTCTCAAGCCGTCCTCAAGATATTTAATAATTTTCTAATTTTACAAAATAAAGCCCTAAAGGCTGTACTCATTTTCAGCAAATTTTTTCCAATTAAAACAAAAGTTTGGTCCAAATTTCGAAACCTCGAACAGTTCTCGAGATATTTACACATGTTTTTTATTTTCCAGAATCGACCATACGAAGTTTCTGTTTATGTGGGGCTCATTTTTTCCAACAAACATAGTAGTCTTACGCATTTTTTGGAGTCTCAAGCCGTTCCCAAGATATTTAATAATTTTCTAATTTTACAAAATAAAGCCCTAAAGTCTGTACTCATTTTCAGCAAATTATTTCCAATTAAAACAAAAGTTTAGTCTAAATTTCTAAACCTCTAACAGTTCTCGAGATATTTACACTTGTTTTTCATTTTCCAAAATCGATCACGATCTTTCAGTTTCTGTGTAGCTCATTTTTTCCAACAAACCTGTTAGCTCAATGTATTTTTTGGAGTCTCAAGCCGTCCTCAAGATACTTAATAATTTTTTTATTTTCCAAAATAAACCCAAAAAGTTTGTATTCGTTTTTAGCTGTTACTTAATTTCGTTTAATTATTTAAATTCGTTTAATTTCCAATTAAAACAATGGTTCAATACAAGTTTTGAAATCTCAAACGGTTCTCGAGATTTTTACACATTTTTTTATTTTCCAAAATCCATCACGAACTTTCGGTTCGTATGTAGCTGATTTTTTCTAATAAACTCACAAAGTTTTTATTTATTTTTAACAAATTTTACCCAACCAACACGAAATTCTAATGAACTAAAGATTTCGAACTGCGTAGCAACTAGATGACGTTTTCAAGTAAACAGAGGTGTTCATTTGAAAACGGGTACTGGCATGGTATATGGAAAGATAATGTGTGTTGAATTAATATTTCATACAAAGTAACTAAAGCTGAGTTTATAAAACAAAATTTAATTTTAATAGTAACATTAGCGTTAGCATTAAGAATTTGAACTCGTGTATCTACCCGAGTGCGTTTATAAACGGAATTTATTTTTAGTATTAGTATTAATATTAGTATTAAAGAGTGATCTTGGATTTACTTAATATTAAAATTAACATTGACAGATAACAGCTGATTTCTTTTTGCCTATTGTTTATTGGGTGTCATGCTTTGCAGGGTTCTAAACTAAATGTGCTATATAATATAAAAAAAGAGCAAAACTCTTAGATCTTAGAAGAATAAAAATCATTCTATTTAAAATGTGAAAGCCTCTCACCACCTCTGACATCAAAATCCATAGAGTTGTAAAAAATGAAATAAGATCTAAATGTATCCTTCACCTCGCTATCATTTTACCCAAATTTCATAAAAATATTTGGACCGTTTTTGAGATATCGCCCTGAAACATTTTACAAAACTCACCCTGTATTAAATTACTTCAATTTAGCTAATGTCGTATATCCTGAGATAACCAAATAATTTTAGTTCTCATAAAATAGACATTGATGACATGATACGAGTAGAATCGAGAGCAACCTTTTCAGCAATGTTTTACTCAAGTCATTAACTTTCGAAAAAAGTGAGTAAGTAACCGACCATCCTGTAACCCAGGCTCCCACCATCAGCTAGAGAGGCCAGTTTAAAAGCATTAATAGTAAAAAGCCCAGCATTTTTATGAATTCAGGAAGTGCATTACCGTTTCGATAAAACATGCACTCCGATCTAGAGTGGTTTGAGTTTTCATTTACATAATGGAACAACAACAAATGCATTTTGTATTAACTCCGGAGATTTAATGGGCTGAAGCCGTTCGGTAAGGAGGGCGGAGGGCGAGAGGTTTACACTCATTACACAGTCGTGACATCTGCAGCCAATTTCGGTTAAGTGGTTTTTACGCTCTGGCCATCTTTACGTCACATCATCACGAAGCAGCTTCATCGGTTAATGAGGGATGCTTTTTGATATATTGATGTTTGACCGGGGCAAAGGGCGCTGGTTTACCACTAGGGAAAAGAGGCCGGCCCCATTTTCATTTCACTTATCATCGACTCTGCTGCATGTAAAAGTTCTTAAAGTGGGGCTGACGGATGGCCCTATTGAGAATCGAGGCGGGACATTCTTTCATTTGAAGGAGATGCCCAGTCGGAGTGCTTTTCTAAGTAACTCTTAAAGTTTACACGATCTATCACATTCATGAGTTGATTTGTTGCTGAGTTACTAAGGGTGTTACTAGGTGAGTGTAAAAAATAATCATCTAGTCTCAATCGTCGTCTTGAATGCTACAGACGCAATCATCATCGAAATGATTATCATCATAATGGAGTCTCGGACGAGATTAATTTTGGGGCTTTTGTGCCCCGGGCTGTAGCTGACAGAATCGTTAAAATAAACCTACAATGTTAAAGCCACGAAATGGCCATCTTAATATGTGCACCCAATTTCGTATATAGTCAGGACACAAAGGTTTCCATTTATTTTTAAATTGCTCTAAAAGAAATTTCGATTTACCAAATAATATTTCTAACTTCACGTTGTTAAGTGAAAGTAATTGCTGCAGGCAACCTAATTCATTCCTGCGGATCCCATTTCCTAACTTCCCGAATACGAAAAGGATTAAATCTGGTGCATTTAAAGCTATCAATATTTCAATATGAGAGCGAATGAATGCTACTTGTTTTACGCCTATACTTAATAATTGTTCTTCAGTTTGACAGTGAGCTTTTGTGACTGCTAACTAGGGACTTAATACAAATTGCTAGTCTTAAAGCGAAAGGATGCTGAAAGGTACAAACGTAAATTATTGGAATATTTAGGATTTTTTGGATTATTTCTTTAAGTTCTGTAGCATGGGGATCAATATAAAAAGAGTTGTGGTAAGTGGTGGTAAAAGGTGACCAGAATTGCAAGTGTCCGACTGTGTACTTTGGATTCCTAATGCCGGCTTTACACCGAGAGTCTAACCTCCGATTAGTGAATGAAAGTAGATTCATGGCCAAATTATACTGGTGTAAAACAAAATTGGACTTCAAATTTAGTCCAATTATTCACAAAATAGAACCTGTTCTAATTTCGTCCAATTCTTTGACATCACATTTCCTGATTTGGTATTGTCAACACACTTAAGAGTGAGGTTAGGAAGGTTATATTGTTATTTGTGGCTTATTATAGTTTTATAGGATTATTAGAGGATGTTCAATTTTTCGGGCTCCAAAAATTTTATTTCAATACAATATATATGAGTAAAATTTATATTAAAGCCAAACTTTAAATACTTATTAAATATGCATTCACAAAGAAAAAAACATTTGTTTCCTTAAAGTTGGCAAAACTGATAATTGAGAGTTTTAACTTAAAACTTTGATTAGGTGGAAAACAAAACCTGGACATCCAAGAATATGAATGATTTCAGGCAAAATGTGATCAAAATAATTTATCACATTTCTTTGAAGTCAAAATTTCGGTGTAAAGCCGCTTTAAGTTACAATAATAATGCGTTGCTCCCTAAATGTTCTTGTAAAATGACAATGGTCCGTCATCACAAAAATAATTTTTCTACAAACCTTCACTAATTACAAATTTTTTGCTTTCAATTGACCAAGGAAAAGTTAACTTTTTCTTTTGTTGCCATCGTAATTTAATTTTCGACATAGCCTTCAGCCACAGCGGAAGATTTTCATCTATCTTGACGTTTTAAGTCCATGATGTATCCGCTTCCGTGAGCTAGAAGAGTTGCAGGAGATCTTCTAAAGGAGTGCAGATTCAAGAACGCTGCTAATTTTCCTATAGAGTTGACTCCTACCACTTGAGAGGTGCCTTTTCCAGTTTTTGTAAGAGGTCTCAGTGTTTTCTTAAAAATGACCTGTCTCGCCAAGAAGCACACATTTTCGGGAAATGATGGTGTTGACAACAAGTCTTTCCGGCACGCCTCACGATGCAAAATCATGATATGTACAATTTGCAGGAAAGAGATGTCTATTTGCTCTTCGATAGATGCTTCATTTTGTCCATATTTATCGATGTGTTCTCGTTCAAACATGCTGGATTTTTAGGTTTGTGTTGTGTTTGTATTATCGGTCAATTCTTATATTCTTCCTTATAGCCAATTTCAACTTTGGGTAGTCAATTTTAACATTGAGTAATAACGACATACGAAAGAAGGCGTCTTGTTCTTGAAATTGTTCGCCGAACAGGGGATTAAAACAACCTCCTCACAATCTTCTATTTTCTTTTTGGAGCACCAGTTTGTATAAGCTTTACAATATTTTTCATAGAACACTGGACAGATAGCTATAAAAAATTACTACAGAAAAGGTCTGGAAACTTCTGCGGTAATAATCTGTTATTCTATTTTTCTTGATAAAATGATACTGAGCATTACTGCATTTGTGCTACTAAGTTTGTGTTACTTAAACGGACATTTTGTCGGTATTGATTCACTTAATTTTAAAGGCAAAATGCGGTGGAGTCACACAAACCCTAAAAGATACAAATTTGGTTAAATTGGGGCAAAATTGCGCATTTGGGTGAAGATTGTAATGACATTAAATTTCCAAAATTTTAATTTTGACTGCCTCCGAAGAAATTCGAAAAAAGAACCAAATTTGCGATAATCGTTTTTGGTGTTTCCTGAATATATTTCAAGTGATATTTTAAAATAAATTGCACATTTTAATGAGCTTTTTCTCTGCCCTACAAGTCACTATTATTAACTTTGTAATTCGACATTTCAGGGGTGCTATGAACTTTAGCATTTCAGATATGACTCTTAACGTTTAACATTTTAAATCCTCTTTACTACAAATTCAATGATATGTAAGATTTTACATTTTCTGTATTTTTCCATTAATACATAATTAACTATAATATTTATTGTTACTATCTGTTATTGGTTATAAACAAAAATTGATTCTAATACTTTTTAACCATTTGCCACCGTACTACATCGCTCACCCGTTCTCCATTCGGCAATATCGGTCCTCTGTCGCAAAAATAGATTGAGAGGAAATTGATATAGGTATTACAGTGGCAATTTAAGAAATTGAGTTGCCATAATGGATTGAGGAGGCATTTACAAATCCAATTTTATTCCTTTCCCCATGAAAGTAGATGTGTGGACTTTAGTAGTTGTTACACTGTTACAATTTTGCAAGATTGCCTTCGAAATGGGGCGCTATTTGCGTTTCTGGGTTACTAATACGTAACTTTCTCGTCAAGATAGTGATCCGACGGGAAATTATCCAGCCCCAAAGACAAAAGCAATAACGTCGCATTGGACAGTATGAAACAATCGTCCCATAAAGAACCAATTTAGTCCGCAAAGCCCTTATTGCAGTCCAATATAATCTTCCGTTCTCGCCGGCGGCACTTGGCAAATTCTAATCTTGTAATTAATCACGTAATACTGAGCCCTGACATTTCATTAGCCTTTCTCTCGGCACGCAATTTAATTACTATTCAGAAGTTAAATTTTTTAATTAGAAAATCAGGGTTGTTTTGTTTCGTTTCGGGTCTAAGTAGGAAAGTCGGAGCGCGGTCGAAATTATTTCTTTGTTTGGACGATGATGCGGACCGAAAACGCTTCGACCTGGATATTTTTCTGCTTAAATTAGTATTTGCTCAATTATGAAGGGTCGAGCCTTAGCTTTTATTACGGGGGTAAGTTCACCCTAATTTTAACAATGTGTTTTAGGGAAAAGCAGGTTTTGTTTCCTACAATAGTTTAACTAAATGTAATGCTGGCTTAACACACCAATTTGAGAACCGTAACACTTTTCTTTTTATCGATACTATTCGATACATAACGCAGATATACTGTGTTGAGCATATATACAGGTTAACGAAAGAACTCACAATCTTTCTGGTTTTTGAGATGTTGCATAACGCAAACAGTACTACTGACTCCATGGTTGAAGCCCATTATGAACCACTGATGCCACTGGTCATTTTCTTAAATGGAACATCTTTGACAAGTTCAAAATATTTTTTTGCAGTACTTCACATGCACTCGCTTCAAGTTCTTCCAAAGAAGTTGGTTTTGAAGAATAAACGACACTCTTTAAATGACCCCAAAAATAAAAATCTGAAAGGTTCACATCTGGTCATCTAGGCGGCCACGCAGTAGGCCTTCTTCTTTCTATCCACCGTCCTGGAAAGATATGGTTTAAAAATTGTCTCGCTTGTATCCCAAAATAACCAGGCTGAAGTTAGATTCAGATTTAGATTCAATATTCAGATTTTTACAACGGACTAGATAAGTACTGAACATCATGAAAAAAATTATATAAATGGGTTCTGACAAACTACCACGCACGCATATGCACTTTTTAAACCCTACTCGAGACTTACGCGAAATAAATTCGTGAGGAGTGAAATCTACCCCCTCTTGGAAAAGCAATCAAATTCAAAATTCTGCAAACCTGACGTTATGCACTACTCTAGTAAGGAGAAGGAGGAAGGTCCAGATGCACTTTATAACACCCTATGTGATATTCATTTGAAATAACTTCGTGGGGGTAGAAATTAGCCCAACCCCGAAAACTAATAAAACTTAAGATAGCGCAAACCTGACGTGGTGCACTATTCTAGTAAAGAGAGCGAGGGAGGCCTAGATGCATATTATAACACCCTATGTGAGATTCATTCGAAATAACTTCGTGGGGGGTAAAAAAAAGTAAAATTCGTGGGGAGGGGGGGGCTAGATGCAGTTTATAACACTCTATGCAAGATTCATTCGAAATAACTTTGTGAGGCCCCCACCACGAAAAGCAATAAAACTGCAAATGGCGCAAACCTGACGTTGTGCACTATTCTAGTAACGAGTAGAAGAGAGGCCTAGATGCACTTTATAACACCTTATGCAAGATTCATTCGAAATAACTTCGTGAGGGTAGAAACTACCCCCACCACGAAAAGCAATAAAACTCAAAATAGCGCAAACCTGACGTTGTGCACTATTCTAGTAAAGAGTAAGAGAGCGGCCTAGATGCACTTTATAACACCCTATGCAAGATTCATTCGAAGTAACTTTGTGAGGGTAGAAACTACCCCCACCACGAAAAGCAATTAAACTCAAAATAGCGCAAACCTGACGTTGCGCACTATTCTAGTAAAGAGAGCGAGGGAGGCCTAAATGCACTTTATAACACCCTATGCAAGATTCATTCGAAGTAACTTTGTGAGGGTAGAAACTACCCCCACCACGAAAAGCAATAAAACTCAAAATAGCGCAAGCGTAACGTTGTATACTATTCTAACTTTATAAGACCTTATGCCATATTCATTCGAAATAATTTCGTGGGGGGTAGAAATCACCCCACCTCGAAAAGCTTTGTTGGCAATAAAGTAAACGATTGTTCGTGAAAATTGCAATTTAATGTTTTTTAATACCTGAAATGAAACGCAAAAATTGATAATAGAGTACACTAATATAAGCAGAGCTGAGCAGTATTTAAAATAGGATTATTTTGGTATTTGAAGCATTTATTTCAATTATTTTTGAATTTGGATATTTGATGCTTGGTGTTTGAAATACTGATGGCGATTAACTTCGAGACGACCCATCGCCTAATGAAGTAGAGATGTTATCACTACCTACCTAATTTTTTCTCTCTGTTGAGTTCATCTATGCGCAGCCTACAGGGTGTCCCATGAGTACGTGACAATTTTTCGGGAACGTATAGGGCAGGTCAAAATAACGTTAATTTATCATTTAACTTTTTTCCTAAAGTCACTCCTAAGGTCCTCAAATACAAAGTGTTCATTATAAAACTTCATGTAGTTGGCTGTGAAATGTCAAAAGAAAAGCATGGAAAAACAAAAGTCTATTTACTTTGATTATGTCATCCTTTTCTGTCAAACACCATTATTGGAAACGCTCCAGATTTTTATCAAAAAAAATCGAGAAAAATTGATATTTATTTAAACTGTTTAAAATACAATGTTATTAAAGATGCAGGTCAAAATAACAGTAGTTTGTCAGCTAACCTTTTCTCGCCACTCGTAAGGGAAATATTGGGCCTCAAAGATTTATATTAATTAACATTACTAACGTAAGTCTTTGAAGCCTGATATCTCCTTTATAGCAGTTACGCTAAGAAAAAAGATTATATAACTAACTAATATTATTTTGACTTTCGCTGCACGCTCAGCGCATGGGACACTCTGTATTTTTAATAAAATTGTCTTTTTTAACTGTATAAAAAAATATCTATTTTTCTCGAAAAACATCAATTTTATCAAAATTAAGTTAGAGCATCTTTTTTTCGCTAAAAATCTCAAAAGTATCCAACAAAGGTGTTCGCCGCAGAAAATAATGACATCTGTCACAATTAAATGCTTGAAATTTGAAATACTTTTCAAGTGGAGTAGTATTTAGTACCTATTTGATTATAGATCTTTTGGAAAACTCCCTTGATGTGAAACAATTTGTAGATAATGCTTTCGATACAAAGAATAAAAATAATAATCCGTCAACTTGTTCGCGAATTACGACGATTTAAAAATAATACTAACAACATTTTTAAGAATTTTTTGATTCCCTCTGTATAAGTTCTAATGCCTTAAAAACAAAAATGACTAAAACGTTTAGACATATTGATGTTGGCTATCTGCGAGGGCGACACTCAATTCCCTATTGCCTCTAGAAAGGTTATGTTATTTAATATTGCTATTATAAGTCACGAGGATCAACAATAATGATATCATATTTTTTGAATGCTAGTATACTAGAAATAAACGGCACTTAATTTTAAATTTTTTGAATCGGTAACAATCCGCACACAATGTCAACAAATGACAGAAAGCAATAAGGTTCTTTACCGCTTGTCATACTTTATATGACCTTTCTCATTACAGCTCTTTAATATTCTTTTCTTATATTTATCCTTATTTTAATAAAAGAAGTTTGAACATCTGATCTAAAAAAAATTTTCATCTTCCATTTTGATGTGCCTTCAGTCTTTGAATGCTTGTATGTTGTATAAGTATCAAGTTGTTGAAAATATCCTCTTGCAACATTTATTTGATTCTACTCATTCAATACAGCTGCTAGCTCATCTGGAAACATGTGGAATACCCTTGCGGTTCTTGCACATGTTGCAGTACAAAATCTGGAATGGAAATACTACATGCTTATTTTATAAAAGTTGTTGGTAAATAAGTCAGAACATTACTGAAATATCATTCCCTCGATTGTTTTAAAACAACCACAACAAAAATATAATGAATGAAACAGCTGATGAAAATGACATCTTTGACATGTGTCATTCTGTCATTTCTGGCATTAGGACCGATGCACATTAGGACCGATGTGGTTCTCCCGTCTCGTTGCCCTCTGACTAGGAAACATTTCCAGAAAAATATGCGAAGCCATCGTCAACAGCTACGTGGCAAGTTACACGTGTAGAAGCTTGATCTCCTCGGACTTGCGTCTGTTCTCTTCTACGTCAGACGAAAGCGGCTATTCTGCTGGTTGGCTTCTATAGCCCTTTGGGATGCACCAAATGAGATACCAAAAAGTGAAAAGGATGGGCTGCTGTAATATGAGTCTTGAACTCAGTTTTTGGGACATAGATTTCAGTGTGAAAATACTTACAGCCTCGTGACCAGAATAGCACCTCTCAAAATAAGTTGCTTTGCCCAGTGGACCGTTACGTATTCAATAATAGATTAATTGTTTAAACGGAAATACAAAACTCCATGTGGGATAAAGAAACTCGAAATTTAAACAATCTCAACGGCTCGGACAGCAAACGAGGGATCGAAAGAAGGAAGGTCACCTCTGGATCGCCTAGCTAGCGTTCCACTCCGTCGCCGGCATATAGTGTCTATGGTGGGGAGAACTCGGAGCAAGATAAGATTCAAACGATGGTAATTCGCTTATAACCTATTTTAGAGGATTTCAAAGATTGAGCTTTTGTCTAAGATATTAGAAACAATGACTCAAGTGTAAACTGTCAGGTATATAACCCAAAATCTTGCTCAAAAACCATATTCGCATCGGCTACTTATTTTTACAATCTAATTGACAATGTGAGATGAATATAATGTAAATAACTGAAAATTTATACCGAAAAGAATTATAAAAAAAACATTATGTAAACGTTATGTTTCTTTTTAAAACGTTATAAGCTAGTGCTGCACTAACAATTTGTTACGAATTTGTACTTACTTATTCTTTTGTGAAGTGTCATGTCAAAGCTGCCAATCGCATGGATTAAAAGTAAATGTTTACTTAAAGCTGAAGTGTTTAAAGTTGACAACTTTTGCTAATTTCGTTACGATCCTTACCCATTATTTGCTACCCAGTACTTGCTACCATTATCACTACAGTATGTGTCAATGTGTTCATAGAAAAACTTACATAAATAAATAGTTATTTTATTTTGAAATTTTTGTACATACATTTTAATAAAATTGAGTTTACCTCCTCAATGAAATTGCAGTAGAACAATGCTCCAGATTTCCATGTGACTAAACATCACAACTACGTTGACGTTTCGTGAAAAAAAAACAGTGTTTACATTAGAATTTTAGCGCATAAGAAACAAAGGGTTTTAATATTAATTACCCGGTTAATTATATTTGACGGTTCCTCCGTCACCCTCCAAGGCGACGGGACACGAAACGAACCAACTTTACAATGTTTCACGTTATCAAGTTTTATAAATTGCCTCCTGAAAGTCAACCTGGGTCCTCCACTTTGCATAAAGCAAGGCATCGATTACGTGCTTCCATGCCACAATGTATTTTCAGATTGTATCCGGTCCCGTTTATATTAGAATTTTATATTACTCGTTGACTTTGCTCCTTGGCGAAATGGGGCACACACACACACACTTTGCATGACTAGCATGTGAGTTACTTTCATGCTATTCTTCTAGTTGGGGTCCGATTAGAAGCATGTCATCGAGGGCAGCCAGTCCCCCATTTAAATTCAAATTAGTCCACCGGAGTTGTTTCGTGTTGTGTTGCAGAAATTATCCGGTTAATTGCAAGAATAGTATTGTCAGCAAAAATCCGTAAAACGGTCAGAATATTATTGTTTATTTGTTTGAAATCGTTAAAGCAGCTCTGACATGTTGAGTGAACCAAACATAATTATAACCATAGATAAAAAAGAACTAGATAGAATGGACTCTCTACTCTTGAAATTTTGTAACGAAGCGTCAGCTTCATCTATTGGGAATGAAGGAACTTTTAGCCAAGTACCAAACACAGGTCCCATTCAAAATATTCCCGCCAGTAATTTGAACATGGTATTATTTGACGCATACTGAAAAAGAACCAAATCAAAAATTGAAAATGTTTCACAAAAAATTATCACTTTTCGTTATAATTTGAAGTTTGGGTGAGTACGTAATATCATTTGTAAGTAATTTTCAATTCTTTACTGAGTTTTCTTTCAATACACAATCAATAATTAATACAGGCACGCTAAAACTTGCTCTTTAATTATTAAGATTGTGTTCTTTGATTAAATAACTAATTTAGACAAACTCAGTAAAGACACAGTTTGAGTTTTGATGAAACGATTTACTAAGTAATCCTACATTTCTACAGAATAGCAAAAGACAACAACTTAAAAAATATCAGTCCTTATGAAGTAATTGTATCCATATTCACAGTTATTTTATAATTTGTATTTTAAAATCATATCTATTATACCGTTTTTTTTTTACCTTTTATGTTCATTTTCTAACTGACTTTCAAAAAACCTCGATCTTATTCTGTCCATGCTAGAAACAACGTTTTGAAACAGGTCATGTTTCTCAACATGTCCGCAAGCATAGTCTCTCAGTGTTAATAGATGACGCTTTTTTGGAAACTGTCGCTTTTCCTTTTTTTGCGCACCATTTTCGGTCACCCTGTATATGAAGGTGTTGCTGTCAGAGACTACTTAGTGAAAAAAAAAACAGCATGTATTCTTATTAGTGCTGACTGCTAATACTTATATAATATACAGGGTGATTCACGTTACTCGACACGGAAGATTATGGCTAAACTTTTAGATTTTAAAAAAGTTTTGTATTGGATGGGGGTCTATTGGAAATACATTTTAAAATTATTGTCATTGTATACAGGTGGTCCCAAAAGTATAAAATTGATTAAAGTTGTATTTTTTTTAAATGAGACACCTAGTATATTAATGTATTTTGGGTACCTACGGACAAAAGTAAAGGTAGTTTTATAAAGGTTTATGGCATCTAAACCGTACCGTTCTTCAGATATTCGTGATTTTGTGAAAATGCAGCATCAAATTAAATGTTTAAAATCTCAGCACTTGGTTTTTTTTCAACCACCAAAATTGGCTGGTAGGCTAATAGTACATTGGATTTTTTGCAGTGTGTATTAAATATTAACTACTGTGCACCGAATGTCAATAAATGAACAGTGATAACTCGTTTAATTTAAATTAGACACCCTGTATTTTATAGTATCATTAGATGCAGAATTTAGTTTCCCATCAAAACTATTAAATATTCCTATAGCTTGGTCTTTGCGTTTTCTTGAAAAATTGATTCTTTTCTGAATTTGAGCTGACATAAACAAATTAAGTAATTTACTTTACCTGTTACAATACCTGATTTTGAGAAAGCAAAATTTATTATCATTAGTACCGGGTGTTCACTAGAAAACTTCATTTAGGAGGCGATAAAATTTTGGCAGAAAAGGACGGCATATTGAAAGTAAATGGACTTTTGCTTCTGCATTCTTTTTCTTTGACATTTCACAACCAACTAGACGAAGTTTTCTAATGAACACCCCGTATTTGTCAGATATTAATTTATAAGTTGCAAAATTATGATCATGAAGATTATTTAGCAGTCATCTGAATGTTAAAGTGTCTTTAATTAGCAAAAAATATCAAATAAAACAATAAAACATTATATTACAAGAGTTCTTATAAAATTTAGCATCTCAATTACAAAAAAAATAAGTGCAATAATCGTGGCAATTTGAAATACAATAAATAACAAGTCAACATAAGAATAAAACAAACAAAAACAAACAGTTATAAAATTTGTTCGAAATGACGACCGTCTGATTCTTAACACAAACGTATTCTGTTTTTAAATCCTTCACTCACATTGCGTAACATACAGTGCTTCTGAAGGCCTCTCTGATTCGTTCCTTCATATTTTCTTTTGTGGTTGGTGGCGTATTATACACGATTCCTTTCACATATCCTCATAAAAAGAAATCGGGAGGCGTTATGTCAGGGGACCTTGGTGGCCAATGTCGTGCCCCATTCCTTCCAATCCATCGATTTTGGAAACGAACGTTTAAGAACTCCCGGACTTCACGATGATAATGAACAGGTGCCCCATCTATTTGCAGCCACATGGCTGTTCTTATATCTAGAGGAACTTTTTCCAGTAAAATTGGAAGCTGATTTTTCAAAAAATTTAGAAACGACATTCCGTTTAAATGTTTGTCAAAAAAATAAGGTCCAATCACATACTGTCCCATTATGCCCCCCATACATTTACTGACCACCTATGTTGGTTATTAATAACTCTAAATTCATGAAGGTTAAAATCAGAATAATAATGAAAATTGTGTCGGTTAAAAGAACCATCGTTATGATAAGTACATTCATCAATAGATAGAACTGATTCAAAAAAATCTTCTTGTTCTCCAACTTTTTCTAACACCCACATACAAAAGTCCACTCGTTGGCCAAAATCGTGATCGGAGAGTTCTTGATGTAGTTGTATCTTATAATCGTGATATTTATGTTTTTGAAGAATCCTTGATACGCTTGCTTGGCTAATATTTAAGTTTTGTGCAATTTCTCGTTGTCTTACATGGGGATTTTCAACTACAGAGCCAATAACGGCTAATTCAGTTTCTTGGTTTTCTGTAACTGGTCTCGTTTTGGCAGTCGTTTCATACTGAACACTACCAGTTTGCCTAAATTGAACCAACAGTCTTTCAAAAACGGCTCTATTCGGTCGAGTTCGGTTAGGAAACCTTTCAGCATAAACCCTTGATGCTAAAAGACAATTTTGCAAGCATTCTCCTAGAATGAAGATCATATCGACTCGTTCTTCTGTTGTGTAAACCATCATTTTGATTAAATAAAAAACTCCCTGTTAACCACCAATTATAACAGTAAAAAAATATTTAACATTAAATTAATATATGACAACTAGAAATGACAATACATTTTGCTTTGTCAAAATCAGGTAACACCTGAACAAACCTGAACAGGTAAATTAGATTACTACATTTGTTTATGTCAGCGCAAATTCAGAAAAAATCAATTTTCCAAGAAAAGGCAACGACCAAGCTATAGGAATGTTTAAAAGTTTTTGATAGGAAACTAAATTCTGCATCTAATGATACTATAAAATATAGGGTGTCTAATTTAAATTAAAAGAATTATTACTGTTTGAAATTTGCAATAATTTAGTGTTAATTTATCGTATGCGTATTTGCAAAATCCTGCTCTGGCCCATTAACATCAGTAGCAGTTTGCAAAGCACTGGCAACTACGTTTATTTCGTTAGATTTGCCTTGACAAGAAAGATCAGCAGCCCTTCTAAAATCTTTCCAAGTAATTATATTGTCTTCTAGCGATTCTGAAATATATTTTCTTGAAAATAGTAGTTTATTGCTGGAAAATTTAAAAAGTTAACGAATTTTGCAATAACCTCCCAGATTCAGAGTAGGGTATGCTCCCTTTCTCAGCCATCCATTATTATCAAAGTCAGAATCTTTATTGAAATGCAAGCCGCAAAATCTGCATGTGATCTAAATGGCTATGGGACTCATTTTAGTCACCAATCTTGTATTTGACGTATATTTAACCCACAACAGAAATAGTTGGGGAAGTTTCTCAGGATCCGGAAAGCTTCTTCTGGAGCCTTAGCTAGCCCAGCAGGTCCTCACTCCACACGACATGGGAGCCGTACTAGTGGTCACTAAAAATAATTTTATATTTTCTATTGTCATGTGAGCATCCCGCAAAAGTCTTGCTTTTTGTATGAAACTTTATCTGTACCCATATAAGTAGGCACAGTTACCTTTCGAAATAAAATGCATTAATTCAAGAGTTCAACACAATAATCAAAAACGGGGCACGCGGTTTGCTCGTCCTCTTTGACGCACGTTTGATGAAGCACGACTTTTTTCGTTTTGAATGCAAACGGGTATGAAAAAGATGAAAGGGTCCAAGTAAAGTATATTTTGGTTAAGTCTGATCGAATAAAGCGCCTCTAGCAGGAATGAAGGAAGCTTATTACTGTTTCAAAAATTGATGAGGTGTTGCCAGGCCCTGATTATAACTTAATACTTACTTCAGCCTAAAGTCATTTGCATACCTATCAATAATTTTCTCATATACCGTAGTTTTAATAAAAATAATCAATATGAAGGTGTAGTTTAAAATCATTGCATTATATGGCTTCTTCTAAGATCTTTTGAAGCTATAATTTGAATTGTCGCCTACACCATCCATATATCATTGTTCAGGCCATTTTCCTAGCATTTTCATTTAACACTCACAATAATTTTAATGTTAGTATTGTTTCTTATATGGACTAAGAGCTCCTTTCAAGAATTGCTAAACCTAAACCACCTAAACCTGTGTTTATGATTTAATACCACTAAAACTATTGAACGATGAAAACTCTACTATCTAAGAATTTTTTTTATCTTAGAAATAATTACATTAGTAATTGGGTAAATAATAGATCGGCGGTAAGAAATGATGCATGAAAATTGAGAAAATTAGTCATTTGGAAGTAGTTTTCTTATTTTCTGCTTCCTTGAAACAACAATAGTGTTTGTTAGAATAAAAAGGAAAACGCAGAATAAAAAATCTTCTTCTGCTTCGCACAGCTACAGGCCTTAGCTTCACTTCAGCCATCAATCTCTGGACTCTCAAAAAAATAAGAAAACTTGCACTCTCGTGACATAATCTACTATTTCTTAGTTGTTTGCATTTCATATATTTTCCTACGCGTTATTATATATCATTGTTATGAACTAGAAATGTATGTTTTAATTATTGCAAGAACTTAATAATATCACAGTGTAAAAACTTTCACGGCCGGTAAAAAGACATTCTAAAATGTTTCCCAGGCTTTGAAGCCATAGTCCAATGGATTTCTCCCTCACGTTTGGTTTAAACTGCCGAGGACACTATCAATTGCGATGATGAAGTGGGCGAAATGATTTCCTTTGCGTCCCGACATAGACTGACTTGATCACTGAATGCTCCCTGGTATTTATGCTCTACTCAACGCCGCGATAGAGTAGAGGGGATGGGGTAGACGTGGAGCTGAGTTTTGGCGCTCATTGACTCACTAACACTCTGAAATTAGGTTTTTGCGTTTCTCCATCCCTATTTGTTCAGAGCTCTGAACCTATGATTCCTCGACATCGACATCGACTGACTTGGACCCTGAATGATCAGTCGTATTTATACTCCACTCAACGCCACGATGGACTAGAGGGGATGGGGTAGGCGTGGAGCTGAGTTATGGCACTCATTGACGTATGACGCAGAACTCGCTACCACTCCGAAATTAGGTTTTGCGCCTTATACCCAAACAGCACATACATGTCCAATGGATATCCAATTTTAGTCCAAATTAGGTCCGAATGTCCATGGACACACTTGGAACACATTCTGGACATTCTTTGTGTATATTTTGTAGATAATCCGATGGACTATAAATTTAGAACATCCATTGGAGACACACAACTCTACAGATTAATGGCAAATTAATTTTTAATATATAGCGGGCATACAAAATAACTGTATTACTCGGAATAGAAATTTAGAATAAAAATAGGTAAAATATTTTTGCATTTATAGATTGATCTCTATAGCTCATTTTCAGGCAACCGGATTGAAGACCATCTGTGGAAATTTTTGTTAGGACAAACAACTCTTGTTTATCATTTCCGTTTATGTGGTTTTGTACGTTTTTGATTAATATGACCACAAAAAAAGATCTAAAAAGTTACACAAATTTGAAAAAAAAGCTGTATTGAAATCGTACAAACCTACAAAAAAAAGCAAAGATAAACAAGGGTTGTTTGTCCTAACAAAAAATTGCACAGATTACTTTAACAGGTCGTAGACAAAATGTTAATAGTAACATGTCTTTTGGATACTAAATAGACATGTCCTTTAAATGTAGAAACTTGTGCCATCTGTATAATCCATTGGACAACCTTTGGATTAATCTGGGCTCTTAATGGTATATCCATTCGACATGCGGATTAACAAAAATATTAGTCCATTGGACGTCCATAGAATTAAATTGTGCTGATTGGGTAGAAGCAGTGATGTCTCCATCCATATTTACCGCCATAAAAAGAACCATTTTAGTGACAATTGGGTGTATGAGAATACGCAACAATGAATTTCTCGAAAGCTGATTGCGAGGAGCAGCAAAATTACTTAAAGGCGGAAGAATGGAGTCAAAAACCAACTTCCAAAATATATTTCAAAATATTAAACAAAAGAATTTAAAAGAAACTAGCCTGCCCTGACCTCACAATCTGACTCGATGTAAACACAACAAGCGGGTGCAAAACGGGAATCTGGGATAAACTAGGAAGCCTGGAAGCATCCCCTGCTCAAAGAAAATGTGAATCTAGCCAGAAAATACAAAATGACAGTTACAAAACTAATCCTCGAGAAGCGGCGTGGGTCCCTCTACCTAAAATCTGACAAAAATTGATTCAAAACAAGGCAAAGGAGGTAAATTCTAATCACAAAATGTACTAGTAAACCCGGAATCATTGAATTTAAGTTTAGTAAATTACACATGGTACATTTTAAACACAAGGTACATTTTAGTAAGTACCAGCAGGCAACCAAGAAGTCCCCTCAAGAACCAGTGAATGAAACCGAAGCAGTAAGTGAAGTCTAGACAAGGCATACCGGGTGTCCAGTTTTTTTGCGCCTGTACGGTTGATTTGATTGAAAACTTTTAAGAGCAAAGTTGTAGAGCTTATGGTCAGCTATCATCCTGTAATTTTTTCAATACCACAGTTTTGGCCGTTTTTTTGGAAAAACGCCTCAAAGAGTGCAAAAATTTGAATTTGGCGCGTCACCCCCGCCATGCTTGTGCAGTGTCGCCAACATAATAATTTTTTATGTCAGAGTTACAGCCGATTAACGATAATTAACGTGATTATGCAGTGAAAATATGTTGGCGGCACTGCACATACACTAAATTCTTGTGACGTCGGTATCGTATCACTCGCCTAAGGCTTCAGCCACAAATCGTCTCGCTTGAAAAGTGCACTTTTCGACATTAATTGCCCAATATACTATTTTATACAACTGACACGTTTGAGAGAAGCTGGAACGTTACATGATTATTACTTAAGGCACTTTCCATCTTGCCCTGTGAGTAGCTCAGAATAATTAGGAGCGTTAAGATCGTTTTTATAGCTTCCCGACACCTCTTCTTTACGCACTTAAAGAGCTCCAAATTTCGCCCCCCCCCCTTGCTCTTCGAGTACCTACCGATATTTTGGCGCTTAAAGTACTTTTGGTTGACTTTGACAACTACAAAAAGCTGTTCCAGCTAGAACTGTTCAAATGGGTATGGACTTAAGGCCCCGGGAGCGTAACACCCAAATGCATGTTTTACATCCAATACTGCATGGCAGATGGCTCTCGGATCGAGAAGTAGCCCATATTGCTCTGTACCTCGCTGGTTATCGGAACCAGAACGAAGTGAAAAGAGTGTAGGCGGTCACCAATTTGTCGATTAACCCATCTGCACACTAGTTTCGAGGTCTACCCCTCATCATTACAGCTTTGGCTGGTCGACAAATTAGGGACCGTAATTCGGCTATGGGTCTCGTGCACATGGCGTCCTTTTTCCATAATTTTAGTAAATATAACCTCACTTTAATAGTTAATTATATAATGTTTGCAATAAAATTGGTCTTTTTGCATTAATTTTAAATCCTACTAAAGCCTTTTTGGGGGATCCAAACTTTAAATTTAGTTATATTGGTGCAGAAGCACGTAAATACAATATATATTTTGTTTTCAACCAATGTAGTCACATGACGCACGAAAACCCATTTGAAGCCGGAAACGTACAGAGTACCGGTGAGATGTTGTACAGAGCAGACACGCTGGTGGCGACATCCACCAGCGTGTTTTAGATCCAACTCTGCATGACACATGGCTTTCGGATCGTGAAGCAGGCCATATTGCTCTGTACCTCGCTGGTTATCGGAACAAGAACGAAGTGAAAAGAGTGTAGACGGTCACTAATTTGTCGATTAACCCATCTGCATACAATTTCCCGGGTCTACCCCTCATCAATACAGCTTTGGCTGGTCGACAAATTAGGGACCGTGATTCGGCTATTTGAAGCCGGAAACGTACAGAGTACCGGTGAGATGTTGTAAAGAGCAGAGGCAGGCGTCATCCACCAGCGTGTTTTAGATTCAACACTGCACGGCAGGTGGCTCTCGGATCGAATACCCTCTTTACACTCTACTCAAATCTTTATTACAGTTGGAAATCTCTAATCAGAAACTGACGAAACTATGTAGTAACAAGACCACTAACCGTTTTGTTGATTTTCATATCCCAACGTTGTTATGGGAGATGAATAGGATATAAAAAACATATTAGCAGGATTGGAGGGGGGCTTTTGACACATTCCAACACATGCCTGGAGCTTTTGATACATTCCGACTATAAAAATTGACAAATATTACTGTCAGTTTGTGTTTACCCCAATGTTTAACTTAGGAGCTTAAAAGCAATCGTAGAAACTATAGCGTTCGCACAGAAGGCATATTTTCTACTTATACGACTTACTAATGTCGTAGTTATAGGAAATTAGTACCATTTTGCGCTTGTTATTAATGTATAAATAATTGTCATCATCAAGACAACATCAATACTCTATATACGTTTACATTCAAGCCGGACTGAAAGTAAACTGAAACTAGACCAAAAAAACTCTACACCTCGGCCGAGTGTGATAGGCAGATAGTTCACACGGACGAGTTTAAGATGACCGCTACTAAAAGTGCTAATCGAAGATCGTGATGACTGATAACCCTCCAGAGCTTTTTTTGAGTCTGGTTTTTGTTTCCTTTGAATCAGGCTTGGATTTGAACGCACTATAGGTACAAACTACTTTTTCTGTCAAATTCAAATTGATTAGGTACCTAACATTTCAGCACCACACACTGAGGAACGTTAAAAAAACGACGTTGGTTGAATCAAAAGATGTATAAAATTTGATAATTATTGAACATTTGAAAATCATAGAACAAAATTCCATTTACTTTGATTACTTCTTTTTTTTTTTGTCAAAAATGCGTAACCTTCTGAATGAGGTTTTCTAATAAAAACCCGTTATGTAGGTACTCTTATAGGAATTTAAAGCGGTGCTAAAGGCTTTGCATCAATAATTAATACGTCCACTAACTCCAGTAACTACAAGGCAAAATACAAATGATCATTTATCATAATGTAAGCCGTTCTGTGTCAATTTGCAGGGGCAAATTCAATTAGTGTCAGTCTTTCTAATCTAAATCCGAGCCGCAAATAACCTGTAGTTAATGCAGGCGAACCGAGATAATGCCGGTAATTAATCTGAATCCAATTAGCGACAGCTGCATCAGTAATTTTACGTTAAAGGCCAGTTTAATGAAGGGTAATGGCATATACATTACCGTTCGGGATGAATAAATGTGTTACGGCTTTAGGGACGATTTCGTGCGGTTTACATAGGAAAAAGTTCGTATTAGACCCAGGCACAGGAACACGAAGCCAAGCCGTATTTTATGCAACCTGATTGGTCGCATAAATTCGGAACTACGCTTTTACTATTTTCACCTCAAATTGTCAAATATACTTAACTAATTTAATGATTTTATTAAGAAAACATTCAGAGAATATTATAAAATTAGGTGAAGTTTTTGATGTCCTTTCCCAATTTTCTTAACGTGAGCAGAAGAGTCTCAAAAGGAAATCAAAACGGATTTTTTGTAATTTACAAAGCGTGGCGTTCCATTTTGTTTCTTGCAAAATACGTAGAACACAATAACTTTACCCATATATCAATTGTATAACTGCAAAATGTTGTTATAATATCTTAATTCATCCCAATTTAATATAAAGGTGAAATTAAAAAATATATAATGTTTTCAAAAAAAGCGCGTAATTCTCTGTAATTCGGAAACGAAAGAACGGAAACAAAAAAGTTTCGACAAAAGATACAAGGTATCAATTAAAAATAGTTCCTCGTTATTAAAATCAAAATGAAAATAAAGACTTGTTATAAGGAAGAGATCGTAAAATATTGAAATGACTGCAAAACTAAAGAAATTTAACAAATAAAAAATATATGTATAAAGAAATGTTATCACACCACATAAGAATATAAGCCTGGTCAAGTTTCTCATAATTCTTGATGGTATGACACACACTTCTTTATAATAATTTTTCTATCTCAAAAATCTCTGTAGTTCGGCAACCATTTAATTATTTTGCAATTATTGTCTAATCCAAGTTCGTTATAACATATTTTTAAATAACATGAAAAATTTGGCTCACTAAATGTGTAAATAATATTTGTAATGTTTAGGGTTTTCATAAGTATTGATGGCAGACATTTCTCCAAATTTCTTTTATTTCACAAATCTCTGTAGTTTGGTGTTCATTTTAATTATTTTTAACAGAAAATCTCGACGCTTACAACATTTCAATATTAGACATATTAGGTAACTCGATTGAGCACATATTTTTTCTTATTACATCCTTAAAGTCATACGTCACACATACAGGCATACCGTTTTGGCAAATATAAATATATACTTAATAATAATTAGTTACAGCACTTGGATTGTTTATATCTAAATACTGTAAAACAAATGATAGAGAAAGAAATAAAAATGTATTTTCTCAGTTTTGCTTCATTGTTTTTATCATACGCCTTCATTAAGTCGCTAATCTCTTACCTAAGAAATAATTTATTTAGTATAAAATTTTAACGGTGTTAGAGTTTTTCGTTATTTTTTCAAAATTTAAAGATTAGAAAAAATTGTCGTTACAAAAAAAAATTGGTACTAGAACTTACCAAAAATAAAAGCTACATGAACAATAAATTTAACTGGTAAAGTTGGCTTTCCATGTATTGGAATCTCGGAAACGATAGGAGCTCGGATAGAAGCTATAAAATTAGATAAATGTAATTACTCTAAACTTTAAATTTTTTAAAAATTTTGGAAATAGATAAATGCTGCAATTATGAAAAAAACAGTTATAACTCTTTTATTTTAGAAAATAATTAATATTTGTAAAAATATTTCTGGAGCAACTTTTTGGGAGAATTATACTTGTCGAGATAAAATTTGAATAAAACGTTTCGGTTTTGTAAAAGAACTTCTACTTTTGTTATGGCGGCCATACTGGTGCTTTTACATTTTTGGATTGCATCGGTAATAATGTAAGCATCTGCGATAATAACCTTGTATTACGGGCAAAGGGAATCTTTGGCCAACTCGCAAAAATTACATTTTTCTCGTAAATTAAATGATTAAAACGCATTTTTTGCCCTCTATCCAATATGGCTTTCATAAAAACCATTAAGTTGTAATGAAATTTTACCTTTACAAATGTGTTGTTCTTAAAAGGTGTCGCCAGAAATGATTTTGATTTTTTTAAATGTTCCTGCTTTAGCCGTTTAACGAAATTTTTTAGGACTTTTCCAATTTAATCAACTTCATTGCTCTTTTAGTTTCCGAGGTCCCAATACATATCGTTGAAGATTAAATTATAAACCATTTAAAAATTAGTTTGTAATTACCTTTTTATCATTTTCAATGAAAACAGTCTAGTGCAAAAAAAAACTAAAAGTGTGAATTTGAGGTAAAGAAAAAAACGTTAAATATTTATGAAATATCTTTATTGTTTTATTAGAAACCCGTGGTAAGCTGTACAATCCTAAACTAATTAACTACTCCAGACTCCAGACTCGACTTACCCCAAATATACCAGATAATTTATTGTGGACCATGCTCATGCATTATAAAAAGTCTTTTTTCTAATTTTGACATATAAAGTGGCACTTTTCAATACTGATGACAGTGACGTAACGTCCTACTTTTCGTAACTAGTTACGAAAAGTAAAATCTTTCGTAACTAGTGATGAAAGTTGGTGTCACCACCAGTTGCAGGTTTCGGCTGTGGCACACCGTTGCTATAGTTTTAAGGTATTAAGTAGATACAAAGTGGTTTAAAAGTAAATATTGAAGTTTAATAATAATTATTCTTTCTCTAAGTAGATATTTGTAGTCAAAATTAGAAAAAATCTTGTATGAAACACGTGACGAAAAACCTTTTTTGTGTATCTCATTCAAATTGCGGGAACTCGCTGCGCTCGTCCCGCAAACATTCATTCGTTACACAAAATCGGACTTTTCGTAACTGGTTACATAAATAGCTATTTTGTAATCGTTACAGCAATTTATAATTTGGTATTTGGTCTTACCCATTACTTTTTAGGGCATTTAAATCGAAACAATTCACTTGCTGACCAATTTTCTTTTAATAATGCAACATCGGAAAAATTAATTTTATTTAGTCAGTCTCAAACTGATAGGAGAAATTAAATTTCTCCTGTCAGTTTGATAAAGTAAAAAAATTTTTGTCATATCAGTTTATGTATCAGTATATGTCGTATATGTCGTCAGTTTATGTAACAGTATATTTTGGCATATCAGTATATGTCGTATGTCGCGTTTTCGAAAAATCCCTTCTTTACGGTTTTTATCACATAAGGGGTGTTTGTTTGAAAACGTCACCTAGGCTGTGAAATGTTATCAGCAAAGGATGATAAAACAAAAGTGTATTTATTAAAAATTCATAGCCTTCTAGGTGACCTTTTCTAATTAGCACGGGGTATACAATAACATTGCCTGTGTTCAAAAATTTTGCCGGTGGCAAAATGTCAACTGCTTGGAAAAAAATTTATTCAAAACCTTTATAAGTTCGCGAATCTAATAGTGACTAATGTCAAGTTTTTTAATCGCCACTAAACAGTCATCATGAGTCCAGTCATCACCAATAATTCTTTAAATTAGAGCTATTTCCATAGATAATTAAAACGTAATTATCGCCATACACCAGGTGCATCATGCTAATTTTACTATACAGTCCAGCCTATATTAAGGGATATTATGAAATTTATTATCCAAAATGCATATTAATTGCCAGGCCCTAATGTTTTGGTGAATTTCATTTGCTCTTGGATTGCATTTTCCATCGAACATCCATTATGCGGCGAAAGTCCTGTCCTGTAGAGTGCTGAAAATTTTAGAGAGCTACTCCTTCTAGTATATTGGCTAGTGGGAGCTCATAAAGTAACTACCACGACCGAGGCAATAAAATCAAAATGCTTTGAAAGATCGACCGGACGTTCCATTAGCTAACTTTGTTTTCAAACTCGTAAAAACGTCACTTTAGTGATTCATTTATTGCATGTTTGCCTTATAAGGCTGTGCCGAATTTTTCTAAAACACACTTTAAATGGTACTAGTTAATTAGGGGGGTTTTTACCCGGTTTACTGACCGGAGCATGCAAATTGTATGCAACGAATAGGCATAAAACATGAATTGCATGTCAAAGGCCCACTGAGTTTAAAACTTGAAAAAAATGTCCCCTGATTAGTAAAGGGCATCCAATTTTCTAACGAGCACTAGGTTTAACAAATATGTATGACCTTTCAAAGAGATTCGTTATTGACGTTGCAAATCTAGGTTATCCTTTTAATAAATGATACTTTATATAAGTAGATAAAACTCTACTATTTCACAAAGAATTTACCTCTTTACATAAAGAGAATAAAGGCCCGAAGTGCGACCTCTAAACTTAATTTTACAAATCATTTCGATACTAAATTTCATTATATTAAACATTTTGCAAACACAGGATAATTAATATTTCTCAGAAGGGTTTTGAAGCTTGGATATTATTTTACTTCATACTGTATCATTTCGAACACTTTTACGTACTTGATTTTACGGTATTGAGTACCGGCACATCTTCAATGAATCCATTGTATCAATGGTAACCTACCTAAACCTACCGGCACAGGATACTGTAATGAAACTATTTGTCAAATTGGCGGATTTGTCAAAAATATATTCGCCGCGCATAAAATGATGTTTTTCCTGTTTTTAATAAGTATGAAGTAAAATGTTGTACATCATACGTCCGGTAACGTGTTACAGTAGTCGTTTCGAAACATCTTACTCCTACTGTAAAACTATTTTTACCGGACTTAAAACGTAACGTAACGTAAATAACCAACATTATAAACGTTAGTGCACTGGGGAGAAAACAGTTCCCAGTTGATTCAAAGTTTCTGAAATGTTGCCAAGTTGAAGAAGATTTAGCCATCTATTTCGGTAGCTATTACTTTCGTTTTTTTGCGTAAATTGACAGGCTGGAATTCTATTTGCACAATTTTGACACATATTTTGACAACGCAAAAACTGAATACGGTGGATAACATCTGGAATCAAGAACAACGCCAGCTTTGTTTGAAACAATTTGAGTCTTCAAATCTACAAATTTATTAAATAAAAATTCTGAATTTTTGCTCCAAGGTAAAGTAAATGTTGCCTACACGATAATAATACGTATACATAACAAAATATTACAGTTACAGGGCCAAGAATTAGCTATTAGTTAGAACAAGAAATCATTGCATGCAATGGGTTTTAAAAAAACACATTCAAATAAGACTACGAATATTGATACTCTCAGAGTGGTTCAAATGATAAAGCAACCAGTTTGAAAATTTTAGTTACCTCTAAATTAATTCGATAAGATAGAACCAAAACTAACGTTGACATAACCGCAATAGCAAACTCACATTTGTAAATTACAAAGAAGTGGAACCTATGGCCTTAAAAATGTATTTATATTTTGTCTCTTTTTATAAACTTGGATATAAGTTTGGTGAACTTGTTATACATGGTGGAAACGCATTTTTTAACCTTTATAAGAAAATGTAAAAACAGATATGGCAATGATATACCCAGACACCTGAATACGTGAAATAAACCTACAACCTACGACGAATTTGAGCAAACGATTCCCTTAACTTCAGAGCGTAGCTACTTGCATCGACTGTTTTTTGACTTTGTATGAGGACTCTAAGCAAAGTGCTTGATGCTTGAGATCAAGAAATGGAAAGTTCCACTTGCAGATGATAATAAAACTAAAGAAAAAAAGGATTGTCCAGTGCTCAAATCACTTTTTCAAGGTGATATTCAATGATTTTACATTTTTAAAGATAAATGAAGAATGATCACTATCAATTAAGTAAGAGTCAATCTCTCTGGAGCGGATAAGGTAATTAACATATCGCTAAAGGGCGGACCTCAAAAAGGGCTTCCTTAAAGTTCACACTCTGAGTTCTAGCATTTGAACCAGCACACATTTTATGAATATTTGGTATAATGTATTACCACAAAGACCCTTAGAGCGTCTTCAAAGTGGATCTTCCATTCTTAGAAGAAAGCCAAGAAACGTCCACACATTAAACTTTGAAGTTTTGTATGTAATTATCTTCTGCAAATGTAATTTTTAATTAATTTTGAGATTTTAACAGAAATCTTTAGTTCAGGTTATGCCAGGGGTATGTCACCCCATGGTTTTTGTCACACATTTCACTGAAAATTCCAAATAGTACGCAAGTTAGCTCGAAAGATCGGTATCCATATCATAAACTCTGCATCTTTTAAGCTTAAGATCTCCCGTAGAACGCACATTAAGAAAAAAATTATAAAAACAACTAGGTGAGACTCTGACCTGCCCTATCCACTTCCAGAATCATATCAGGGTGCATGCTGTAGTGAAAAGGTAAAGTCCAAATGTCCACCAAGATTTGTCTGTGTGGTATAATTGTTTTAAAATCTTTCAAATGTCAACACACAAACATGTCATGTTGGTTATGAGGTTTCCATAGTATATAACATTTTCAACTGAGTTTATAAGGAATGGCTATTGATTACGCCATTTTTATTTTAAGCTCTCTTTTGTTGAAAGGTTTCCATTCCACCAAAAAACCATTCCAGAATGGTTCATCTTTCTGAACAATTAGGAATTGAATTAAACAATGTTCTTGCCCCGGGTGGTTCTGTAAGCATTTCAAGATGGTTTCTTGTCGGGTTGGAGCAAACCTTAAGCCCAGTGCAGACGATGCAATTTATCGCAGGGATTTCATCCCTGCGACAAAAGTTGCAGGGATTTTTTCGTTCAGACGGTGCATTTTAGTTGCTGCAATTAATTGCATAGCAATAGAAATTGTTCTATTTTCCATGCAATTTGTCGCGGGGATTTGGTTACGTTTCTAGTGCCTTTCCAGCGAAAACTTAAAATTTTAGGTTGAACAAAAAAGTGTGGTTAGGTGAACACTCTGAATCATCAGCTTTTTCAAACTCCTCATTAATTAATCGAAAGGCCCCCCCAAAATCTCTTTTTAACACCCAGGGCCTCACCCATCAACGTTTAGACATAGAGATAGTTTACAAAAATAATAAGACAGGATGGATTTTTTTTGATAAGTTGGTAGCAGTCTAGTAAAGTTCCTAAAAAATTGCATAAAAAAAGTTGCACTGTCTGAACGCAAATGCAAGAAAACGCCGGGATTAAAATTGCTGCAACTTTGCCCCCGCAATAAGTTGCATCGTCTGCACTTGGCTTTATAAGGTTACGGAATCTTTGTAAGGAAATAAATTCCTCATTCAATTTCCACTAAAATGATTCCACCAAAGTGATTTTTAAAAGTTCTGCAATGGTTCTGTAGCAGATTTGATCCTAATATTAAATGAGACAATCACCAAATCACCACACAAATGTTTTTGTTTCTTGATATTTAGGTAGTTTAAGAAATTTTTTTGAGCTTTTTGAGTAAGTAATGTATCGTATAAATACTTAAATAAACAAAAAATACACTTCTGTAGATACATACACATACAAATGAAAAGGCCAACTTTGATCCAACCATGAAGCCTTACACAAATGACAACCGAAATAATGTAAAAGTAAATTGGTCTGGTAGAAAATAGTATTTTCCTTATCACGGCAGGTAATCTTCATTAATATTAACGGAAGATCCATAGTGATCAGAAATCTGGATGGCATATAGCATATATAGTTATATAAATAAAAATGCCACTGGGAATCGCACCGTAGATCATTACACAATCCAAATGACGTCGCAGTACCAAATTCAGTCTGGTCATAGTCTTTTCCAAGTGCTTTTATTGTTCTTGGAACGGCATTCAATTTTAAGATTGGAAAGTGGTAAACTATATGGGGTGATCCACATTATTCGACACCGTAAGATTAGGGCTAAACTTTTAGATTTTAAACAAGTTTTGTGCATGGAATGGATTGGGAGCACATTTAAAATTATTTTCATTGTTTACAGGTGGTCCCAAAAGTATAAAATTGAGTTTACAAGAAACACCTAGTTTACTAATGTATTTTCGGTACATACGGATAAAAGTAAGGGTAGTTTTATTGCATCTAAACCGTACCTTCTTGAGATATTCGTGATTTTGTGAAAATGCAGCATCAAATTGAATGTTTAAAATTTCAGCACTTTTGTTTCCTTTCAACCACCGAAATTGGCTGGTGGGCTATTAGTAAATTGAATTTTTTGCGATATGTATTAAATATTAACTACTGTGTACCGAATATCAACAAATGAACACTAATTTATTACAAACTTCAAACAGTAATAACCTGGTTAATTTAAATTAGACACCGTGTATTTATAGTATTGTTAGATACAAAACTTAGTTCTCTGTAAAAAACTATTAGACATTCCTATAGCTTGCTCTTTGCGTTTGCTTGGAAAATGGATCTTTCCTGAATTTGAGCTGACTTAATCGACTTCAATAACCTACTTTACCTGTTACAATACCTGATCTAAATTCATGAAACCCCCATGAATATCAACATTGGTGGTCAGTAAATGTATGGGGGGCGCATAATGGGACAATATGTGATTGGACCTTATTTTTTTGACAAACATTTAAACGGAATGTCGTTTTTAAATTTTTTGAGAAATCAGCTTCCAATTTTACTGGAAGAAGTTCCCTTAGATATAAGAACAACCATGTGGCCGCAAATGAATGGAGCCCTTACTCATTATCATCGTGACGTGAAGTCCGGGAGTTTTTAAATGTTCGTTTCCAAAATCGATGGATTGGAAGGAATGGAGCACAAAAGCACTTGTTATTGTATTATTTCTGTCAAAATTTTATAGACTCCTAGATAAAGTTTTCTAATGAACACCCCGTACTAATGACAATAAATTTTGCTTTGTCAAAATCAGGTATTGTAAGAGGTAAAGTAGATTACTAGAGTCGGTTATGTCAGCTCAAATTCAGAAAATAAAACCATTTTCCAAGCAAACCTAAAGACCAAGCTATAGGAATGGTTAATAGTTTTTGACAGATCCTAATTTAAATTAAACGGGTTATTAATATTTGAAGTTTGTAATAAGTAGAGGGTTTGTGAGAGAGCCTCCTCCTCCCAATCTCACTCCGCCTCCGAAAACATATGAGAGAGTAAACTCCTCCGAAACCCTATGAGAGCGTACACTCCTCCTCCGACAGCTCCACATACCCATCCATTGCCCCGCCACCATTACCACCTCCACCAATACTGCATTACACTTATATGAGCGTTCAAGTGCAAGATTAGTTTGATTTACAAAGTATAAGTAGAGGGATATTATTAAAATTAGTATGAGTGAATTAGTTCAGTTGACACCACTAGTTGAAGAAGATGAACCCATAGAACCCCCAACTCAATTTATGGAATTAACACCATTAATTGAATTAGATTTGGACTCACCAAGTAATGAGTCAATTGACTTGAACAATGAAGACATAGAGAGTATAGACTGCCCAAATCATTTTATCAATTTGATCACTGCAGATATGATCATCGTGCTGCTTGGCAGTGGTCGTGAAGGTCGTGAAGAAAGATAATATGAGCATTTTATGCTGCTTTTGATTGAAACGAGGCGATTTTAATATAGCATGAACGTATCATACTTAATGCAATTCAGAGTAATATAAGTGGCAAAAATCTCGATAAACATCGGCCTCTTAAGGGGTCTATGTCAAAATCTATTGAATCAATAGGGTTGGTGGGAGGAGAAGGAAGACAACATAGAATTAATAGGTGTAGTTAATTGCAAAATGGTTACCTTCTGATTTGAATATATGTTTTGGCGAATTTATGATCCAGTCAATCTTCTATCTTAAATTTAGTTAAAGGCTTCTCTACCTCGCTGAAGTGGAATGTGGATAAGTAATTCGCACACGTGGTGTTCTTGAATTCAACCAATTCTGGTTCAATCTATCAGTGGGTCTTAAAATATTCATTCAAACGGCTCTTTGATAGATGATTTTCAGAAACAGTTTCAGTGGGAATTATAGACAATATTTGCAAACTCTACTCCCTTTTTCTGCATCTCTGTTAGCATCTATTCTTTGGATATCGTTCCGTTATGGAAGATAAGACTAAAATGATACCCAAAATTTCGTCATCAAGGTTCTTGAATCGTTCCGCCTGCTTTTCATCTGGCCATGCTAGTTTCCCTTCCCATGTTGACTGTCTTTATTCTACTATTATAAGTGTCCAATCATTGTTGATATAGTTGCTGTACCTAATTTTGGTGCAGAATGCATCACCTTTACAATTTCTTCATGTGTGCTTAAAATAATTTCATCTACGGAGTGTTCATTATAAAAATATTCATCTAGTTGGCTGTGAAATGTCAAAAGAAAAGGATGGAGAAACAAGAGTCCATTTATTTTGATTATGTCATCCTTTTCTGTCAAAATGTCATAGCCTGTTAGATGAAGTTTTATAATGAACTATCTGACCCTTTTTGTTGAGGGGTTTTTCTAATGTTCTTTAATTTAAATTCCCAACGATTTCGCTTCACTTAAATTCATTATGTCTTAATTTTTAGGGAAAGAATGGCGTCACCTTTTCTTTGATAATAATAAATTAATTGAAAAATTTCAGTTTTTAGCCCTCAACATCTTTCTATTACAGTTCCATCATGCAGCAAAAAACAATATCTGCGATATATTTAAGTGTAGGGCAGATGGATTAATAAGCTTGCCAACAACATATGTATTATAACTTTCTGAGGTCAAATTGGGTTATCGAGTTATCCATTATATCGAATTATAATGTACATTTTGGGTTAAAAGCATCATTTATAAAAACAAATGTGTCAAATATTTTAAAATTATATATTTCTCTCCACGTTATCCAAGTGAAGAAGACAGAAACGATTTTGAAATGGAATATACAACTAAAGATCAACAAAATGAAGAAACAGTGACTTGTATTATTTGAACTTCTCAAGAACGAACGGTTTAGCTGCCATAAACCTTAACAAAACTACGTTTACTTTCATCCGTAGATACCGAAACTACTTTAATATACTAGGTGTTTTATTTAAAAAAATTGAACTTTAAACAATTTTATACTTTTTTTGATCACCTCTATACAATGACAATAATTTTAAAATGAACTTCCAATAGACCGCCACTCATCGCATACAAAAAAATTTTAAATCTAAAAGTTTAGCCATAATCTTTCGGGTAGACGTGAATCACCCTGTATATGTAAGTCATAGGGCGAAGAGGTTAAATGTATGGTTTATTCCCAATGCATTTGGGCAGTAAAATAACAATTTAATTGCATGTTGGAACTGAAATTTTCATAAATGGGTTCAATGGTTTAAACCGTGTAAAATGTCCAGGTGAGTGTACTTGGAACTTTTGGAAATCTAATTCATGTTAGTTAGCTGCAGTTCCAGTTTTTTCCTCTGCATATGCCAACGCTTGCCTTAGCTGGCAATAATCAATCATCATCCATCAATCTTTGCTTGAATGCAGTCTTCGTATCTCAATTTTTGTCACTTTACTCTGGAATTTTATTTTGAGAAGTTGGAGGTTGCAGATGAGTTTTCTGGGTCGTGCAATGAATTGTGTTAGTTCTGGGTGGGAGTTAGTCACCTATTAAGCCACTTTACTTATCCTACATTACAAACGCAGCTTAATAAGTGGATTTGCGCACAATTTGAGAAATGTAGTAGACTTCTTTAAAGATTACAAAACTCTAGGTTAAAATCCGATGAATACGTTCTCTAAGGTCGCTTCCCAGAAATCTCTGATCTAAATAGTAACTTCTCTGGTATTTTTTCAATTCTTTCTAAAAGATGAGTGTACAATGTTATGGTTGACTAGATAAACATCTTCCTGAAATGAAGTCTATTAAAGTATCTAGCAATGGAATATTGATGTAGAGCTTTATTTCAACAGTAAACTTACTGTGTTCGTTGCAGTTGTTAAGAAATGCAAGAGTTTCGTTCAATTGTTGAATCTAACAATTAAAGTGTGGCAAGCAACGATCCAATGAATCGTCTTATAATGTGCTGTAAGAAGATCGGAGAAAGAGTAGCTCTCATAGATGTGTCGACAATCTGCTTATAGAATTTATAGATAACATAATAATTATCTTTGTTTAGTTCGAAGTACACTACATTATACTTTTTGAACATTCTGCAAATGACTAGTGATAAAATCAAAGTTATTTTGTCCTTGAATTGTGAAATTGACCTCATCAAATAAACGCTTTCCGAATTAGTTCTACATTCCTGCCTTTAATGATAAGTTATTGTTTACAACGTTCCAGACGTCCCTGCTGAGTTGATTACAACTTTTGTTACAGTTTCAATACTTGTTGAAGAATAATATTGAGAACGCCCCATTGCATTTCAGTGAAATCCCTTAAATTTGATTGAGTAAATTAAATACAACCTACTGATGCTTCTACATTTCTCACATATGTGTCTAAGCTTATTTGCATGCCATTTATTTAAACTGCAGTGTCCTGATTTCTCAGGTCAACAAAGAAACTGTAGGTCCATATTGTTCTTTATTGGTTTGGAATAAAAAGAGTAAGATGTTTCCTGTTTCACAAATCAATTAAAGGTTTCTTTTTTTTCTTTATAGAAATTAATCGGCCATAGAGGGCCCTTGTGGGTGGAGTGTAAATATCTCGCCCTTTCCGACTCTGGCCAAATAAACTTTCGATAGCTTAGAGTTTTGGCTGACTACTGTTTGCGAATCATTACTGGAGGCAATTAGCAAAGTTGCTAATAAATTAATGACAACCCGCTTACACTAAGTTTGCATAAGATTTCTGAAACTGCGAAACCGGCGTATGGGGGGAAAATGTAATTAACGGGGCCCGGTGAGATAATTATTTTGATAAATATAATATGACCCCGGCTCGGCAGTATTAGCTAGTTCGCATCGACCAGTTATCTTCCCATCTTGCTCCACGTGCCTAAATTGTTATTGTTAATTTCCCAGTCGGTAAACTCTTGAGCCGTTACGAGGTCTAATTAAAACTGTCTTCATTTCGAGCATTAATTTCGCCGGTTTTCATCTCGGCTAAGAGGCGCGCTAATGAACGACCCTGTATAGCTGACTCGTCTACACTCGTCTTATCCTCGAAAACTTTCTGCAGCAACAACACCATCGAGCGTCGGCTATACATTTTAATACAACAATACACTTAAGCAAAGTAAGATCCTGTGTTTAAAGCACCCGATCCTCTTTATGCCAGAGTGCAATGTCTGATACTATTTACCATTGATATCATTGTTTCTTCAAAGTAATAGCGAAATCGTGTATCGGTCTATTAGTTGAGGCATTCATTTTCATTTCGGAAGATATAGATTGCTAAAAATTCGAGACCATGGACAGAACCGGATTTCCGTTTTAAAATCCTCTTGTAGTTAAAACCATCTTCAACGTAGTGATTTCTTTACAGGTAAAAGTTGGAGAATTTAAATTTGGCACACACAATTCAGAATACAAAAAGCTATTATTCCTAGTTTTCTTAATATGACTAGGATTTCCAATTTATTCACTTCAGCAATTTATTTTATTTATAGAGTAATTGGGGACAGGAGTTCGGCAATGGAGTTTTATCTGTAACTGCTAACATAATTCAGCAGCCATTAAGCAAAACTTCTTCCTTTCTGCTATTCAACATATAAAACTAAGGACATTCTCGTACGGTATTCAATAAAGCCCTTTCCAGAAGACGGACGTCAACTATGTTGTGACCCTATAAACTAGTATAAAAGCGTTTTAAGAGGGGCAATAAATCTTTCCTCGAGTATATTGTTTAGGAACGTGACACTTTCCGTCTGTTAGCCGAACCTGAGTTTGATATTAAGGACTCTTGAATCTGGCCAAGATATATATCTTTAATAATTTCAGGAGGGAAACAGATGCGCCTTTTTGAACGGCATTATTGAATAAGATTATTCTTTGAAGGGGCCGGCCGGTTTCCTGATGGGCTATTGATAGGAGGGAGCAGGCATATACTTGTGTACGGTAATTTTTCATATTGGCACATGAATTATGGGATACAAAAATCTAGAAAATGCTTATAAGTTTAATAAATAAAATAATAAAAAAAAAATTAATCGAATGGGACATAAATATTATAAAAATTGTTCATAAAACATGGAATGAATTCGTTATTTAATAAATATCAAACTTTTTCTAAATTTTACGTGCACTTATATTGTTATTTTGTCTTGCACATTTTTTGACGTAAAAGATATGTATACAGGGTGAGCCAGAAAGAAGAATTTGGGCAAAAAACGTTTATTTTTAATGTAATGGAATGTATTCTTCATACTGAACTTCACTTATATCTTGTTGATCGGTTCCAGATCGTGCAAGTGGGCTGTCACAAATCTAGCCTATGTCAGATGCGTTTTGGAGTACAGCAGGGATCTATTCTTGGACCCTTGCTATTCCATATTTACGTTAATGATCCGGAGGGCTGTGCCAATATGGCTGACTTTTTGCTCTATGCTGGTGACACGAGCGTAATAAGAAAGGCATCAAAAATCGATTTGTTAAATGACTATTTAAATGAAACTCAACTAGAAGTTACAGACTGGTTCCTTGGAAACCAGCTTAACCAACAAAAACTAATCCTATTCACTCGTCCTATCGATAATATACAGTATGAGCTGACCACATTTCTTGGAATCAAGATTGATTCAAAACTGTCATGGAGACCTTATCTGACAGATGTGTGCAACAAAGTAGCATCAGGTGTCTTTGCTTTAAGGTCACTTGCATCCTCTGTTTCGAGGGAGGTAGCACTTACAGTATATTTTTCTTTTATTCACTCAAAAATTTCCTATGCAATTTTGGCTTGGGGGCATGCAACATATGCAGGGTGATTCAAAAGTACTTTGACAAACTTCAGGAGGTGATTGCTGGCATTATTTTAAGAAGAAAAGTTCTAATGACTAAGAGGATCGTTACGAAGATACAGGGTGTTAAAGTTTTATAAAAAAAAGATAATAATATCTCCTAAACCTCTTGAAAGGTTTAATAAAATTTTACAGATGTCAATAGCTAGCGAGTAGCCATGTTTCTGTTAAACTAATTTTTTTTTGTTCCACCGGTGGCGCGCGTACCGCAATGACGCTTCATCTTTTTGAAGCAAAGTATGGTACGCCACTAGTCTACCAAAAAATAAATTCTACCCTTTTGTTCTCTGTTCAATTCTAAACAAGAACGCTCTCTTAAGTTTTCTTCGTTAGACGCGTCATTTTCAAGTAAAAAAATAAAAATCGTTATAATGCACGTCTTAGAAGGGAGCACCACACATAGCAGTATGGGCATCAGGCATACTTCATTCATAAATCGACGCGGTGTTCATTCATAACTACTGGCCAATCAGAACAGGGGACAGGATGTAAACAATGTCAGCTGATCGCTCATCCAATTTAAAATTATTTTAAAATAATTCTGGTTTTAAATAATTATTTATTAAAAAGCATTTTTTTAAAGTGGATATTATTGAATATGTATTTCAAGAAGTTAAATGTTCTATGATGTGCATGGTAACAGATAAATAAAAATCATCAGACATATTATGAAATGAAAAGAAATATTGGGCTAATGTGGACTATCCGAATCAAAAGTATTGAAATGACAATGAAATTATTCTATTTGTGCTGCACTGAGTTGTAGTAGAATCGAAAACGCTTAATTTGATAAAAATGTCAATGTCAATAAGCTTCAAAATGGGAAGTGATATATGTCAATTAAGTAGTTGTCAGTTGATGTAATAATGTAAAATGTTAGTAAAAAGTTTGTCATCTTATCTTTATTAAAATAAAGATTATCAATGTTATTTTCTGCTGTATAATTAAAGGCCCTTAATTTCCACTTCGCTACAGGTTATGGGCCCAGTCCAGGTCCAGAAACAGTAAAAAAAAAGGTGAGGTTATATCACTTTTGGCGGTAGCAGGTTTAATGCAAAAGAATCCCGATTATTGGGTGAAAAGCAGGCAGAAAAAAAAAAAAAAAAAAAAAAAAAAAAAAATTGACCATTCGATTGTCGGAACGGTGAAACTAAACAGCGACAACTGGAGTATATGGAAATTCCAAACGGAAGTGATGATGAAGTCAAAGGGGCTGCACAAAGTAGTCACTGGGGAGTTAGAGCGCACCCAAACTAATTCAGAGGAGTGGGATAGGAAAGATGCTAAAGCCCAAGAAATAATTGCTCTTCGGCTTTAAGAAAAGCCGTTAAATCATATAATTACTTGTAAGACCTCCCAGGCAATGTGGTCTAAGTTAAGGGCAGTGTATGAATATCAATCAGCTGTTAGTGTACATTTATTACAACAGAAATTTTTTTAATTTGGAATACAAGGGTTGTACTGTGGCAGAATTTATATCACAGCTTGAGGAGATCCAACAACAGTTGAAGCATCTAGGCGAGGAGTTGTGATAATCACAAAAGTGTTGACGTCATTGCCTGATTAATTAAAACATTTTGTATCAGCCTGAGAGTCAACTTCCACAAACGAAATGATATTAACAGAACTGACCTCTAGATTGTTAGTTGAGGAATCTCGATTAAAAGTAAATGAGCAAGGAAATGCACTCTTGGCAAAAGGAACTAGTCAAATTCTGGACAACACAAAAAAAGCAAATACTGGAGGACTTAAGTGTTTTGAATGCCACAAACCAGGTCATTTAAAAAAGCGCAATTAATGCAATCTAAAAGGAGTGCCTTTAACCAAGGAAACTGGGGACCCAGTAATAATTTTTGCAACTACTGCAAGAAGAAAGGACATTCTTGGAACAACTGTTGGTTTAAAAATAAAAACAGACCTAATGGAAACAGAGGGGGACCGGGAGGGTATTCAAATGCATTTATAGGCTGCTATAATACTGAGAACATACTTGGGGATAATTCTGGTTTGAGTAATGATTGGTGCTTGGATAGCGGAGCCAGTGATCACATATGTCATAATAGAAGTTATTTTACAAAACTGGATGAAACAAAGGACAGGAAGGTGAAAATTGGTGATGGTACACTGATGGAAGTAATGGGCATTGGACAAGTTACCTTGCTGGCATGGAATGGTGACAATTTGATTGAGACTGAGCTAAATGAAGTGTTGTATGTACCTGGATTGAAAATAAACCTTTTTTCTCTAGGAAGAGTGTTGGATAGGGACATGACCATGATTTCAGATAGGTTGAAGTGTGAAATTGTGGACAATAATGGGTATGTACCGGCAGTAGCTGTGAGACAAGGTAAGTTATTTAGAATGAATTTTAAAGTTAACCTTGTTTCACAACAAATTGATTCATGTAACGTGGCTGAAAGTATTGTCATATGGCATCAGAGAATGGCACATTTAAATTTTAATTACGTTAAGCAAGTTTTGAAAACAAACAGAATTAATTATGTTGATAATGATAACTACTCTTGTAATGGTTGTCTAGCTGGTAAGCAACATCGTTTACCATTTTCAAAAAGTGAAACTAACACTCAAAAAATTGGGGAACTTGTGCATTCAGACATTTGCGGTCCTTTTGAAGTTGACTCATTGGGAGGTGCAAAATATTTTCTCTTATTAAAGGATGATTTTTCAAATTATCGTGTGGTTTATTTTTTAAAAACAAAGTCTGAAGCAAAATCTTATATTATCAAATTTATTAGTTATTTAGAAAACCAAACAGGAAATAAACTTACAGTACTTCGAACAGACAATGGTCTTGAATTTGTAAACAAGGAATTAAGGGAGTTCTTAGATCAAAAGGGAATAAAACATGAAAAAACATGTCCCTATAGCCCACAACAAAATGGAAAAGCCGAAAGAGAAAACAGAACGTTGGTCGAAGCAGCCAGGAGCCTACTTCACAACAATCATTTAGACAAAAAGTTTTGGGCAGAGGCAACCAATGCAGCAGTATTTACTCTTAACCGAATTGGAAAAAGTTTACGAAAAAATAAAACTCCATTTGAATTGTGGAGTGGTAGAACTTTTGACCTGCATTTTCTGCAACAATTTGGTGCACATGTTGCTGTTCATATACCAAAAGACAAAAGAACTAAATTAGATCCAAAGAGTGAAAAGGGAATTCTTGTAGGATACATTGATGAGATTAAGGGCTATCGGGTGTATTTGCCTCATAAAAACTCGGTTGTTCTACGTAGAGATGTTATAGTTTTACCTCAAGAATGTCAAAGAGTTAATGCTGACAAGGCTGACCAATTGAAGGTCATATCATTGAGCATTAACAGTGATCTTGATTCCACTGACAATGAGAACCAGTTTCAGGATGCTGAAAATAACAATCAGGAGAGAGAGCTTGAAGAACGAGGAATTTTCCAGGAAGAGGTAACTCCTGAAGTAACTCACAATGCTGATGTAAATGAGAATGAACAAGCAGATGACTTAAGAGATGATCTAATCACTGATCGTAGAGGCAGACAGATAAGACCACCACAATGGTTAAATGACTACGATGTTAGTTTTTATTCAGAGATTGAAGAGTCCATATCAATAAAGGAAGCTTTAAGCAACAATGATTCTTTGAAGTGGGAAGCAGCCATAGAAAAGGAACTCAGTATTTTGCGTAAAAATAATAAACCTGGAGTGAAGTGCCATGGCCAAAGAATGAGAAAGTTATTGAAAGTAAGTGGGTTTTTAAGGTCAAAAGTGATAATCAGTATAAAGCACGCCTAGTCGCTAAGGGCTTTCAGCAAAAGGTGGATAACCTGTATGATGTGTATGCACCAGTTGCTAAGTTAAGCACTTTTAGAATTTTAATTGTCATTGCAAACAAATTAAGATTACCCATTTTCCAAATGGATGTCCAGAGTGCCTTCCTCAATGGTGAGATTCAGGAGGAAGTGTATATGTCTTTGTCTGTGGGATTTGTCTGTCGAAAGTGTCTTTGTCTGGAGCAAATAAGAGCAACTCTAATACCGTTTCCAAGCTACACAAATCACTGTATGGCCTTAAAAAATCTCTCAGATGCTGGAATAGCAAATTTAATGGTATGATGTCTGATATAGGTTTCATACGATCCGAAAATGATTACTGCCTATATATGAAATGTACAGAAGAGTTCAAATTATTTGTATTGCTTTATGTCGACGATTTACTAATTTTGGGTACTGATGTGAGTGAAGTTGAGAAACTTAAGAATATTTTCAATAAAGCTTTTGAAATGACTGATTTAGGAACAATCTCCGATTAATTAGGGATCAAAGGGGTTAAAAAATTTGACTGAAGGTACTACCTATCTATGTCAAACAAAATATTTGAAACAAATTTTAACTAAATTTGGAATGTCAGACTGTAAGCTGGTCAATACCCCATTAGATTCTAATGGTGATTTTACTTTGTTAAAGGGATCTGTTTTGGATGAAAAATATCAATATTTATGTAGGCAATTGATAGGCAGTTTATTGTATGTAGTTTTAGGAACAAGACCTGATTTATGTCAAAGTGTAAATTTTCTGACCCGATTTCAAGATGGCAAGGGCAAGGGCAAATGAGAACCTATTTGTAGCATTAAAGAGAGTTCTTCGATATATCAAAGGAACATTGAATTTAAAATTAAGAATGAATACAAATTCAGAAAATAGTCTTCTGGTTTGTGGATAGGTGGATTCTGATTGGGGGGGAGACATTGTTGACCGTAAATCAACAACTGGTTACTTGTTCAAAATTTTTGGTTGCCCAGTATTGTGGGCTAGTAAGAAACAACAATGTGTCTCATTGTTTTCCACTGAGGCAGAATATGTGACTCTGACACTTGCAGTGTCAGATGCTTGTTGGTTAAAGCAGTTGATATGTGACTTTAGGTTGTTTGATTTAGAGTACGCTGTTGTTATTTTTGAAGACAATCAATCAACTATTGGTATCGCAAACAATCCAGAAAATAATAAAAGGATTAAACACCTGGATATCAAGCAGTTCTTTATTAAGGAAAAGATTGATTCAGGAATTATAAATATTAAATACATCAATACAGAAGATCAAGTCGCGGACATCTTAACCAAACCTTTGCAAAAGATAAGATCTGCAAAACTAAGAAATTGTTTAAATGTGAGTTAGGATGGCTGATTGTGATTGAACAAGGTTTTAATAATAAGTTGTCTTTGTTGTTAATAATTAGTTTTTCTTAGCATTAGATTTAGAATAATTTCATTGAGAAAGGGTATTGAAATGACAATGAAATTATTCTATTTGTATGTGCACTGTGCTGCACTGAGTTGTAGTAGAATCGAAAACGCTTAATTTGATAAAAATGTCAATGTCAATAAGCTTCAAAATGGGAAGTGATATATGTCAATTAAGTAGTTGTCAGTTGATGTAATAATGTAAAATGTTAGTAAAAAGTTTGTCATCTTATCTTTATTAAAATAAAGATTATCAATGTTATTTTCTGCTGTATAATTAAAAGCCCTTAATTTCCACTTTGCTACAAAAACATTTATAATATTATAACAGGGCATGGAAGAGCTGAAAGACGAGGATCTAAGATAGTGAGAGGAACTTTTTTTTACTATCTACCTGTTCCTATGTTTAGTTTCTACATAAAAGGGTAGAAGGGACAAACATATTTTGCAAGCTTTTGTTAGTTAAAATCAATATCACCAATAGTCGCAAAGGTTTTTCTTGTCTATAAGAAGACAAGAGGAGGACTAAGATAGGATCCTACACAGTTCTTCAATATGCAAATGTAAAAGGGTCAATTAAAAACAGGTAGGTATAAATAACCTCAAAATTGATATTTATTAAATACATTTTTAAATAAAGTTAACTAAGTATTATATTACATTAAAGATAGGTATCTTGAGAAGTGGGGAATAAATTTTTCCAACGATTGCCTATATTGTACAGTAAAACCTATTTTAGGTAAATATTTTTGCCTACACATAGATTTTTGAATTTGAATCATCTTATCATTGCAAGAAATACATACCCTTTGCTACAGCGTCACATTTTTAGATAATAATAATTTGTGTTTTGTTTTAACGTAGATGTTATTCAACTAGTTAAGTATAATATGATTATTGGTAATAAGTGACTCCCTATTTAAGTGTTAGTGATACCATTTATTTCCCCATGAAAAAAGTTGTTACGTCATTCAATAAATCTTATATTTTAATTTTTACTAAGTAATTGATATGTCCCTACCTTAAAAGCAAATAATATATTTACAATTATGTTATATATATATTTATTTATTCCCTTATCTTGGCTTAGCAATCAATATAAGTACATGATAAAGTAGCGGGAAAAACGTCAAAAGAAAAAAAATTAAAGAATAAAAGTCTATTTACTTGAAAACATGAAAGTGTCACTTTTGTTATTGATTTAACAGTTTACAGTTTGACTTTTAGGTGTTTGCACATGATTATGACGATTTATCCCTTAATTTTCACTTTTTCCTTGTAGGTAGGGACCAAGCGAAATTGATTCTCATCCATTTTTAAGCAACCCTAAAGGCTCAAAACTTTTCAGTTTTGCTTCCACCCATTTCTATAGAATAATTGTCTTGGTCAAGTACCACTCAAGTTCAGTTGAACCACAATTCTACAACTGACTCTAAAATGGTCCATGCAGTTTCTCCTTGGGCCCAGTTTTATAGTTAGGTCACCGTGCCCCGAGTATTAAACATATCAAGAAAACACAGCTGACTCAAAGTTCACTCTTAGGGCAGAGTCAAGTTATTTCAAAGAAAATCTGCTATGTTCATCAGCAAACACTGCTGAAGCTGACAGTAAATCAGCTTCATTCAGTGATTTCAATTGTGTTTGTGTTCATGTTGTGTCCAAAAAGGGCTTTTACTCACACCAGTAGGTTCTTTTCAACAAAGCTAAAGCTAACTTTATGTGTAAGAATGATGATGAATTGTAAGGCTTCTTTCATAAAGAGTTGGCTTTCAATGAACTAAAGTGTTACCAGTTGCTGAGTGTATACTTATCAGTAGGGTTATTTTCCAATTTTATTCCCCAGGTTGGTTGCATTTTTGAGTAATTAACAAATCTTATTGTTCAAGATCAGCAAATATATGTAGGTACCTATTCTAGTGCCTCTTAACTTAATTCACTTATATATGATGAAACTAACCTCCATTTGCACCACACAATTTTCAAGTACATCTAGTTAAGGCTTTCCTTATTACTTCCTCATGCTAATAGCCATGGCTAAGGGGTCCTTACCTTTAGGTTTACCTAAATTTGTTTTGTGCAAATAGGGGTCAGGTAAGTAAAGTGTGCATGAACAAAATCATCAGGACTGAGGAACTGATGAAGAATGGCAAGACTGATCGAGAATTAAACTAAATATACATGGCACTGTACTTGCTGGGAACCTGTGTCTATTCTCTTAATTGGTTGATAAGAATTCTACTTTTTTGCACCAATATTCATAAAAAAATAGACACAATATGGGCACAAGGTACAAAATCTGGCAAAAATAATAACAAAAACAAACTAACCTCAAAATTTCGACAACATCGTATCATTACTATCATAGTAAATTTAAGGACCGCCGCCAGTGCAAGGTTGCCGATGTGATATTTATATCTTTAATCAACCACGCGCAAAGGGCAAAACAAAAACCAAAGTAGATAATGAATAATTATAACTATTTATCCTCTATTCATTTTATTCTATTATTTATTCTATGGCCGAAGAAACGCATTTAGAACTTCTAACTGATGATGTTTACTACATGAAAATAGGTTACCTATAGATATGCTTAAATATCTATAATGATGGAGCATAGATTCATGCGTAAAGTATCACCACAGTTTAAGGAGTACAACATATTCCTTAAAGTGTGCTATCACTTAGGTAAATACTTCATCTACAGCAAATAATTCCCTTACATGAATGTTAGGAATGGGTTAGTCCTTAAGACAATGAGTTGACGTTAGGTCAACCTCCCATATATACATAATATAACCACCAATCCATAACTGCATAACTTGTTCTGCTTGTTGGAGGATCAAAGTTACCCCTGGTTCAGTAGATATCTACATTAATTCTCGGAAATTGCCAAAATCACATAAAAGTATATAAATTAATGTAATCGCTATTTTTTTTCTTACATAATTTATAAATTAAAACAATTGATAAATTAGGGAAACTTTATTATTTATATATGATTATTACGAATATACCCTATGAGACACCGAAATATTTTATTTAAAGAACTTTGCAATTTATATGTGGCAACGTTGCAAATACTGCCCCGTGAGCATACTGTTGGATGCAGCCATCTCTCTTAGAATCGTTACCTCGACAAGATGGAACGTGTTATTTCAAAACCCTGTATCTCCGTAACGACCTGCTCTTATGGACCCTCGTTTATTAAAACTTTTCATCTTAAAATAAAGCCAGCAATCACCTCCTGAAGTTTGTCAAAGTACTTTTGAATCACTCTGTATATACAAATTTCTGTTTCAGATTAAAGAAACTTAAAACAGGAATATCACACTGTGGGCCCAAGTTTTTTAGTTTACTGCCACCTAGAATTAGATTGCTACCTACTGTACATATTAAAAGTAAGTTAAAGAAATATTTAACTTTAAAAACCATCTACTCCATTCATGAATATGTCACTAACGATTTTTCAAATCGCATTTAACTCCATTGTTCTTTGTGAAAAGTAACATGTGTAAACTTGTAGTACAAATGAATAAATTTGTTTATATATAAATAAATTTTAACTGTATTTTTATTTTATTAAATTAAAGCCCCAAAAAATGCCTATTCCAAATATATAACATACAGCCTATACTCATAATTCAAAAGTCACAGCCAGTTAAACCAAAATTCGAAGTTTTTATTTTTTGTTAATTAAATTACTTTTACAATCTAAAGTGTTTTTCGGGCTTTGAAGCCGTGGTCTAACGGAATTGCTTCCTGATGTTTCTTATACAGTCAAGGAAAAAAAAACAAACACCAGGAAAAAAATTCCATTGGATCACGGCTTCAACACTTTAGATTGTATTTTGACCGGCCGTGAAAGCCTTCACAGTCTTATAAATTACTTTTCTTAATTCCAGAATTGAAAAGTTTAATAAAACTGTAATAACCGCTAAATTAAATGGTCAAATTGGCACCCTTCTTGTGCCTGGCACTACTTTAATCTATCAATAAACCCTCATTGTATCTTATATTGAACATCTTCAGATATTTTTCCACATTCCATTGCTATTTTACTTTTTTATTCTTCGACTTAAATAGTTCCCCGATCGGATCTCCGGGGGGAACGGTTTTGAATGATAGAACAAACCTAAGAAAACCTATTAAGATCGGAACTTGGAACACTCGAAGCTTGTTTGAAACTGGCAAACTAGCAAACACTGTGCACGAGATGAAACGATTAGATTTGGATATTCTGGGCGTAGCTGAGACATGGTGGACGGGTGCAGGGAGGTGCGACATGGAAGATGCAGCATTCCTTTACTCTGGAAATGAAGATCAAAATCACAGGAAAGGTGTAGGATTCGTAATAGCGAAACCACTATTAAAATCCATTGTAGAATTCGTTCCCTACTCCGACCGAGCTGCACTGTTAAAATTGAGAGCGAAACCGACTGACCTTAATGTTGTCCAAGTGTACGCACCAACAATGGACGCAACCGACCAAGACGTGGAACAGTTCTACGACGAAATAAAAGAACTACTCAAACTTACCCGAAAGCATGACGTCAATGTGATCATGGGCGATTTCAATGCCAAAATAGGAAAAGGTAGATTCGAGAACTTAGTCGGACCATATGGGCTTGGAACAAGAAATGAGAGAGGCGACCGTCTATTAGAATTCTGTCAGGAAGAACACTTAACAATAACAAACACTTGGTTTCAGCTTCCCCCACGTCGTCTCTATACCTGGAAATCTCCAGCCGATAATCCACAGAAACTGGTACGCAATCAGATCGACTATGTCCTCATCAACGATAGATTCAAGTCATCCGTCAAAAAAGCCTGCACATATCCCGGAGCGGATGTACCCTCTGACCACGTACTGTTGGTGGCAGTTGTAAAAACCACCTTAACAAAGAAAATCAAAAAATTAAACACCAATAGAAAGGTAGCATTAGAAAAATTGCGGGATCCTATAACAAGAGACGAGGTTAGCAACGCAATCAACACACAGATACATGACATCAGTACAAAAATCGGAGATGATCTGACAATGTCTTGGGAAAAAATATTGGACATTGTGGCAGATGTAACCAGAACTAAGTTGGGATATAGGAATGGAGTTGGAAGACGAAAATGGATGAATGACGAAATATTGGTACTAATGGACGAACGTCGAAAATATAAAAACAAGGATGACATCAAATACAAGAACATACAGAAAATAATTAGATCAAAAATAAGAATGGCAAAGAACGAATGGCTGAAGCAGGAATGTATTGAAATAGAAGAACTGCAAAAGAAAAACGATGGGTTTAACCTCCACAAAAAGCTCAAGGCGACTGCTGGAATGCACCGAGGGAAGAAATCTAGTATAATGGTCGATGAAACCAATCAAATAGTTACTGACATCAAAGAGAAAGTCAAAATTTGGGAAAAATATATCGAACAACTTTTTCACCAAGACAGACCCTCGGTTGGGAGTAATAGGCAGTTGACGGGACCACCGATTTTAAAAGCGGAAGTAGAGAAAGCAATTCGTAGCTCGAAGAACAACAAGGCCACCGGGCCCGATGAGATTCCGTCAGAGATTTTGAAAATTTTGGACGAAACAAGCATTGAAGCTCTACACAAGATATTTAACATCATCCATGAAACAGGACAATACCCACAACAATGGCTGAATTCCACCTTCGTACCCTTGCCCAAAAAAACCAACGCAAGAACATGCAAAAATCACCGACACATCAGCGGTTTTTCGTGAAGCTTTGGAAGAGAAAGAGATCGGTATTAAGGTTAACGGGATGTGGATCAACAACATCCGCTATGCCGACGACACAGTGCTGATCACTGATAATATGCAGGACTTACAACGACTAGTCAACATCGTAGGGGAACACAGTAGATCGGTGGGTCTCAATATAAACACCAAGAAAACAAAGTTTTTAGTGATCACAAAGGATATGAATGCCTTTGAAGACTCCGAGATAACGTTCAACACGATGCGCATAGAAAGGGTTAATAAATTTAAGTATTTGGGAGTATGGTTGTCTGAGGACTGGACATCTGACTTGGAAATTAAATGCCGCATTGAACAAGCGCGTGAAGCATTCTTTAAACTGAGAAGAGTGTTCACTTGCTCGGACTTCGATCTTGATTTGAGACTAAGATTCCTGAAGTGCTACGTCTGGTCGGTGCTTCTTTATGGGATGGAAGGTTGGACCCTCAAAGTAAACACCATCAACAAATTAGAAGCGTTCGAGATGTGGTTGTACCGCAGAATCCTCAAAATACCCTGGACAGCAAGAATAACAAATGAAGATGTGCTAGCATCTGTAAACAAAGAGCGAGAGTTGTTCACCACCATCAAAAAGAGGAAAACTGCATACCTAGGGCACGTCATGAGGAACGAAAAATATAAATACTTGCAATTGATAATTGAGGGTAAGATAGAGGGTCGGAGATGAGTAGGAAGGAAAAAGATGTCTTGGCTACGGAATATTAGACATTGGACGGGAATGCACAACATACAGACACTGATTCACACCGCTGGGAACAGGGATGAAATGAAGAATGTAGTCGCAAACATCCGTTAACGGATAGCATGAGAAGAAGAAGATTCCTCGATATTGTATGGTTAACTTTTATACGCCACAATATAAAGATATCCCACAAAAATAAGTCTAAGGGCGTAAGATCCGGGAATCTGGGTGGCTGAGGATCCAATACTCGACGTACAATCCATTTGTTGGAAAAAACCTGATTAAATCAGATTGTCAAACTTCTGAGCATATTCTGGAGACCTGCGCCATCTTGTTGTAGCCATAGACTTTGATAAGGTAGCAGAGGATCGTTCTTGTTTTGTAATAAACGAACATGTGTGAAAATTATAAAATTTTGCAGAAAACAATAAACATTTGTCCGGAAACCTTGCTTTAAAAAAAGGGTTCTATAATTTAATTTCTAACAATATCCGCCTACACATTTATTTTCTGGGAATATGGCGCCTCCACCTAGGATTTCTATGGACCAATATCTGAAAATTTGTTTACTGACTTTATCTTTTAATTTGAAGATGAACTGATCAAATAAAATTAACTTTTTAACAAATGGTAGATTATGATTGCACATGTTCATTAGTGTTTGACAAAATTCCATTCTGCAATTAGAATCGTCCACCGACAATTCATTAACTAAAATTAATTAATAGTGATGATATTTTTTGATCTTCAGCAACTTATGAACTGATCTTTGAATACTTCTTGTTCGCTATTAAGTTAATATGGAGATTTTCTTCTATTGGAGACAGAACGTTTAGTTTGTGTCATCAAGCTCAAGAAGTCCTTTCTTCGACCGAACCAGTTTTGTGAACAACGCATGATGTATGGGTCTTTTTGAGTATTGAAAATTGAATAATTTACATACGGAGTGTTCATTATAAAACATCATCTAGTTGGCTGTGAAATGTCAAAAGAAAATGATGGAGAAACAAAAGTCCATTTATTTTGATTATGTCATCCTTTTTTGATTTCATAGCCTGCTAGATGAAATTTTATAATTAACACCCCGTACTTGCTGCTGCGTTTGAAATCTGTGCTCTGTCGCAAGCATCGTAAGCAGTTTAATTCTTTGAGACACAGACAAACTTTTTTGACTCACTGGTAATGTCAGATTTATTAAAAGGATTGCTGTAATACTTTCAAGTGTCACAACCAATGACCAAAAGCTATGGACAAAACTAACAAATGTCGATATTTTTCTAAAAATGGTCCAGTTTTTTGGTCGAAAGTGCGGCACTATTAAGGTTCCCATGACGTAATGTTGTCCTTAGGGCACGTCGTACCAAGTTAAAGCCGGACCGACCGGATATTGACCATTCCAGAACAGCTGTTTTTGATAATGATGCGCCATACTGATACGTGGGGCAACCAAACCATATAGCTAAATTTACGAAATTTTCGTGGTTATACGGAAATTATGAAAAAGAATCAAAGACAATTTGTTGTTTGTTTATGTAACACATAATTTTTTCTGCTATTATTCGCATTGTACTCACCAGTTGTGATATGTCACACAACCCATCCATGTATTAGGTGGATTTCGCTTTCGTTGAAAGAAGCATCAAAAGCAAACCCAAGCATTTCCGTTCCTTAACCAAGCATCAAACAGCGGCAGTTGAACATTAATGACATTACAAGAAGGGGACATTTCCAGCAACGATGACAAGCAACCCTTTGGCTGAAAATTAGGCCAATTAAGGGTTTTAAGAAGTAACTTGTAGTTAAATGTACCTCAAAATTCTTAAATCAAACATGAAACTTTATGATCAAGATCAAGTTTTAAGTTACGTCTGATTTTAATAAGGTGGGTCAGCCATATTGCCTTGAGGGCAAATGTCAAATGACGTAATTCTGGAATAGTCAATTGATTGTGTCGATTGTTTTTGGTTTTTGTTAGGTTGGAACTTAAGTTTTTGAAAACCTTGGAGATAGGTCAGCTAAAGGTGAGGAACCCTAGCGCTCTAGCTAAGAGATTAAATTTGATTGGAAATAAGAAGTAGTAAAAATAGTGACATTGAAATTGTTTTGCAATAATTTGACGTGAGACGTCACTTCCGGCAAATATCGTCACCGATTTAAAGGTTTGCACTGCTAAAAAAGGGGAAAAAACTGTAAAACAAGAGGGGGTCTCCAGATTAGTTCGATGATCACATCAATACAATGTTGTGATGGAACGACAGGATACTAAATTAATAGGTACGATGATAAATCATTAGCCGGCTCTGATTTCTGAATTATGAGGCATAACCCGGCATCTTTTGTGGCATTGAATTTTAGTAAAATATACTGGCATTATATTAAAAAAAACTTTGCTGACCCACTTTCTTCTTTGTGACTCACTCTGTATACATTGATTTTAATGGCAAATTTTTAACTAATTTTTAAAAATTAAATTTTTAAATTTAAATAGTGAATTTATTCCTTAGTTTACGCACACACCGTAGAAACAAAGCCAGTTATATTTAAATTTTATGTCCGTGCTCAACTTTTTGCTTTTGCGTTTTATTTACTTTTTACAGCTACAGGTGCAAGGAAAATAAATGCAACCAAATGTACATTTTTGCAAGAAGTGTAGGCTTTTGTTTGCTTATCTACCTACTGATGTAATTATATCTAGAAATTTCCATATTTAAGCGGTTTCGTAGCTCCTCTGATTTTCGAAATCCAAATACAGTAATCAATAATATGGAACACAGTGTATTAAAAATAATATAATCAGAAAATGTAAACCCAAATTTTACCTTTTCCATTATCCGATCCGTGCATAGTAGTCACACCTCCCCAAACAAGATTTTTTCCGATCACTGAGAGATTCACATTATTCTGAAACAAAGATAAAATTTAAGTTATAAAAAATCCGTGCCTACGTACTAAAATGCGAAATTTTGTAGCAAAATAAAAGCAACTTTTCAGCTTTAGTTACCTAAGCCCAACATAAATCATTGAAAGATAGCTTACGTTTTCGTTGTAACGGATCAAAACCGTCACAAGGGTTTTCATTCTAAATATATTGAATATTAATTGTCATTACTCATATAAAATATCTATAATTAAGAAGCTGACAACAAATATTGGTCGAGCTTCTTTAATCTTTACTTCAATAAATTTGTCAGTTAAAGCACTAGTTAGATTTCGATAGGATGCAAGTGAACCTGTATTTATAGCAATACCTTTTTTTTTTTGTTAATTCCGGTACCTGGTTTATTTACATCTAGGTGGTTAGTCAGCACAAAGAGTCAGCATTGCAGATAGGTATACCTCATTCACTAATTTTTGGCATCTCGTTACTTCGTTACCGCCTACTTGACGGCAATAATAAGTGAATGGTTTATATATTTGGGGTTCATGCAAAATAATAAATGTACTGATTAAAATAATATTGAACAATGAATATTTGTACTGTTAATTTCATTCGATTAGTTTAGGTCCAAGATCTGAATTTGATAATTTGGTTTTGGCTGAGGATCATCATAGTTCTATATTGTTAACATCATTTTCAGTTGTTTCATTGTGATATTGTGTTATATAGCTCGTATTCTTTGCAATGTTGCGGTACATAATTGTACTGCAAGTAATTTGTACCATGATTAGGGTGCCCTTTGAGGTTGGGTTGAAGGGCAGAACTTTTCGAGGGAGACTTGTTGGTTCTTTTCCACTCAAGAGGTGCTAGAAGAAAGATCGAGAAAAGCAACTTGCAGGCTGACAAGTGACACCTTAAACAGTGTTCCATTACGTTGTTTCCAATTTTGGTTTCATAAATTCTCGCATAGTTTATTCGCGAATAATCAACCAATGGTTCTCTTCAAGTCTTGCTTTGTTTGTGTTTGATTGAGACTTGACATCTACTAGTAGGATCGACTAAGTACTAGTAAGCAACACGTTTCTTTTATTGTCACCTTTAGAACATTTTAGTGTACAACATCCTTAATTATTATAGTTGAAGTGGCTTTTATCTATAAAGCTGTGTCTGGGCCTAACATCGGCATCAAGTTTGTCTTCCTCTCTGACGACTGAGTTAGTTCAGGTTAGTTCAGGTTAGTAATGCTAAGCTTGCTAATGAGAACCACCAACACAGGTAATCGACAATGAAACTGGAAAAGAGGTTGGAAGAAACCGAGAAAGAAATTGGCTGAGATGAGGCAACGCGAAGAGGAAAAAGGGGCCAAAAGAAATAAACCCCAAACGGCCAAAAAAATTGAAAAATCCTCTGAGGCTCCAAATCTAATGGAGGTAGAGGAGGAAATCGAAAAATCGAACACGAAACTCCCAATTTGGAAAGAATCCAAAGGGAAGAAAAAGCTAAACAAGTGAGGAAACCCGAACCCTCCCACAAAAACCTCCTCAGCCCCCGAGAAAATCGAAGAAACAAGGCCAAAGGTACCCCCTGTGGTACTGAAAAATGCAGGCGACCGGCAAGTTGTCTGCAACAAGATTAAGTCTAAGAAAATAGACTAATGCAAGGCAAAGATGACCGGAGGCTGCATTACAATCGTTACCGGCATTGCCCAAGACTACAGGCAGCTAATTAGGATGCTGTCTGAAGACAAGAAGGAGTATCATACATACTCCCTGCCAGAAGACAAGACAGTCAGGGCAGTATTAAAAGGCGTGCCGACCAACATTACAGCACAAGAGATCGAGCAGGACCTCAGGAGCAAGAACATCGCTCCTATTTCGGTCCAGAGAATGAGGAGCGTAAGGGACAAGAGGTCGATGCCCCTGATGCTTGTCCAAGTCACCCAGGAACAAAAAGAGGCGATCTTCGAGGTCGAGAGGTGCTGCGATCTGGTTGTCGCTGTAGAGCCCCAGAAGAGAAAACAGGGCCTCCAACAGTGACACAGATGCCAGTGCTACGGACACTCATAACGCTTTTGCACTGCAGAAGCCAAGTGCCTTAAGTGCGCTAGCAATCATCACTCAGGAGAGTGCAAGAAGACGAAGAAAATACCCACAAAATGCGCAAACTATGAGGGCCCGCACCCATCAAGCTACAGAGGAAGCAAATACCCCCAATAAAAGAAGACGACAACGGCCAAGCCAACAGAGAAGCAGTCAGGAACAAGCAAACCAGCAGGCAGGCCGGTTTCGGGTGGCATAAGCTACGCTGCTGCCACTAAGACAGGAAACAGCGCAGCTAAATCCACCCCAGGCATGAGCCAGCCAACTGACTTTCTTGCGTCTTTAGACCAGATGAAGAGAATGTACTCAACATTGAGTGCATTAATGGCTAATTTTCCCATGTTTCAGGTCTAAATAGCAGCACGGCCCCTACCTTCAGCCCTGCAGATAATGTCATGGAACATAAATGGCATTAAAAGCCGGAAAGCTGAGCTACAGGAAATCCTGGAGAGGCTTGAAGTGGACATTGCAGCCCTGCAAGAGACCCACCTCAGAAAAACTAAGGACTTTAGTCTATCAGGATACTTGGTTCACAGAAAGGACATGCAGGGACAAGGAAACCGAGTAGGTGGAGGAGTTGTGCTGCTCGTCAGGGGAGGAGTTGTGCTGCTCGTCAGGAGACGAGTACCTTTCATGCAACTGGCAACAATACAAATGGCCAGGTTGGAAGCAATAGCAAGCGAAGTGGAAATCGAAAGAGGGAAACTGAAAATTTTCTAGTTGCTATCAACCACGCCAAGGCTTAGACCCAATGATTTAGAAGAAATCGTTTTCAGGAGACAAGGGGGACAACACGTCGCCATTGGAGACTTCAACGCAAAATCACGAGACTAGAATAGCAGAGCTATCAACCAGAATGGCAGAGCGATCATGACTTTCCTCATCTAGCCTCCAATGGAAGAAACGACGTACTGGGCATAGTCCCCATCAGAGAACTAGAAATGGAAACTGAGCTCACAGTTGTCCATGAGGGTTCCTCCGACCACATTCCACTGATGCTTCGTTTAGGAGAGGAGGCACCGGAAGGGGCTACTTTCAACAGCCGACGCAGAAACTGGTCACAATTTAATTCACTCTTGCAGAGAGACCTTCCGTGGCTTCCTCAAATAGACGACGCTCATGGGATTGACCAAGCTGTTGCAGTGCTGGAGAATAGCATTATTAATGCTATTGAAGCCAGTACTGTAACAAAAAACAGGCCAATTATTTAGCAGGTATCCCGGATGAGACCAAAGCGCTCATTCCGGAAAGGAGAAGGGCCAAAAGGAGGGCCATCAGGATCAACCTATCAGAGGACATACACAGCTATAACCGCCTTAGCAGGCAGGTCAAAACTGCGCTGGACGAAGTCAGAGCTGAGCAATGGCAGGAGCACTTGCTGGCACTGGACCCACAAGACCGGAGCCTCTGGAAAACTGCTAAATCAATGCGGCAGAAACGGAAACCAATCCCTCCGTTACATGGATCAAACGGGATTGTATACACCAAGCTTGACAAAGCACAGGTATTTGTTAATCACTTGGAAAGTCAGTTTCAGGAAAACATCATTGACGACGATGATGCCCACCCCTGGGAAGAGATAGTGGAACGACAAACCAGAAGGATAGATGGGATGCTGGACGAAGAGCACTTCTCGCCCACTAGCCCTGAAGAAATTCGGGACATCTAGATCTTAAGAAGGCACCTGGATGTGACCAGATAGGGAACAGCCTTAGTCAACATTGTGAATGCAATGTTAAGACTGAGGCACTTTCCAACCAGGTGGAAGCAGGCGGATGTTATTCTGTTTCCTAAACCAGGTAAAAACCCTCTTTATCCACCGAGTTACAGGCCCATCAGCCTGCTGCCTACCATAGGAAATGTAGCAGAACGAGTCATCCTGAGACGGCTAAATGATAAAGCAGAGCTGTCGACCGAACTGCAGGTGCTGAGAATGGGGGAATATATTGTCACGACCCGTTGTGGTCGTTGTGACTTATTTAATTTGCCTCGGGATCGATTTCTGAAGAGGGGTTGAAAACAACATTTATATTCTAACAACTATATTTATTAAAGTTAAAGCAAAATGGTTACAATGCGTGGGGTAAAACTTAACTAGAAAAATGGTTACAACTTAAAGTTAAAAGGTACTTACATTATCGTGGGCCAATGCATCATCGAATGCTTTAACAGCTTTGGAGACCGAAGGGCACTTATTGGGTTATGGATACATTAAATAATAAACTTGTACTTCACTAATAAATTACTAAGACAGACTGGCCTCCTCTGAGGTTTAATTTCTTGAGAGTCACATCATGGCCGCGAGACTAAAGCAAAGAGCCCCTTACTAACTCTGTTTATTTCTTTTTATACAATTTCCTTCGTTCCAACTTCGAGTGGAAACGAATGGTATCCGAGTGGAAAAAATGATGATTTCATCAGTCAGCACATTCCAATGATTCGGGATTGCGCGTTTTTTAATTGTTTTGTTATTTCCGTTTGGACCGAGGTCACCTCTTGACCCGGCTGACTTTCAAATAATGTGATATATATTGTCGATGAGTGCATCATTTTCACCTTCAGGGGAATACAAAGTAAATTCTCATTTTACAGTATTTTCATTCGTGACAATATCACTGAGGAATTCCACAGACGAGAGGCAACAGGAGCCATCCTGCTTGACGTAGCCAAAGCCTTCGACAGAAGCTGGCACAAAGGACTTCTATTCAAGCTGCTAGACACCGAATTTCCTGTATCCTTTGTTAAATTAATTAGATCTTTTCTTTCTAATAGGTTTAGGATGAAACTGGCCGGACAATACTCTGCGTACACGATGATGGAAGCAGGAGTACCGCAAGGAGCGATGCTCTCTCCCTTCCTGTAGGAACCCCCCCCCCCCCCCAGAACAGACAGGACCAAATTTGCATTATACGCTGATGACACAGCTATAATGGCAAGATCCCTCACACAAGGTTACTATCACGTTCAAGAGGAACTCACAGCCTTAGAAGAGTGGTGTGCCAAGTGGAAGATAGACCTGAACGCCAACAAGACGCAGGCCATCGTCTTCAGGAAGCGACGCAATCACAGGCCAATCAAGTCGTCCTCAAAGCCGAAGCGATCCCTTGGCAGGAGGCAGCTACATTCTTAGGTGTGGAGCTGGACAAAAGCCTTACTTGGGAAGCACACATCACCAGGACCAAAAACAAGGCAAAGATGTGTAGGAGCATGCTCTACCCGATCGGAAGACGCTCAAAACTGGTTTTGAAGAACAAGGTCACACTGTTCAAACAGGTGATCCAGCCACAGCTAACCTACGCCTTAACAGCGTGGCAGTAGGAGCGCCCTGGTATGTCCGTAACCAGTATATACAAAGGGATCTCGACTACGCCACAGCCACTGAGAGGATAAAAAACCATGCTAGGAAAACCTTCCAGAAGACAGAGGACCACTCCAACCAGCTGGTGAGGACGGCGACCTCCTACGAACCCGAGGTCGAGAGGCCGCTTAAGCGATTCCAGTTATTTGATAACGAAATTGGCCGAAATTTCAGTTATTAGATAACGGATAAGAACTAATTATTTCTATTTTAATTTACAGGAAACCAGGTCCACCCCAGAGGCCAGAAGTGACAGGACAAAACCCCACTGACAGACAAAAACCCCCCCGGACACTCAAAGCCTGGGTATAACCTTCCCGCGGATAACTGGTGCTAATCAGCTCTTTCCGTTACCTTGCCCCCTCAGTAGAGGGGGCTTTCCTCCCATACCCACGGCCCAAATCTAAACTCCTTAGGGTGGGGTAAAGATGCAATAGTTCTCCACTATTTTATTATTTACCACACCTTAAAACAGGACTTTCCGCAAGGAAGACAGTCGACGAAGGAAAGAATAATTCAAGATAAGAAGAGCGCCTAAAGAGCCCCATTCGGCGGGGTACCTTCTAACAGGACCTAGAAATGGCCACCTTGCTCAGGACTGAAGAATCTTCAAAATTGCTCAAAAAAGAGACGGATGGTTGAAATTTGTTTTACATACTGGTCCGGTCTACAGCAATGATAGAGTAAAAGGCATTAGTCCTGCCTGACTCTTTTATCTGAAGCCATCTTTTAGTCATAGATATTGGAGGACGGTCTATGCGATTACGGGAGGTCAAGGTCGTATGATTTATTCCTTCTTTATTCTTCGCATTCTTTGTTTTTTGTGTATAATAGTGAAATGTATTTGATTTTAAGTAACTGAAAGATTTGCTCTTATCAGTTGAAATTCTAATCCGGTTGCTTAAATTTGATTAAGAGTTACAAACTTCTACTTTTTTTTGTAACGCATAACACCTGGTACATAATGAATGATAAAGGTTTTAAGGTGCGTAACTGAGTGTGCACACAAGGTTTTTAGTTTACCTAATTGATTATCTATCGATAGACCTAAGGGTGGTCTAGCTAGGCGAATGCGATTAACGTCGAGACTACTGATTTAGTAACTTGTTGATTTTACTTCTAATTTAGCCCATTGATTCTTCTTGCGTTTGGTGATACAAATGACCTGATTTGAGTGGTTTAAAATATTGGTGTTTAATTGCTTCATAATATATAAAATTGTTTTAATTTATTTTCGGGATAACCTTAAGTGACGTCATCACACCTTGACAGATTGCCCCTCAACTGGCTAGTCAGCGTGGTGGCGTCTAATTTAAAAAAAGAATAAACAGACTTACGCAGTAGCTGAGCAGACGGTGGTTTGCACACTAACTCGAGCTGTTAAAAGAAATTTCCCCTGTTCTATTTTCTCTTCCAATTTAAATCATGATTTTAATTTATTTATTTTACCTTCTAGTTATCTAGAATAAGAGTGTGGCAAAATATTTTATGTTAGTTTTTAGTGTGTGAATTAAGTGTAATTTTAGTGCTTGAATTAATATCTTATATTAATAATTATATTTTTTTGGAAAATTTTCCCGACCCTAAGGAGAGCTGAAACAATTCGTGTTCTCAAAAAAATATCCGGAAATAATTCTTGCACTAGGGATATTATAAGTGAATATTTTCAGACACAGATCGTTGCAACTGGTAGGTAAGGTAACAGGTCACCTCCTCGGCTGCAACGTCAGGTGAACTTCAAAATAAAGTGAACTTTAGAGCACGCTGGTGGGAAAAAGAATTTGTCAAAGCTAGTTATACGAAGAAGTCGTTTCAAGCCCACACGTGCACATTAAAACGTTGATGTCCCCTGGAGTATTGCCCTTTCAACTAAGGAAGGACAAAATAAATGTAAAGATGAAATTCTTTTCTTGCATTACGTCGTCCGTCTCGGTCAATATGTCAGAGAAGCTTTTAAGATACATTTTCCACTTAGCGAAGCTAAACTAGCTCAATAATGGCTCCTTGGTCTTAGGACAGCAAAAGTTGCAGTAGCTTTTCATCGAAAATCTACTTACTTCCGATAAAAGTAAGTTCTCAAAAGTGCTACGCCGAACCAATTGGCCCCTTTGATACAACAGCAACTTGACATTGTAAAAATACGCTTTAACGGCCTTTTTTAGAAAGTGCCTGAAAGTTGGTCATCTTAAGATCGAAATCGTGTTAAAAGTCTCTGCTTGTAAATTTTGCAAGAGATGTATTAGCGTCAAGTCGTCACTTAGTGCGAGTCTTGGACGAAGAGACGCCGGGGAAGATGAAAGCCATTTCGTGTCTCTGGCTGTCCGTTTCGGTCAAGAAGTCGCAGAAGCTTTTAAGGTGTACACTCAGTAAAGAGTAAGTGGGGACGATATTAGGCGACATACAATAATGGAACGCTCCTGATTGCTTTAAAAATGAGCACTAAGAAATTCATGCTTAAGAATTGAGTAGAATGGGGGTGCTTTTATGACTGCTATTTCGAATCCTTATGTTCGTATCGCGTTTACAACAATCCGCACTTAGCGCATATAAAGCGGAAATTCCTTTCGCTTTCATCGATACGCTCGGGCCCTCAGCCTCTGTCCATGAATCATTACTTTCCCTTTTAATCAAATTAAGGAAAAAGCACCGGTAAAAGCTTTTATCGCCTTTTCACCGCTAAATATATATCACCGTTAATGCGACTGATAGAGAGGAAAATGACGTCCTATGAAGTGCTCTTGAATTACAGCTAACGCCAACCGTTCGAAGCTGACAAAGCCTGATTTAAAACCGGTACTGGCTCCGTTGTAATTTATGTAAAAATAGGGAATCCTTGGCTCCTTGAATTCGTTTGAGGATGGCCCCAAAGCGTAATTAGCCAAATCTGGTTGCGAAACAAGTTCTAACGATGCCTTGGCGGTTTAACGAGGGCTCGTTAGGGAGAAACGGCAACGGATATTCCTAATCGGGCCTCTTTTCCACCATCCATTAAGACAAATTGACACCTGGCGGGGATCCTACATGAGGGATTCGTTTGTCTACGCGCAGTAGGCGACTTGTTTGGAAAATCTAGCAGAAAAGTTGAGATTTCTTCAATTCAATAACCATTACCATTACCATCATTCTTTAGACATTTAGATTAATGTCCTTTTTGTCATTAAGGTGGGGTTGTATGGTGTGTTATGTATAGACATATAAATCGAAATTGTTTTTCAAAATTGATAGTCTCAAATAAATTATTTGATTGTAAAAAAGATTAAAATCGACCAGTTTTTTGTGGAGTGATTTTTTTCGAAAATCTATTTTTCCCTTCCAATTCAAAATATATCTGGAAGACACTGATTTTATTTTATAGGATAGAATATCTTGGTAAAATGCAGTAATAAGGTGGTTTTCTTGAGGACGATAAATTCAAATATAGGATTGCTTTCCTCAATTTATAGCACGAGGCATTTATAGTAAAGTCCTTGTGTTAAATCTGCACTAACATCTTCAGCACGTTGCGATTTGAATCGCGAATTGAAATCTTTAATAGTCGAGATCTCAAAAACGTTTGCTCTGAGAGTTTTTAACCAAGTATAGCTTTTTTGTTTATAGTTATTAAGAAAACAAGCTGGAGTATTATACATTTTTTTCAAAGATTATTTTATGTTAGGGTACCTACCTACGTTTTATCACTGAACTAAGCTCCAAGAAAGGAAACAGAAATTCTCTGGTCAGCGTGAATTTTTTTTTTGAGTCTCGAACCACTGTACGATATCAGGAAGGTGCTTAGTGAACTAGCTCGTTGTTATAACGAGCGGGATTGATTTTGCCACTGAGAGCGCCCTTAACAGGATACCGTCGTTAGGGATTTTGGCACGACTATTTTTATGCCGAGATGTGGGCTTAATTAAGATATGGCCTCAGCTAAAAGCTTCTTTTATTATTAATAATAATGTCCCGTTTCAACATTCGTTGTTATGTTATGTCAAAATGTTCCAGCAAAATGACAATTTTTAGATAATTACGAAAAATTTCTAAGAATATAGGTCTTAGCTCAGGAAATTCAGGTCTTATATTCTGGAAAAATAAGGCTAATGAAGAAATACTAAAATATGGTATAATCATGGCTTAAGCTGGGCTGAAATTAAACAGACCCGTGCCTGCCATAGTTGAGTGGACTTTTGGCTTTAATTTCGATTTTATTTTTGTTTGAGATCATCAGAGTGAACACAACTGACGAGCTCTAGTGGATGTAAAACGCCTCTTGGGAGGTAACGCTGTGATCTGTGATGATCGCACACAACCTTCCAGTGTATTTTTTTCTCTGGGTTATGGAGAGATTATTGTTCCACAGATAGGTCTATATGCCTCAGACACAGGCTAGATGTGCTGTGTCATTCTTAGATAAAACAGGACTGTTATTTAAATCAGCCTATAAAAATGGTAAAAAATCAATGATGTTATTCCAACCGATAGGCCATGATACAATAGGAATTAGGAACTGGTTCAGAAGTGCATCTTCGTTTGAGGATGTTCAATAAAATGGTTTGGTGTAAAATTTTTTATAACCGAATTTTCGGTTTGTTTGAATGAGAAAACACTATATCATTAAGAGCATATAGCTACCATATCACATAGCTATATAAAAAAGTAGAGTAAAGATATTCATCAAAGTTTGGTATCGCGCATTGAACCCCACGTCGAAAATACTGGGTGTCCCAGCCGAGAGTGGCCCATGTTAAGTGCTTATAACTTTTAAACTATATGTGATAGCCACCTGCGGTGTACGCCATACATTTTCTCTAGGCCTAAAGTTCTTTTCTAGTAGGCAACAAATATTGTAGACACTTATACAGTGGGAGCAAAAAAATGTCTTTTCTTCGACATCAAAATTCTCAACTATTTTTAATGGAACGCCCTGTATATTGTGACGCCACAATTAAGAGTCATGATCAAGGTATCCAAGTACCAATAAACTTCGGACTTGAAACTTGAAGTTTTAGCTGTAAAAAATTAAAATATTAATCGGGTTAATTTTAATAACTAAGAAATTAGAGCTTGATTTTCTTTCCACCGCATTATTCTTTAATAGCAAGAACATCACTAGATATGGCATTTGGGCCAAAATGTATAGGAAGAGCCGGTCCTATAGAGTGGGCACCTTACTCTCCTGACTTGACGATTCCAGACTTTTTCCTCTGGGGTTATGTGAAGGAGAGGTGCTATAGCCCCCTCCCCACTAGTTTGGATGATCTTAAAGGGAATATTCGTAACGTAATTGAAGCGATTCCGCAGGATATGTTACAAAATTCTTTTAACCATTTACTGGTCAGACTTCATATATGCGTGGATCAGAACGGCCAACATATACAGCAGTTTTTTTACTCTTTATTCTTTCTTTATTAATTTATCAATACCTGCCCATTCGTTTTGTAATTATGCTAATAAAATTTGCATAATTAATAATACGCCGATATCTATTTTAATTTTTTTCAGCTGAAAGTTCAAGTTTCAAGTCCGATGTTTATTGGTACTTGGATATCTTGATCATAACTCTTAATTGTGGCGTCACAATATACAGGGTAGTAATCTTGATATAATTTTTTTCCATGTATTCCTTTATACCATTCCTTCCTGCTATTGTAAAAATTTTGTCTTTAAACTAAGTATTCCATATGTTGTAGTAATCTGATGAAGGCACCAATTTGTGTCGAAACGTCATTAAACAAAGAAGTTAGAAGCACCCGCTGTAACTTATTTTAATCTGACAAAAGGACCAGAACCCAAGATAACAACCAACCATACAATCACAAGGGTCCAAGAATCCAGAAGCCTACGTGCCAACCAATATACAGGGTGTTCCATTAAAAATAGTTGAGAATTTTTATTTTGAAAAAAAGGAATTTTTTTGATCCCACAGTATAGGGTCTACAAAATTTGATGCCAACTAAAAGAAAACTGTAGATCTAGAGAAAAGGATTGGCGTAAACCAGAGGTTGCTGTCACATATGGTTGAAAAGTTATAAGCATTTAAAATGGGTCACTCTCGGCTGGGACACCCTGTATCTTGAACTCTCCTCACTGTACATGGATTGGTTATGACGCCAAGAATTCTGGATGAACAATCAACAAAAACCTCAAGCAATGCTATTGCTCCAAGAACCTTTTCTGATCTCATGAAGAGTCTAGAAAAATTATTAGGATTAAAATTGATTATACAGGGTGACCGCCGGAACTATACCCGTTTTTAAATTAAATGTACAACTTTCTTCATAGCTAGACTTATTTCGTCATAAAAAATGTTTATATTTAGCCAAAAGTATGCCATTTCAGTTAAGTAGCAAAAATAACCTTTTGCAGATGACTTCTATATTTCCTGATGCAGTTTCAATTATGTTTAGTAACTTGGATTTCACACGTTCTAGTGTCTTCTTCTTCAATCTGCAGTATTTCTTTTGAAGAGCTCTTCTTGGATTTTGAAGTGATTGTGGTTTCTCAGTATAAATCCTCTCCTTTACATACGCCACAAAAAAGTCTCACTTTTACCATTGCATTACCTCCATAAAAAAGTCAAGAAAATGTACAATGGGAAACTGGCCGACAATAAACAATTCAAATAAGTAAAAAAAACACACGTTTTATTACAATCCACAAAGTGTAAAGCAATGAATAATTCGCAAAAATCTCCTTCAACACGTTTTTTCTTTTTTTCCTTCATCAACGACAATGACAATTAAGACAAATGACAGTACCACTCTAAGTCAATGAGTTAAAACTAATTTCCCTAGATAGCGTTGCCTTCTGGTGGTAAATTTGAAAACCACAAAAATACTTACAACTCGGCCATTCTAACATTAGAGCGACCTCGCTCACGAAGTAAAGGTGCGTTCTCACTACAACTTTTTGCTTCCTGCGTCTAACGTCATTAATTTTCTATTGGTTAGAATTGACAGAAGCAAAATTTAAAAATAACAAGAAGCAATATCGAAAACGGAGCGTTCCCATTGCAGCTTCAAAACGTAGCTATTTCTGCCTGTGTCACGTGCGTGTCGTATCTAGGTCATTTGCAATATTTAAAAATTTAATTTGATGTTATTATTACAAACATTCTAAGAAAATAATTGTTTTAGAATTTGTGCTAAAGTGGAGTTCATTTTCGTAGTATCCAGAAAACTTACTAGTTTTGGTCACTACATTTAAGTATTTAGCGTGTATAGTAAAAATATTAAAAAAAATAGGAGTGGTCAATGTGCCAAAAGCTCAAAATTAAAATATGTTTTGTTTTTGGATCTTTATTGCCTTTAAAGGTAAAATAATTAACTAAACAAACCTGTTCTAGATCTTTTTTGCACACTCTTTCTGAAGTTTTAATATTTTAAACGATTACAAAACAAAGGGGTTTTGCGAACCGTTTATTGTGTTTCTGTGTCAAACGCAGAGAACAGAAGCAAGAAGTTGAAAATTTTTTCATTCAAACTTCTGGCGGGCCGTCATTTTCAAATATGGCTTCTACCAATAGAAAATTAATGACGTCAGACGCGGGAAGCAAGAAGCTGTAATGAGAACACACCTTAAATGTAACTAAATCCTCATAAACTATCATAAGAAATTCGTAATTAATTTACACTAAAATTTACATAAGTTGTTAAGCCGCTGATAACAAATCTATCATCTAAACCTAAATTAAAATGATCACAATTCATAAAGCACTAAGTAGAGTCAATTCATATCACAAAGACGTTGAAAAATGTGTCACAAAGCAATCAATATATTTCATTTTACAAAGAATCTGCATAACATTTATTTATACGTGGCTTCTAAAATTGGATCATTCTAATCATCACAAAGTTATTCTTATTCAAATTTACATTACACATGTAGCCGACTGACTTAATTTAGCGATCAAGTGAACAGTAAATAATCAATCAATAATTTCCAGTTTTAAATCATGAGTTGCAAAATTAAAACATTAGGTACACGAGACGAAAGAGAAGAGATAATTTAATGTGGCGAAGCTGCCCATAATTTTAAATGTCCAGCATCAAAAGTTCCTTCGTAAGGTCTCTGTGTCTTCTGAGTCACATCTGATATAACGTATCTATCATTTTCTAATACTTTTTTTACAACATATGGGCCTTTAAACTTAAGCAAGAGTTTTTTTGTTTACACCTGGTGTCACATCTGTATTGGGGATAACTACATAATCACCTAACTGAAAGGTTCTACGTTTGTTATGATGTTGGTCGTAATACTTTTTATTATAAGTGTGGGATTGAATGATATGTTCGCTAGCCCTTTTACGGCTATCCAACAAATTCAAGTCTTCGTTAGTATCATTAATTTAGCTAAATAAGTCTTTAAAAGATCACTAACAAGTCCAGTTCGATTTTTTTGGAATAATAATTTGAAAGGTGTCTCTTTTGTGGACTTATTTACCGTATTATTAAGTGCAAATTCTACCACATCCCAGCGATCAGGTGTTTCGGTCAGCTTAGCTATCATTGGCACAACGACTATATTGAATCTCTCCACCTGACCATTGGCCCGAGGTACACCAACAGCTATCATTACATGAGAGATATCATATTTTTTTAGAAAATCCGAAAAACCAGCTGACCTAAAAGCTGTACCTCTGTCAGACACAATTCGTAAAGTACAAACGCTGTAATCGGCAAAATATTGTCGAAGGTATTTTACCACTTCGGCTGTGCTGGTCGACTTACATGCATACAGCTTAACAAATTTCGTAAAGCCGTCCACCATAACGAAGAGATGCTTATTTTGTGTTTTTCGCGCTTTCTCAAACGGTTTACAATCATGGAAAACACTTTTCAAATCAAGGGTAGTAAAATATTTCTTGCCTCTTAACTGATCAATTTGATCGTTAATTAAGGGAATTGGGAAGTTGTCTCCTAAGGTCGATTTATTAAGGGTTCTATAGTCTATAGTCTTAATTTTACAACTTGGGCCTGACGTCAAAAGGTGTGAAAATTCAGTACGTCGCAGAGCTTAACATACATATTATCATAACTTAACCAACATCAAACGAAAGTTGCCAAATATAAGGCCGCAAACACAATCAACTATTAAACCTTAAACCTTTTTCTCTTTGATTTACAAAAATAGCGTTTTAGATAGGTGTACGCACTTTATGATGGGTAAGATTCTATTAGAATTATATATGAAAAGTATCCTGGCCAAAATATAAATATATACCTATATTTACATTTTGGCCAGGATTTGTTTGAATTTCCTTGTAAGGGCCGGAGTGGTAAGAAGCGTTATCAATAATAATTAAACATCTTGGAGGTAAGTTTGGAACTAACTGGTATTTAAACCATTTTTAGAAATTAACTCTGTTCATAGAATCATGGTAATTACCCTTCTTGGAATCACTCCCTGGAAAAATCAAACTCGCCCCTTTAATAAAGCCGTGTTCATTGCCGGCGTTCACCGCTATGTAACGACATCCTAAATATGTTTTTTTAGATATTAATAAATACAGTAAAAGAAACACTAACCACCACGGTTGCAAAAAAACTTTTTTTTGTAAAAAAACAACAAAAGCACATGTTTTTTTTTTGTTTGTGTTGTTTTTAACTGTCTTAAACTGTTTAAAACATCGTTAAAAATAAACGTGTTTTAAACTGTTTTAAACATTACAGTATTTTTTGCTGAAGTAATTTCATTTAAATAAATTGCTCAAAAAGAATAGCCATTGCTTTGGATAAGGTGCAAAGGAACTATTGTACAATTAGTGAAAGCACTGAAGTTTGGATAGATTTTTCCCGATTTTTTAATGAAGATGAAAATTGCAGTAAATTTGGACGTAGACAATTTTTTAGAAAGATACGAAATGGCCCTGACTCCATCCCATTATTTAGCTAATTTATTAGACCACAGATTTAAAGGACGAAAATTAAGTCAAGCACAAAAAGAAGGGGCACTTGAGTATGCTTTGTCATATTATCCTAAAGCAATACCTCCAAATGTAAGCTTTCAAGCTGAAGCATCGCTGTTTAGACCGTACTTTTTCTCAGTCATTTAAGGATATAATGTCCATAGTTTGGTGGAAATCCTTAAAGGAATCTTTAAATCAAAATACAATTTACCTTGTTGAACAACTTCATTCAGCAGTAGCATCATCAGCAACGCTTGAACGCCTTTTTTCTACAATTGGTATAGTAAATACCAAACAGACTAGGAACAGAGAAAGCGACAAAGGTAGCTTCAATTTTTAAACATTTAAACCCGGGGTTGGACAGTTTTTCAACTGAATGAGACTTCCAGAAGTTAGAAATCTCAAAGATCCTCATGTTATTGCGTTAATAAGTTTGATTTAATTACTTTAACCTGTAACCTCCAACTTGGTGGTTTAGTGATTTTAGTGGGCCAAAACTCAAAAGCATTGAACTTCGAAAAGGGTGCTTGGCTAAAACATCATATCCTGTTCCTGTTACTTAATTTATTTTTGTTTTGTTCTTGTTAACTATATAACTTGCAGTATTCCACATTAGTGTGTTGTGATTTGTTTTTCATATGAGTCTTATGTTGTTTGTTGTTTTTGTTAAAAAATAATCATAATAATATAATAAAAAACGGAAAATATAATGGCAATCATGGTATCTACTTAACTCCACCTACTATTTTTCCTTAAAAAAAAAGATGTTAAAAAAACAGTTTAAAACTAGTTTTAATCTGTTTAAAACATTTAGTTTTAAATATTGCAACCCTGCTAACCACAAACCATTACAAGAATTTTTGGAGCATGTTATTCATGTACCATCCTGCCAACTTTTCCCGAAGCTTTCCTTGCTAAAAATCCTCGTTCCATCTATAATGAATTTGCCAAAAATGAATTTGTATTGTAAGTGGAAAATATTGGGGTAAATTTGTCAGAAGCCGAATATTCTTGATTTTTTATGTATTCTCGTAGAAATTGCATTCTTTTAAAGGGAATATCGGGCAATTCCATAAGGTATTTTCGCTTGTTAAATTTTTTCTATTTAAACCCTATACTATGACACCACAGAGTACGGGCTGCAATAGAACAAGTGAAGAATCCACTTAGTTCTTCAAGGAGTTGTCTTTGAAGGTTTGCAATTTTTACATGTTCATTTATTGCAAACATACGGTAAATAACGTCTCGAATTTTGTTCTTCATAAAATGGGTTATTTTGTTTTTATTTATCTCAACACCACGTTTTTCCATTCGTTTCAACGTTAGTTTTCCCAATTTTCAAGGCATTTGAGGCTCTTCGTTCCCACAATCGATTTTTTACTTGAATCTTCTTCATCTCAAAGCAGGCCAAAACATTTAGAATCAATAGCTGTGCTTGCTGATTGTAACGTTGTGGAGCCATATTGACAATATGGTTTTCAAAGTTATTGAATTAAAACTTTTGACAAATATATTTGACGTGTTCTATATTTTGACATTAATCAATCAGGTAAAAGGTTCAGACATTTATTTGAGAGCTGCCTCTTTTTGTTGAGAGCGCCATTTTACATATGATAAACAAAGCAAGAAAAAAAGATGAAGGGTCCAAGTTGTAAAATTAAGATTTTACTGTTGTGTTGTTGGTATGTTACAAATAAACCTGTACTGGTGGCGAGGTTGTTGAAAAAAATAACGGGAGAGATTTGTCAAAAAAAAAAGAAAAGTCTCCGTCATCTTACATAACGATTATCGAATAACGCCCCTAATTAGCCGTATTCCTGTTTGGTTCGTCTCTTGTGAGAACTCTAGTCCAGAGCCCTACCCAATCTCCTTCCAAGTCCCACTTACCCTTCTAGTGAGCTCACTGAGCGAGCTCGAAAGCTTATATAGTAGCCTGTAGGTTTGAAGACTCGCTTAGGGAAGGAACTTGTGTTTCTAAAGGAGGTAATTAAATGTTAAGAAATTTTGATAGTGAAAGCTGAAGTCCTACGGAACCTGAGCTTGAGAATAAAGCGTGAACATTCAAGCATAAAGTGCACGAAACCACGAAACCACAAACTTGGTGAGTCATTCTTAAATAATTTTTTGTTGTTTGAGCTTCACTTAATTACCCCCCCCCCCCCTCCAAGGGGAAAGAAAAAATTTGTTGAACTTTAATATGGTATAACCATTTTATCTTTGATCTGGACATTGAATCGATCATTGGATTTCTATTATTGTATTAGATAATAAGAAGATAGTTCAGGTTATCTGTTTTTTATGCTACCTCTGAAGGACTGAGACTTCAGGAAAAGGACAGTTATTTAATTACGAATATATAACCGTGGAATTAACAAATTAAATTTGAATCTATAGTGTTAACTATTGTTAGTAGTAGTTTAATATTTCATAAAATTCTTCTTTTCATCTGGGTACCCAAATTTCCAAGCATAATCTATTCTTTCATAATTTTCAATTCGATTGTGTTATTAAATTTAATTTTTATGCGGTCTAGATATTTTCTTCCCTTCAATAGTAATTTGTATTCCAGAACAAAGTACAACCAACCATCCAACAGGTAAATATTTATGTTTGAATTTTGACTGAATGATTAAAAAAAATATATACATACATATATTTTTTCTACTAATTCTATTAATTGTAACTCCAGCGGAAGTGCAAGTTCCGTTTCGTCGGTTTCTGAGTTTCCGGCATTCCATTACAAACTCAGTGGCATCCCTAACATTTGGTGAGTATTTTATTTCCCTTGATTTATCTTAGGAATAAAACACTCTCGGTTCTCTGATACTTCCCTATCGTTTTTTTTTTCTTTTTTTTATTTAACATGTCTCAAAGCTCTAGGTCTTCTCGTAATAGCGAGATATGGGAAATTGTAAATTCTTTGAACCAGCGTGTGGACGAACTATCTCGCTCACTGCCCCCAACGAAATTACCTTCTGGAGTTCAGACACAAACCCAAATTGTTGGGCAACCAACTTTCAATTCCCTTCTACCTCGAGTTCCAGACGATTCCAAGAAGACCGAAAAATCCGAGTTGATTCAAGGTGTCAGAGAACGCGACACTACTTATAACCTAAAATCATTAGTTTTCTTTTTTATTAAAACTATTTGTAAACTCTATTCTGATTCGCTTTTCTGAATAACATTTTTTTCTAACATGTAATTAATAAAATCCAGGACAGCATTCTTCTCCTCAAAAGAAAGTCTGCGAGGTTTAAAATAAAATGGCACATGATTTGGGTCTACCCTAATCCTCATACTATATTTTGTAACAGGTGGGTTAGTCCTAGGAGGGAGATAATAGTGTTTATTGAAAACATCAATCAATAAACTTCTTTCCAAGGAAGACAATGAATTTGAAACTTGGAGACAATGAAATGAAATTTTTAAATCAACCTCATTAGGATCCACATAATTAATATTCAAATTTTCACTAAACCCCACAAAAGAAGTTCACTCAAACTTGGATCCACATTAACTGATGTAATTGCTTTAAAGGTTCCCTTAAGCGACACACAAATGGACTCATTGGAGATAAAGTCACGTCCCAATAAACAATCGAATGTGGTAGTATGATCAGGGACAACATAAAAAACAACATTAGTTGCAATCCCCTCAAATAAAGCTTTAAGCTCTAATGTGCCCAATATTTCAAGTTTTACACCATTGATACCCCTAAGTTCCCTATCAGTTATATCAGCCAAGTTTAAATTAAAATCTTTAACTTTAGAGTAGGGTATAAGTGATACAGGGCTACTTGAATCAATAATACTATTTGGTAGAGATAAATCAAACTCACTGCAATTTACCTTCAAAGGTATAATATAACCCGGAGCAAATGAAGGTCCTTGTATCACAACCACTTTTCCTTTAGGGCAGTTTACCTTCTGGTGCTTCAGGGCACCACAGTTGTAACATGACCCCCTCTGACGTGAGGGTTTGGAACATTGATTTGAGAGGTGTCCTTAATCACTGCAATTGTAGCACCGAATGTTAGTAGTAATTGGTTCTACCTTTGGCAATCCAATTGACATTGCTGGCTGCTGACCAGATCTCTCAGAATATGTACATTGTTCTGGTTGAGGTCTACTATTCTGCGAAGGTTGTGCTGGTTAAAGTTGAGGCAAAACAGAAGGTCGACCAACTCTCAGTTGTTGGCTGTTTGGTGCAAATGGTGTATTTCTAGGTCTTCTCAGTACTCGTCGTGCTTTGTCAGTCTTCCCAAAGTTAATGATGTCTTTGTACAATGAGTCTTCATCGAAGTGACTCTTAGACATCACAAATTGATATAACTCTCGAGACCATGATCCAATAGCTATCTGTTCTTTAGTTTCGGCAAATGTGAGTTCAAGCTCTTTATTATAAAGCAATCTTCTTATAAAAATAGGAGTGAATACTATCCTTTGGGCTCTGCTGGTCCTGCTTTGTAGTTTTTGCCAGCACTCAGTCTTACTAAATCGTAGAGTAAAAGTTGAGCCAAATGCCTGTTTAAAGTGAGACCAAGTTTTAATTTCAGTAAGTCTTCCTTGTAACCAATAGCCTGCAGCATCACACAAATTACCAATGGCCACTTCCAAAATATAGTCATCGGGCCACCTGTGGATTTTAGCAGGGTTTCCAAATGGTCTAGCCATTGTCTGGCTGCTAGAGAATCCATCTCTCCACTAAACTTATCAATTGTTTTGGAATAATCTGGAGCAACATATAGGTTTGGTTGCTGAAGACTACTGTTACCTTGATGACTCTGTCTCCGGTTTTGTTGTTGCAACTGCATCATTCTTAACAATTCTGTATTTTGCTGCATTAGGGCCATAATGGTGCCCATAAATTGGCCTATATCTGGTTGTGCGGTACCCAATTGTGCCACAGGATTTACAGGAGGCACCTGCGATGTGTTTGTTGGTTGGTATTGAGGATTATCAGGTCCATATTGATTGTAATTTAAAGACTGATCGGGTGTAGATCCTCTTGACAACTGGCCATTACAAAAGGCTTCAAATTCTTCATGATTAAAGTTCATCTTGGGTTATAGCAGGAAACCGAACCACGTGTTTCAAACCTCGTTCTGGAACTTTATCTACATCGCTCAAATATCACTTCCATTCAGATCCCACTAATCCGAGCTCAATCCCACTTCTGAATTTATAAAATGGGTAACTGTGGGCTGACAATAAAAGTGTAAAGCAATGTATAATTCGAAAAATCCCATTTCAACACGTTTTTCCTTTTTTTCCCCCATCAACGATAATGACAATTAAGACAAATGACACTAGCACTCTAAGTCAATGAGTTAAAACTAATTTCCCTAGATGGCGTTGCTTTCTGGTGGTAAATTTGAAAACCATAAAAATTCTTATAAAAGGTACTTTTTTTCCCAGTCATGAAAAGCCACGTTTGTTACAAGATCCAAAAAGAGCTATTCAAAAAGAAGTACTGCAGATCAACAAAGCAACACCGGAACGCATGTGGACCAGTTTTCTCAACCGGCTTGAAAACTGAATCAGAGAAGATGGAAGAAGCTATTTTTGCCTCGAAACTCAAACAGCATACTTCTAGTACCATATAATAGCTATTTATGTAACCAGTTACGAAAAGTCCGATTTTGTGTAACGAATGAATGTTTGCGGGACGAGCGCAGCGAGTTCCCGCAATTTGAATAAGATACACAAAAAAGGTTTTTCGTCACGTGTTTCATACAAGATTTTTTCTAATTTTGACTACAAATACCTACTTAGAGAGAGAATTATTATTATTAAACTTCAATATTTACTTTCAAACCACTTTGTATCTACTTAATACCCTAAAACTATAGCAACGGTGTGCCACAGCCGAAACCTGCAACTGGTGGTGACACCAACTTTTCATCACTAGTTACGAAAGATTTTACTTTTCGTAACTAGTTACGAAAAGTAGGACGTTACGTCACTGTCATCAGTATTGAAAAGTGCCACTTTATATGTCAAAATTAGAAAAAAATGTTTTTACAATTTTTGTCCACAGCTGTACAATAATATGGTCACTATTTGTCAGGTTGTAAACACATGATAGATTGTGACACCTTTGGACCGGAACAGGGTGAATAATATTCATTATTCAGTCGCAATTGCATGCAGACACCGCCATGTTGGAAATTATAAGCAAACCAAATGAAGGTTACTATTATTCCAATTTCCAATTGGAACAAAACGCGTGTTGACGACCGAGTTACCGAATTGATTATTATGTAAAAATTGACCAATTTCAATAAGCAGGCCCAGGCTAGCTTGGAAGGCAGGGTCTTCCAAGCCAGCCTGGGCATTGTTGGGCTCATCATCGAATGCCTGAGGTGTCAGGTTTCTCTCGTTCCAGGAGTCAGGACGTCGTTCTCATTGTCCCCGTGATGCAGAGACATATTTGTCTTTGCAGGACAGTTTAGCTTTGAATTAAGAGGAAAAAAGTTTGACAGAACATGGTTCCAAGGAACTTTCTCAGCAGTGGTATTTTCATTGGAAAGTATTCACAGAGGGGAGGTTTGTCAGGTGTACCAGCCTTTACCGTTATTAAAAGATAAAAAAAAGTAAAAATTGCGGGAAGTTAAATTTATATTTACTGAAATCATAAAATGATGCATAGGACGCACTTGACTGCTGCCCGAATGACGCGAAGCAAACGGCAGTCGCGTGCGCGAAAGTGTTACTTTGCGCACTTGTTAGGAAAATAACTATTTTAACACGAATATCATACAATCACTTTACTACAGATTCATGCAAAATGATTATTTCTAAAAAAATTAACTATTAACACTTAATTAACATTTCGTAATGATCATCTGACACAATCTTTTGGTGCTAGAGCCATGTCATGTTTTTTTTAATTTCGAGTTGTCATTGTGTCCACTGCTGTATTTGTTTGTCGATATTTGATCTCAAATTTAGATTTCTGTATTTTGATTGTGAAGTCTACACAGTATAAAAAATTGACGAATATTTTAGTTATGTTGAACATTTTGAGTGTAATTTTATTTTTCATTCACCTGAGAAATACCATCTATTTTTCAACAATACAAGAACTATTTTGATTATTCCTGCGTGAAACTAATTCTGATCTGAAGGATTTTGTAATGTTTCTTCGGTTATTGGTCACACTTTTGAAGTGAAGATGAAAAAATACTACCAGAAGAAAATATTCAATTTGGTATCTGTTTGAAAGACACTAAAGACTGATAGAAAGATTTCAATCACAAAAATAATTAGTGGTCGACTTTTATTCCAAAAATTCTGATTCTCAAATAATTTTAAATCATTTTTGTCAGCCAATCCAAAAGTTTATAGCAGTCCTCTGAAAGATATAATGTTTCTTCTCTAGAATAATGTTGATTATTATTCGGAGCTCACACCCTTAACCACTGGTTTAATTTTTTGCAACTTTCAATATTTTTTATTGTTCGAGGTCTGTTTACACAGTGATGTTCATAAATACGGTCCTGCAGGCGCCATAATCGCTGTTAACTAAAAATCAAATAATAAGCATGCAGAGCAAAAGCTTTACCGAGCGAAGTGATGTATTGCGGGCAATTAGGAACAACAGCAGTCCGAAATCCGTGTAGAAATTAATGGAACAAAATCTGGATAATTTGCCTGCGCCGCTTTCTGGCTGGAACAATTACAACTGGCACCCGGAAGTGCACCGGCTTCCAGACAAAGCGGTGGTGCAGTTTGCTTTTCATTAGACCTGGCACTAATTAGCCGAGGCTTTTTCTCCTGGATTAAGCGATTGTATTTGAATTTATTGCCCTAAGAGCATTTTTGCTAATTATCGTAAACAATGTGCCTGTTTGCTTGGTTTTTTTGTAAATATAATCTTATCAAAATCTTGACTGTTATAGAACAATAGGAAAAAGTACAAACCACTTGCTCTCTGTGCTTTCCTACTTGTGTCACCTCGAGTACTCAGATAAATCTAATAGGTACCTATATAAATTTGGGACATATTCATTTTACAGTAACTAATAAATTTTTAAAATGAAGTGGTTTTTAGTTTGTGCATTTTTGCTACTAACATTCACAGTTGAAGCTAGTGCAAACTTTTCAGAGGAATTAGTGGGAAACCTAGAGTGGTATAAAACCGCAATTCTATATCAAATTTATCCAAAGTCTTTTAAAGACAGTAATAATGATGGTATTGGGGATCTGCAAGGAATAATTCAAAAACTAGATCATCTTGCTGATATTGGTGTACAGGCTATGTGGATTTCTCCAATATATCCTTCTCCGTTAGCAGATATGGGATATGATGTCAGTGATTATCGTACAATTTCCCCAGAATATGGAACACTTGATGACTTTAAGGTTGCTTTTATATTTACAGGCCCAATGAGATTATCACAAATTAGTTTAATTTAGGAGTTGATAGCTGAAGCCCACAACAGAAATCTGAAAGTTCTGTTAGATTTCGTGCCAAACCATACCAGCGACGAACATGACTGGTTTAAGAAATCTGCCGCAAAAGAAAAGGGATATGAGGACTACTACATTTGGGCTGATGGTAAAATTGACCAAAATGGAAACAGGAGTCCACCAAATAACTGGGCAAGCAAAATAATAACTACTAACACATTCCAACTGATAAAGTTATTTCTGAACATGTCTATTTTTCTAGTTAAGTGCTTGGGAAGGATCTGCATGGGAGTGGCATGACACCCGCCAACAGTACTTTCTTCATCAGTACGGAATCCGTCAGCCAGACCTTAACTACAGAAGCGAGAGTGTCCAACAAGAAATTAGAGTAAATGAACACATTAATTTTATTGGCGTTGCATAACATAAATATTGAAATATTTTAAGGATATCTGGACTTACTGGCTGGATATGGGGGTGGATGGTTTCAGAATCGATGCCATTACCAAAGCTTACGAAGATGAACTGTTGAGGGATGAACCGCTTATTAACGACAATAACGACTATAACTCTCTTGATCATGTGTACACTAAAGACCAAGACGAAACTTTTGAACTTGTTTATAGCTGGAGACAGTTTTTGGATGAATATACTGCGACTGTTGGAGGAGACTCTAGGTAAAAATATATGGTTTGACGTAAATTATTCATTCTACCTTGGCATATAGGATCATGGTCACAGAAGCCTCAACTAGTATGAGAAACGTCACACGTTACTATGGGAACTCTACAAGGCCAGGAGCTCATTTCTCTTTCAACTTCTTGATATTTTCTGTGACTTCCAATTGGGATGCTGGAACAATTTATGATAATATCAAGACTTGGGTGACAAGTCTGCCGCAAGACTTACCAAATAACTGGCTGGCAAGTGGGACTATTTTTCTTTGAATTCACTATAACTCAGCCGACTTATGTAATAGACTGGAAGCCATGACAACAGCAGAGTGGCTTCGAGAGTTGGTACTAAATATGTGGATGGGTACAATATGCTGATTTTGTTCCTCAAGGGTGCCACGGTAACCTACAATGGTGAAGAAATAGGGCAGGAAAATGGAGAAGTAACATGCGAAGAGGGGCAAGATCCTAGAGCTACTGAAGACTGCTCCACATACAACCAAAGAAGCAGAGATTTTGAAAGAACTCCATTTCAGTGGAATAATTCAACTAACGCTGGTTTCAATGACGGAGCAAAACCTTGGCTTCCTGTTAGTTCAAAATATAAAGAGACCAATTTAGCCGAGGAGGCTGCTCAAGAAAGTAGCCATAACAGTATTTACAAAAAAATGGCGTCTCTAAAAGCTGAGTTCAATACTTACGAGAACATGGACTATAGTACTTCTGACAACAATGGCGTATTGAGAGTGAAGTTATCCAAGGAAGGGGGTACAAGTTACTATGAATTGATTTTTAATTTGAAAATTGATGATTATGACACCGAACTCAGGAACTTTACTTTGGTAGTTAGCAGTGGAGATGTTACGTTTGACGGAAAGTAAGTATTATTTAGGATTTTGAACACTTTCCGAAAACTTGAATTTTTCATTCCAGATCGAATCTGATTTTACAACCAGGGGATTGTGTTGTGATTAAAGCAGAAGAACTTTAATATATTTTTTTAAATATTCTTTATATATTAAAAAACATAGAGTTTGTATTAAATATGATAGAGAAAATTAATCGATCACTTAATGGGTGGTGACTGACTAACCAATTGAAGAGGGAAAGAAAAAGATGTAGAAATACTCAAGTTTTCATCAGAGTTCTAATTCTAAGGAGTCATAATTGACAGCTTTCTGCAGAATGGAACCAACCTTAAGACGAGGTACAGGCGAATAGGAAAAAGAGAAAACTTAAGTTAAACCACTGAGAAATGACGAGAAGAAGGTTATAAAAAAGCTCGTTAAAAATAAATCTCTGTATTTTGAATAATCTGTTGTACACTTCCTGTTCAGAAAAAAAAATTTAGTTGCAATTAGTTAACCACAAAATAGAACAATAAAATTTAAGACCAAATATACCAACTCAAAATCATAAATCTAGTCACATAGCAAATAAAGCAAAACTTAAATTGAAAACCACACAACAGTAAATAGCAAAAAGTTAGTCATTGAAGAGTTGCATTAGATAGGGGAAAGGGACAGATTAACAAAAAAAATTAGCGAAAATAAGGGAAAAGCGCACCAAAACAAAGAACGAAAGTCATTAATGGTGACATAATAACGGGTAACGAGTTCTCTTGAATTTAGCTATGACTAAAAAAGAAAGTAAATAAATCGTAATTAATAAGTGAAATGGGGTAAATATTTGTTATGTGATGTCGAAATAAAAAAGATTCAAACACTAATAAATTAAATGTATGTAATTTGTTTGTCAAAGTAGTTCAAGTCTTGTCTTTATTCATGTTCTCTTGTCTTGCCTTCAAAATCAAGATAAACGTGCTAAAAAGTTTGCAAGACAAGACTAGATAATCTGCCTCATGGCAAGGAGTTTTGTCATGCCCTGTGTTGTCTAGCGATGCCCTATTGCTGCTTCGCTAGTCAACACAGAGCAGTCAAATATTAAAGATGCAACTTCGAGAAAAATTTCAAAAATTTGATCGCAGGTTTTGTTGATGTTAGCCGACTTATTAGTGTTACTATGACAACTGTGCCACATGTAGTCTTGAGAAGATATTCTCCTTAATATCTTTGCATTTATTCTACACGTCGTAGATCAAATACCAAAAGAGGTAGAGAACTGATATTTACATGTTCGAACAACCAGGTAAAACTTTACTGATTGCAGATCAAATAAAATAGCAGTAACATTAAAAAAAGAAAAAATTACCCTCAATATCTGCTGATTTGAAAATCCATTAGCGTGGCTGTGTCTACAACTGAGTCGGTAATGACCAAGAAACCCCTCGTACAACATTTTTCTCAAAGTCGTTTGTTCATTAAACTTGACCATTTCCAGACTTTTGACCAAAAACTACATCTTGTCGTAAATCAAAAATGAAGTAATGTTAGAAACTGTTATTCATGCATTAAAGGAATTGTGCATAGCAGTACTAATTGCAACAAAGATAAAGTGGTAGATGGAATGCAAAAAATGTAAAGTTAGTCTCAATATATCCTCAACCGTAAATCTGGCAATATTGCGGAGAGCATGTCGGTATTAAATTTGGTGGGAATATCTAAACTTCATTATTATTCATTAGTAAATCAGATACTTGTCTTAGATTAACTCTAATCACGCTTAAAGGTAAAATCTCAGATTAGATATTCAATTATCTAAAAATCAAGGAGCGCCTACTCCGGATCCATCCCTGCGTGCGTGCAAGGTTGACCAGTGCCTAACTCGAATCTAGCCAAGTCATTCATCACAGGCCCCGGAGTAAATTAAATAAAAGTTCGGTCACGCTAAAGAAATGTACTATATCTAGTAGTGGGTCATTCAATTTGTAGATTGATCAGAACTGCTTGTCTCCGTCTTGGATCGATTTCATGAAATATTTAGCGCCAGTTTTAATCTGGCAAAGAGCGACGTTTGGCGTCGGAGATGCTCCCCGACAAGGTTATTCATTTATTTCCGTTTTTTCCTTTAACGTCTAAGACTTTTAAATTGATTGCTTTGTGTGTTACAAATAAATTGGATACATATGTGGTAGCATTGTCCGGAGACTTCAATAAAGTGTTGAATTCTAAAAATTACAAAAGTTGGGAATCAATTCCGTTTGCTTTATGGCATATTGAGGTCGTGACTGACCGAAAATAGTCAGGGTAAAATGGAAAGAAATACGCCAATGCCGCATTTTGACGTTATTAAATTCAAAATGAAAAATTGGGCGGTTTTAAATTGAAAAACCGCGTATTGTAGACAGCGAAATTGTGCTAAGATCGTTTGGGGCATCTCGAATGTTTGCTGCGGACGTTCTTGGCATTGGATATTGCCACTTTCATCTGAGAATAGCTACATTGCTATCCTACGCCATAGAGATGCAAATATCATATCCATTCTATATACTATGAATACGTTCAATATCTAAGTGGTCGATACTTAATTTAAGTCCGTAAATGTCGTGTTTTAGATCCCCTTTTATTACATTACATTTCTCGAAAAATAATTTGCTGGAAAAGCCAATTAAATAAGCCAATTAAAATCCTGTACCAGCTGAAATAGGTACGCCATAAAAGCGGAGGAAAAATGAAACTAATCCTGAATTGGGCGCCCGGCGCAATTATTACACTCTCACAATTTCAATTACAACTTCAAATTACTTTTCAGATTCTTTAATAAGAACTTGGAAAAGCATCTGCACGAATCCTGCCGAGCAAAAAAAGCGTTATTACCTACCGTTGTTGACTTTTCATAATAGGAAATGCGTTCGAAATAGGATAGCACAGATATTATTAAATTTCTCTTCTCGTACTATTTCACTTGAGCCAAATCTACTAGACGAGACTTTTTTATTCCAATTTCATCAAAGTATTTCTTGGAAAGCCCGAGGTAAACAGGAACGAAACCTACAACGCGTGTGGGAGCACTTATTTACCTACACTTATTGAAAAAGAAAGTGAATTGACAGCCCATCCAGATTCCAATTTAAAGCGAAATCCCGAAAAAAAAACAGGCCCATAAGCCCGAATGTCCAACTCGCAATGATGGAATATACAGTTGATACTTCTGGTTTTATCAGTGTTATTATTTCCGTGCCTGATGTCACGCCGTAGGAAACCGAATTGACAATTTTCCAGGCAGTTTCCCGCTATACCCGACCATGGAGTCGGAAAATGGAGGGCTTCGCACCAAAATGGATTTCTGTCGGTAAAGACTCGGATAACGAAATAAAGGGCTTACCGGTCGTGTTATTTTAAATTTAGCTGCTTTTCAATATACTATATTGGAATACAGAGGGGTGTAAAGGGTGTGTAAGTTGGAGGGCTCATGGCCGTGTCACTCACATACACCAATGTTTGTTTCAATCGTACAAATAAGATTTGATTTCTACATAACAAAGACTCTATTTACTGCAAAAATGCAAAAACCTGCTGGTGTGAAAAAATTAATACACAGTAATAGTGTATTACATACCGAGGTTGGAAAGTAGTTCATTACATATATATTACAAACACGGATTGACGGGAAAACACAATTGGAATATTAAAATGATTAAATTGACAATGATTTTGTGGTTCCACCCATCAAATTCACATTAGGATCACATATTACAAAGACGGATTGGCGGTAATGATGTAAAATGGCAATGATTTATAGCTCCACACAGCAAAAATTAAAATTAAAAAAATTTTAAAAAACCCATTTAACAGTGTCCCACCGAAAATATATGGTCTGAGAAAGATCCGTAAACCAGGCCTATGCTTAAGACCAACTGTAAGTTGTATTGACTCCCCTTCTTATAACATAGCTACTTTGGTACACGAAATATTAGTCCGGCTCAAAAGCACTTTTATGTACAACATAAAAACTCTTTCAAATTTGCTAATTACATTCATGAAGTGAAGATTTCCCCCTGGGCACGTGCTTCTCTCCTTGGATGTTGTCTCTTTGCTTACAAATATCCCCAAGCAATCGGTGATTGATATTGTCACAAAGAAGCAAAAAGACATAAAATTGCAGCATTCTTAGAAATGGTCGGCCGATGACCGGTTTAGTAACCAAGCACTAGTTGACCCAAATTTAAAAATTAAATCTTGCAAATTTGTTCAACATGTGGGTACATCGAACCGCTCATGGACGTCATGGAAAAGAAAGTTGCAATGGTTTGGGAAAAATGTGCTGACAATAAAGAAAGTTAGCACGAGCGTTTTTGAGAGAGAAACGGCAGTGTTAGTCTGGGTGCTCACGAAGAGAGTCCGGTTTTAGGGGGACTCATGAGGAGTCGGTGCGGGAAGCCGCGTTGGGGCTGGTCAGAGGTCGACTTTACGCCGGAAGGACGAACGACCACCATCAAGTACCAGCCCATTGTTTAAAAGTAGAAAAAGGAGTCGTTTTTGAGGACTCACGAAGGGAGTCTAGTTAGGGGATTCGCTCGGCGGCTTACACGTAGGCAAGACTCCAAGATTTGAAATTCGGGTTGATCCTTTTGGGGGCGTTACGTCAGATAGACGAACGACCACCCGTCGAAGAGTTACTAAGTGTTTTCTAAAATTTGTTATTGTCCCAGTACAACGAAGAACCACCCTTGTTGTCCTAAAAGAAGCCACGGGTACGCATAGGTCGCCCAGTACCCCCGAAGTACGTTAAATTGGTTGGCACGATACGGTCCTCCTCTACAGTTAACTTAGATAACACATATTTGTTATAACGGTGTTTGTTTTCATATTAGTCATTTTATTAAAGTAGTTAGGGTAATTTTTATGCACAGAAAATAGAAGTTTACTTGAATACCATCTTCTTATTTTAAATATAAACCTCCCATATTTTTGAAAGCCCCCATTCAGTAAGTAAATCAGCATAGGACCCTTCGGGGGAGGTAACGACTACCCGATACCCATTTAAAGAATAGAGATTTAAAGCGTAAATTAACGCCCAGTCAAAAAAATAGTAATTTCACATAATAAATTAATGCGTGCACAGCATTCTTTCGTGACAATATTTTCAAGAGAAAACAGCGGTTTGTCTTATGCTATATGGTGATACCATGGGAATTTACCCGGGAGATGATTGAGTTCTTGTTTGACTCCAGCTATTTTGTTTTTCGAAGGAACACAAATCAACAGTTGGATGGATCTGCAATGGGTAACCCTGCACGCAAACGCTTAAAACCCTACCATTTCCGATACCATTCATCAAGCTATACGTTGATGATACTATTTTGGCTTGCCCCGACAGCCAAACCCAGAGTTTGCTTGAGTGTTTCAATTCTTTTCATCCCAAACTCAAATTCACAGCAGAAATAGAGGTGGACCTCAGCTTACCCTTTCTGGATACCTTGGTAATAAGGGACCTGGAGGGTAATGTCTCAACGGATTGGCGCATTAAGCCAACAGCCGCCGGAAGAGTACTAAACTACTTGTCGCACCACATATTCACACAAAAAATCGGAACTATCAAGAATCTAATTTACAGATCCTTTTCTCTTAGCAGCCCTGAATAACACAAAAAAAGTAAAAGCCACATTACTACTATTCTCAGAAGTAATAACTACGTCTCTAATTTGGTGAACAGAGTTTTTAACGAATTTTACACTAGACTGAAATCTGGTGCACTGGGCAACAGTTGTCGGAATTCCACATTAAGGTATTTTAAATTTCCATTTATTCCTGATCTGTCTTGCAAAATACAGAACTGCTTCAGTCAAAAGACTGCAGAATGCAGACTAGCGTTATACTACTTACACACCGTCGGATGTTTGTTCTTCAAGCTAAAAGACAAAACCCCGTTGCAATATGTGTCTAATGTGGTTTATAGGGTGCCGTGCTTTAATTGCGATAAATGCTATGTGGGCATCACAAAGCAGTATATAAAGAGTCATATGTATCAACATAGATACGACTGTAATGAGTCAAAACCGCCAAAAAAATGAAATGACTGCCCTAGCCCATCATCACTTCTCCACAGGGCATAATTTCGAATTTGAAAACGTTAAAATCTTGGATAGGGAAAGCAATTACCACTAGCGATGTTTAAGTGAGATGTTTTACATCTGCTTGAATAACACCGTCAACAACAGAATGAACACCCAGGGGTTGAACAAAAAACAACAATCAGCGTGACTCCGCTATCTAAGGAGAAAAAAGAATGTAAATAAATTCCTCTCTGGTGCATGGCTGGTTTCAGTACCAATTTGCTTGTCGATCGTTCCCCGTTATTTGTCCTGATCGGCCGCATATCGATAATGTTATCGCAAAAATTGTACATGTGTCATGAATACGAGTTATCCAGACTTTGACAGGAAGCCCTTTAGGTCCAAACAGGCACGCCTTACTTATGTTTGTTATAGTTCAGTGTTTTTGTTTCTTGTACAGGGTATCCCATTTTCGGCACTTTTGAGGGGTATCTCCCTTATTTTTAAAGATAGAGGGTTGCGGTTTTCACGACAGTGTGCTACTTTTTTGTGAAACTAAAGATGGCGCCAGCAGAATTTTTATAGCCCTTTTGGTTTTTGAGATACAGGGTGGAATTGAAAAGTATCGCTTTTGAGGCACCCCCCGTATTACAGTTATGTTTAAACTTATCGAAGAAGTTAAAACGCATTCTTAAACAATTTTTTCCGTGGAATCCAGTGGCGTTGTTAGTTCTTTCCTAGCAACTTCAGTTTTTGAGTTACGAAGCAAATATATGTTTTTTTAAATGGAACACCCCGTATATTATCTTTTTATTTTATTAGTCATAATGTGGGATTTCCAAAAATATATAATTGTATGCAATTGTTTTCAAAACGAAGCTCAGAATTTAAGATTTTCTTAAATTTTCATTTTTGTCCAATTCGTTGGTAGTAGGCTATGGCTAGATGGCTAGCTTATTTGAAACAAAAGGCAATATGTCAAAAACTTTGTGGTTTTGTCACTCTTTGTTTTTATTAGTAATATGCTTGTTGTTTTGGTGTTTCTATTTTACTATTTAGCTGCTAATTAAATTAATTTTGTTACAATAATGGCGGTTTACGAAAATTATGAGAAGTATGATATGTTGGTTTGTTTTATACAATCTAATGAAAATCCCCAAGAAGCTTCGGAAGTATATTTCCAAAGGTAAAGTATTTTGCACGCTATGGTTAGGATACCATCTTAGGGGTCGTTTTTGCTATTATTAGATATCCAGAGAGAAGGCAAGCTTTCCCAGACATATTTGCCCGAATTAAATCAAATCTAGTAGAGCACGGATCATTTGTCCAGCCCAGGCCTAATTCATACTCCAAACAAGATAGAGAGAGAAAAGAGATAAACGTATTGGATTATGTAGAAGCAAAGCCTTCATCTTCTTGCAAGCATATAGAGGAAGCAACTGGTGTATCCAAGTCTGATGCTCAGAGAATTTTGAAAAAATATAGGTATCACCCCTATAAATTCCACATAGTTCAACGTTTACACCCTGGCGATGCCGAGCGCAGAATGTTGTTTTGCCAATGGTATTTACAACAAATCCATACTGATGAATCTTTTGGCAGACTCGTTATTTGGTCCGATGAATGTTATTTTTCAAGTGCGGCAATTTTTAATCGCCATAATACTAGACATTGGTCCACAGAAAATCACCATTTAACTTTTGAGAGGGCACAACAAGGACGTTTTGGGGTTGGAGTCTCGTGTTTCATTTTTGGAAGACGCATAGTCTACAGAATTATTGAAGGAGGTCTGACAGCGCATCGTTACCGAGAAATTCTTGAGGTTATTCCAGAACTGATGGAAAATGTTCCCTTGGCCCTTTATAATGCCGTTTTTTTTTCAACAAGATGGTGCCCCAAGCCACAACTCTGCCCTTTTAAGGGAATTTTTAGACGATAACTTTCCTCAAAGGTGGATTGGTACCTACGGACCTGTAAGGTGGCCCCCTCGATCTCCCGATCTTTCAATTTTGGATTTTTTTTATGGGGTTTTATGCAAAATGAAGTCTATAAAACACAGTATCAGTCTCGAGCGGAGCTTCTTGCGGCAATCAATTTAACTTTCCAAAATTTGCAAAGAAGGCCTATGATTCTTTTTAACGCGATTAGAAGAATAACGAAAATGTGCCAATTTTGCATACAGGAAAATGGCCGTCATTTTGAAAACCACCTTTAAAAACTGTTTACTTAATTATGTTGAATGCTGTAATAAATAACTAATAACTGAGATACTGAGATTTAAAAAAGATTTTTTGTATTAAATTTGAAGATGTTATAAATTAGAATAATTATTACTTACATCGATTTTGTTCCTAATAATATTTTAGCCATAGCCTACTACTTACGAATTGGACAAAAATAAAAATTTAAGAAAATCTTAAATTCTGAGCTTTGTTTTGAAAATATTTGCATACAATTATATATTTTTGGAAAGCCCACATTATGACTAATAAACTAGAAAAATAATATACAGTGTTCCATTTAAAAAAACATATATTTGCTTCGTAACTCAAAAACTGAAGTTGCTAGGAAAGAACGGACTACGCCATTGGATTCTACGGAAAAAATTATTTAAGATTGCGTTTTAACTTCTTGGATAAGTTTAAAGATAACTGTGATGCGGGGGGTGCCTCAAAAGCGATACTTTTCAATTCCACCCTGTATCTCAAAAACCAAAAGGGCTATAAAAATTCTGCTGGCACCATCTTTAGTTTCACAAAAAAGTAGCACACTGTCGAGAAAACCGCAACCCTCTATCTTTAAAAATCAGGGAGATACCCCGCAAAAGTGCCGAAAATGGGATACCCTGTACGAGTTTTTTTCAATTTTTTTAATTTAAATTTTTGCTGGGTGGAGCCATAAATCAATGTCATTTTAATCATTTTAATATTTTAATTTTAACATTGTTGTTTACCGCCAATCCGTGTTTGTAATATGTGATCCCAATGTGAATTTGATGGGTGAAACCACAAAATCATTGTCAATTTAATCATTTTAATATTCCAATTTCAATATTGTGTTTTACCGTCAATCTGTGTTTATAATATATGTATGTATAGGGGTGTAAGGGGCGAAGGTAGCAGAAACTCCAGCCCAAATGTCAACCTCACCTGCAAGTGCGATAACTATCGTTATCCGGCACACCCTGCTAGATAACTGACGAGGCTCTGACGACCGAACGATAGCCGGAATAAGCTATCCCCCCTCAAGCTGTCAACGGCCTCTTTCTTAGAGGGCGGAGGAACAGCTGAGGCAAGGGCACCCTTTTGTCCTGGGGTTGAGAAATCGACCCCGAAGGCGGATGAACAGCAATGTCAACGGGATAAGGATATGGAAGGCAACGGGAAACCACCATATTAAGGGTCCACAAGGACATCCCAAGAAAGACGAGTATGGCACAGGTTCAACAATCAATGGCCCCTAGTCCGCGGCAGACCTTGAATGGTCGGGGGGTGCTAAGAATCCCCGCGAGGAAAAACAATGCTAGGACCCACCCGAAAGTGGAAACGATTCCAAAACTGGGAATTGGTACATGGAACGTAAGAAGCTTATACGCCACCGGAAAAGTGGACAACTTGATAAAAGAGATGGAAAGATGTAACATAGACATTGCAGGCCTAAGCGAGATCAGATGGCCAGACAGCGGAAAATGTACAAAAGAAAAGGCGACGCTTTATTACTCAGGAAACAACCACCCGCACCATTACAATGGAGTAGGCTTCTTAGTAAATAGACAGACCAACAAAGCAGTAAAAAACTTTGTAGCATATTCAGATAGGACAGCGCTCCTACAAGTTCGGGCAGATCCAGTTGATCTTAACATAATTCAAATCTATGCACCGACGAAAAATAAACCTAATAATGAGGTAACCCAACTGTATAAAGAAATAAAAGAATTAATGCGAGTTGTCAAGAAAAACGAAGGACTAATAATTATGGGTGACTTCAACGCCAAGATTGGACAAGGTCGTGTTGAGGATATAGTGGGTGACTTTGGGCTGGGAGACCGCAATGATAGGGGAGACATGCTAATTCAGTTCTGCCAGGAAGAAAAACTAGTTATTGCAAACACATGGTTCAAACTGCCACCAAGAAGACTCTACACCTGGCAATCACCTCAACATACGAACGAACATACTATAAGAAACCAGATAGACTTCATACTGATCAGTCAAAGATATAAGAATGGCCTACATGGAGTCAGAACCTACCCTGGGACTGATATAGGGTCTGACCACAACCCTGTACTGGGAAAACTAAAAATAAAACTAAAGAAAACTAAGAGTAGAACAACCAAGAGAATCGATATAAGCAACTTAAAGAAACCTGAAGTACAAACAAAAATTAAACAGAAAGTAAACGAGGCAATCGCCGGAACCTCGTCACTGAACCAAAGCCCAGGCAGCGTAGAAGACACCTGGAACAGCTTTAGGAAGGCCATAGTAACTGTCACAAACAACGAAATAGGCCCTCCAATCAACAAAAGGAAGAAATGGATGACTGAGGAAATATTAGCACTTATGGAGAAACGAAGACCATTTAAAAACAGGGACGTGACTGAGTATAAGAAAATCAACAAGGAAATACGAAAAGAGATCCGTAGAGCCAAGGAACAATGGATGCAAGAAAAATGCTCAGAAATAGAATAACTGGAGGAGAGACATGACCACTTTAACACACATAAATTAGTGACGGAAGTTACAGGCCGAAAAAAGTCTTGTAACATGAACAATATTGTGAAGGACAACCGAATCATCTCCGATCCCAAGGACCTTCTTCTCCATTGGAAGGTATACACACAGCAACTATATGCGGAGAAAAACAAAAGAAATTTCGCAGAAGACTATGAAGGTGAACCCTCCCCAAAGATACTAAAATCAGAAGTCCTCAAGGCAATTAAACAAAGCAAGCAAGGAAAGGCAGTGGGACCAGACGAAGTTTATATAGAGATAATAAAGCTGCTAAATGATGAAAACCTAGACTCCTTGACAGAAATATTTAACAACATATATGAGACGGGTGAAATACCGCAGGACTGGCTCCAGTCGATTTTTGTTCCGATCCCAAAGAAGCCAAATGCAAACCATAGTGACCAGTACCGAATGATCAGCTTACTGAGCCAGGTCTTGAAGCTTTTCCTAAAGATAGTCCATACAAGAATTTATAACAGATGCGAAATGGATATTAGTCCTACCCAGTTTGGGTTCAGACAAGGGTTTGGCACACGAGAAGCACTCTACAGCTTGACCGTATTACTTCAGAAATGCAGAGATCAGCAAAAGGACGTATTCATGTGTTTCATAGATTATCAAAAGGCGTTCGACTGTGTCAAACACGTTGAGTTAATCAAAATGCTTCAAGACAAGAGGATAGATAAGAACGATGCACGTTTCATAAAGACCCTGTACGCAAATCAAACAGCATCGGTGAAAGTGGGCAATGAAACTACACAGAAATTCCCGATAGAGAGAGGGGTGAGACAGGGTTGCGTTCTGTCCCCCCTACTTTTTAACCTATACTCTGAAGCAATCTTCGAAAGAGCCTTGACAGATACAGAGGACGGCATTAAGATTAACGGACAGGTCGTTAACAACTTACGCTATGCTGACGACACAGTTATAATAGCGGATGGCCAGGAAGCACTACAACGTCTCATCATAAAGATATCTACCGAAGGTGAACGACTCGGCCTAAGAATTAACATAGACAAAACGAAGGTGATGATGGTTAGCAGAACATCAAATGTGAACCTGAACATCACAGTGAACGGTAAGAAAATCCAACAAGTATCAAAATTTAGATATCTGGGAAGCTGGTTAACTGAAGACTTGGACCCAGACGTAGAGATACGAAGCAGAATTGAACAAGCCAGGGTAACATTTATGAATATGAGAGCACTTCTCAGCAACAACAGCCTTAATTTGGCATTATGGTACCGTTTTGTAAAATGCTACATTTACTCTGTACTGTTGTACGGAGTAGAGACATGGACAATAAAGGCCAATGTCATGAACCGACTAGAGGCGTTTGAAATGTGGGTGCTGAGAAGAATGTTGAAGATTCCGTGGACGGAACACGCAACGAACGAGGAAGTACTAAACAGAATGGGTATGGAAAGAGAACTGCTGCAGACAGTAAAAAGAAGAAAGGCCGCATACCTCGGTCATATATTCAGAAATTCCAAGTACCAGTTCCTACAGTTGATTATGGAGGGAAAAATCGAAGGAAGGAGAGGCATCGGGAGAAAGAAATTTTCGTGGCTGAAGAACATAAGAGACTGGACAAACCTCGATGCCCACGCACTTTTTAGAATCGCACAAGATCGTAGCGAGTATGCCAGAATAGTCGCCAACATTCATTAATGGATACGGCACCTTAAGAAGAAGAATATATGTATGATCTTAATGTGATGGATAATGATGCAAAATGAGTTTTGGAGGGTATTTGAGTGTTCAAGTTATATGTGTGTGAGTCTCGTCACCGTTTATATAAAGGTTCCCTTTAATTTATAACCAGTCCCATACTTCGTGAAAAAGTTTTGGCTGATCTTCTGGATATGTGTTTTTTTTTATAGCCTTGAAAAAGACCAAATATAGGGTCGAAACGTCGGCGATTTGAAATATTAAATCGAAACACCTTTAATCCTAACCTAACCTGAAAAGTATCAGGTTCCGTTGCTATTAGAAGGCAAAGTTTTTGAAAAATACTGTATTTTTGTAATATCTAGGAAGATGTTACGATGGATTTTAATAAATTTTTTTGTGGAATTGTTTCTAAGAGAAAGTCTTAGTTGATGGATAAACTACATCTATCTAGCTTAGTCAAATAGTAAATTCTTCAGTGTCTTGTTACAAAAACTACCAGAATTTTTTATGTAGTCGACTGAATACATTCATTTTTTTAAATCTATTTCCTTGATATTTTTTTTTAAATCTTCTTGCCCTTATCAAAAACTTGTAGTATATATAGATTTTGCGCAAAACAAAAACATTTTCTGAATCATTGCTTAGGATAATGTTAGACATTCAATGCAAAGATTGTAGTAGTTTACACAATTTGCATTTTTTTAATTTAAGGTCATATTAAGTTTAGTGTCAATAAATATACTATAAATGTATAAATTTTGTCATCAATGCTATAATTTTTACTATAATTTTCACAAATTTTTGTCATTAATGCTATAATTTTTACTAAGAGCAATAAAATATCAAAAAAAACATCAAGGTATCAGATTTAAACAAAAATAAATAGATTTAAATGACTAAATAAATAGTTGTCGAAGTTTTTGTAAGAAGACCATGAAAAACTTACCACTATCCCAAAATTGCCATTTCTCCAACAAAACAAGAATCTTGGTTAGAAATGAAACTTTACAATAGATTTTATTGTGACCCATCGTAACGTTCCCCATATATTACAGAAATATGATTTTTTCTAAGAACTCTGGCCATCAAAAACAAACGAACTTTTTTGAAAAGCAGTTTGATCAAATCGTTTTCTGTTAAACCAAAGAACGCCCTTAGTACCCTTCTAATTGTGTACTTCAGGTCTATATACTAAACTAAATCAAATTCTGAATTATCTCAATCTCCTGATATCAATAAATGTAAGTAGCTTAATTCTTTGAGTATATGGGTATACTTATTTTGTAATATTTAAGGTCAAAATAAAACCCTATGAATTTGCGTTAAGCAAACGCTCAAAAGGAGTTTCAAGAATTTTTGAGAAATAATAGCATTCTTACTTCAAACCCTAGAAGCCACCTACTATCATCCTAACAGAACACGGGAAAAAAATTATACAAAAATGTCTTAGCTTTAAACAAATATAGGCATCCATAGCATAGAAAGATGACTTTCTTTCTATATCGATAAATAAATTTGATTAACCTTTCCTATTAGTTGCCCTCTCAATATATCAAACTATTTAGCTTGACAGGAAGATCACCACCTGTGATCTTAATGAGCCCGAAGTTTTTTTCACCAAAAAATTGTCAACCCAACAAGAGAAGCAACGAGAAAACAGATCAAATCACACATTTAAGGTTGATGGCTTTATATTATCCTGGGACAAAAATTGATCCCTTCAATCGACAAAAGTCCAAAGATCGTCAGACATCAACCATCAAGACGACCTCTGAGTTACAAGGTGTTAATACCGGAGAGAAAATCATGAAAAGACACACTGATCAACTCTGAAGTAGGATCATGGTCGAAAAAAAAAGAAGTACCAAATGCTTTAAATGGTTTGTTGGGACCAGAGTCACATGATGTCGAAATGGGTCCTGAAATCAAACCCTCATCCCAGTAAGGAAATCAATTGTTTTACCTTCTTTTATAATGTTAAATAAAGTGTTAATTTAATCACTGACTTATTATTACATTTTATAGTTTAATTTGCGGAAATTGATGTTTTATGTGGAGCTGAAGTGATATTTTAACCCTCCTATGTTGGCTGCAAAGCCCCGCCTGAAATTTGTTCCTTTCGCTCCTCAAAAAACACTAAGGTACTACAGCCATCTATTTATGATTTTCCTGCCGTTAGTGTTGAATATGAATATGTGTAAAAAAAATCTAGAACAATGTGAATCCTCTAAAAATAATTTAACTTCTTTAGATAACTATACAAGTTATGTCGAACTTAATAGAGAAACCGTAAAAACTGAAATTGATTTGCTGGTACAAAAACTAAAAGCTTCTAAATGTAAAGACAGGAAATCTACTTATAAGTTACTGATGAAGAAGGATGAGGAAATTGAGCAGCTTAAACGAAACCTAACTTTTGCAAGATCTCAAAAGACTGACGTTGAAGCAATTCTAGGTCGTTCCGATGCATAACATTTTTAAAGATAACACTTACTTCCTTGGAAACTTAATGCTTGCATCGGTCGTGAAGCAATATTACAAGGTCAAAAGGATAATCTTCTAAAACGTTTGGCTTCTTGTATGAAAAATGAAAAAACCCAAAAATAAAGCAAAAATAGCACCGTTGTGTAAAACTGTTTTGCTAATTTGAATAAAAAACTTTTTCTTAAACTATTTGTTTCATTTTTCACTGAGGGGCACTTGGAGTTACTCCATCCACACTGTCTGCCCTGCCTGACCTGCCTGTTAAGCCTGTCTAGCCTCACCTAGGTGTCACAAGTGTCCCACCGCTGTCATATGTCACACCTCACCTGTACTATGTTACACAACTGTAATATGTCACACTTCATCTGTCAAGTCTGTCACATTTGACAAGAATGACAGCATTTTGGGCCCCCGCGGGCTCCTTTTTACAGTAGTGCTCACGTAGAATTCAAGGTCAAAGTGTCCCAGAACCCCGTTGTTATAACTACTAATATTTGATGCAGAAATTTGTTGCACCTGTTAGCAGGTTGTGATGTTAAGTATATATGAATCCTGAGGTGACTGTGATCTAGGAAACTAAATTCTGCATTTACCTTGCTTTCAGAATTTATCATAGGATAAGAAAGAATGTCGTAGGTAACATTCTGAATGGTGTTGACATATTAGTCTTTAAACAAACTTAAACAAAGCAGGTAAGGAAAATGGTCATCAATTTGTCGATCAACCCATCTGCATACTCATTTCGAGGTACTTACCCTAATCACTAGAGGTTTTGGCTGGTTCAACAAATTGGGGACCATGATTTAGCGACTTAAAGCCGGAAATGTATGGAGTACCGGTGAGATGTTGTACAGAGCAGGAGCAGGCGACATCCACCAGCGTGTTTTAGATCCAATACTGCATGGCAGATGGCTCTCAGTTCGAGAAGCAGCCCATATTGCTCTGTATCTCGCTGGTTATCGGAACCAGAACGAAGTGGAAGGAATGTAGGTGGTCACCAATTTGTCTATTAACAGATCTGCATACTAGTTTCGGGGTCTATCCCTCATCAGTACAGCTTTGGCTGGTCGATAAATTGGCTGTACTGATCGTCGTAGTTCGGAAAAGCGGTAAAGAATCTTACTGTGTTTCCCTCATTTGTTGACATATTGTCTTCGGATTGTTACTCATTCAAGAAATTTAAAAATAAGTGCTGTTTTTTCTAGTATACTAGCATTCAAAAAATATGATACCATTATTGTTGATACTCGTGACTTATAATCGCAACATTAAATAAAATAACCTTTCTAGAGGTAAAGGGAAATTGAGTGATGCCGTCGCGTGAGTGATAGCCAACATCAATATCTCTAGACGTTTTTGTCATTTTTTGTTTTTAAGTTATTAGAACTTATACAGAGGGAATCAAAATATTCTTAAAATTTTCGTTAGTATTTTTTTAAATCGTCCTAATTCGCGGACAAGTTGACGGATTATTATTTTTATTCCCTGGATTGATAGTATTATCTACAAATTGTTTTTCAACCAGCGAGTTTTCCAAAAGTAATTACTGAATTACAGGTACGGACTTGACAAAATTAGTATACGGGGTGAATCATAATGGGTGGTCGAAAATGAATTCTCCTATTCTTTGGTCGATTTTAAGGGTGTTCTGTCATACATACATAAAAAAAAATATGAACATAGTCTTATTTGTGGTCTTAGAATTATTTGAGTTCTTAAAATATTAATAAAAAGATATGCAATCTAATTTTGAGACTTTGAGACCCTGTATAAGTACAAAATCTGCTATTACCTACTAACTAATACTAATCGAAACAAACCTCAAATACTAGCCAACAAGCTTTTCGTATTTTATTTGATATTAAAGCATCCACTTGTTACTCACTTTTGCAAACTTACGTAAAAAACCTAAATAAAATATTGTAGTTCTTCGTTCTGAAGTTCGTAATGGAAACACGTTTCCAGTACGAACTTTAAGTCCTTGCTAATCTAAAACAACAACTAAATTCACTGTCCGGTCGATGGATTCCATTTGATAAACCTCCAGCTATTGGATGGGAAAAATTCCCCGCAAATGAGGCGAAAAATAAGCTATTTCGGGAATAGTTCGGAGCAAGAAGGAGAAGCGGCGGCAGCGTGGGCACGAGCGAGAAGGAGAAAGACCAATTCTAACATCTACCCAAATGCAATCTAATCCGGATATTTCAGTAGTAATCTGGAAATCTCAGAAGGCAATTGAATCGAAGCACCTACAGAAGTTAATAGAAAAGTGCAATATAGGGTTCTGCGGCCAAGTTGGGCGGTTAAACGAGGAAGGGTTCAAGGAAATTGAATTACTTAGTGATTGCTGCAGAATGGGTACGGCCATCTAAGGTGTCGTTATGTAAATTCCTTTAATTTTGGGCTGGAGCTTAAATTACATTCTGATAGAAAGTGTTACATATATCATGTTCAAAAACTATCCCCGAACCCCGGTATTTTTCAATATATAAAAAAGGCTAACTAGGCGCAGCTGATCTTCCTTCTAGGGTCTTTCGGGTCTCAGGGGATCCGGTCATCTTAATTGAACCGCCAACTCGACTGACCACGATCCAATGGAGATGGCATGAAAAATGATCGGCCTAAAGAGAATGAAAAAGGAAAATATTAAAGATTTTCGCAATTTCCTTCTCGAAATTATACTCCAGTAAAAGCAATTTGCCGTCAGCTCGTTCGGTCAGTTATGTGAGCCCTTTAGGGACTCAGGGGTGGACTTTAGCGTTTTGTTCTCTGAAAAATATCAAGGTCCAATTAAGCTGAAAGATCTTTCCTCTCAAATCGGTATTGCTGCTGCACAAGAATGAGCCAAATTAATATGAAAGGGATAACCGGCAACGTGAAAAACCGACATAGTGGAGGATTATTAAAGCGGATTTACAGCTTCTAAATTAAACTCGTAAATTTGCCAGTCAATTTAGGAAAGTAAATTTAGCCTGTCACGAATGGTGAAATTATTTCAATTACTGCCAGAAAGTGCAGCCCGGTATATGCAGCTCACTAATTAAACTTAAGGCTGAAATAAATGTCAACTATTTAACGACTGTACACAATTAAAATTTCAGGAGGAGCGAAATGAAAACTTTTCTAATGAAAAAGTTGGACGGATCGGGCAAATAGGTCAGCGGGTGAAGTTTTAATTCGTTTTGACTGTAATTGTTCGGCTTTCAAACTGCCTATATCTTTTCTGTTCAGGTTATATTCTTTTAGCTTGAAATCAAATTAAGAAAAAAAGATATTATGAAAGTCGTAGGTCAGACCATCCGCCACCGTATTCTGCGCCTGGGTGGATTGTGCGTTACTAGTGATTTTGTGCCTATTGTACAACATCATCTGTGCTTAGCATCCTTTGATAACTAGTATGAACGTTTGAGCATCAGGTGTAGGACAATAAAGCTACTTCACTTTTTAGAAATCGCCAACGTTTTGACCTTTAATTGAGGTCTTCCTCAGGGCTAAAAATACAATAAATTGTATGCACATATGGCAGCAAAAAAAAACACTAAATGCAAAGAAGAGAAACGACAAACAAAGTATACAAATCAAAACCAAATATATAAGTAAAATATTTTCCCATTTTACTATCTTAAAACCGTACTATCTCAAAACCGTACGTAACGGTTTTGAGATAGTAGAATAGGAAAATATTTTACTTATATATATTTTGTTTTCATTGTTGTTTCTCTTCTTTGTATTTAGTGTTTTTTTTTGCTGCCATATGTACATACAATTTACGGTATTTTTAGCACTGAGGAAGACCTCATTTGAAGGTCAAAACGTTGGCGATTTCTAAAAAGTGAAGTAGCTTTATTGTCCTACAGCTGCTATTCAAACGTTCATACTACCTATTGTTAGATACCAAGATGGCCGAACGTCGCCTAATAGACTATATTGCCATAATGTACAAAACATGACATTTTATGCGAAGTGGATGTTAGAAGAAGAGGGAAAAATATCTCATTCACGACCAAAAACCAGTCTAGTCTCATCTCCTCGTCTTTATGACATCGTTAAATATATGATGACCTACCCTTAATTCAGGAACAGAAACACTGATCTCTGGTACATAAAGGACGGGAAATGTTAATGAATTTTACTTCATACTATATCATTTAGGACACTTTTACTTACTTGATTTTAGTCCGATAAATAGCTTCTTACAGGACTGGATACCGTAATAGCTATTTACGTTATAAATACGGTAAATATAGTTTTACAGTAGGAGTAAGATGTTTCTGGACGAGGCAATAGCCGAGTCTGGAATTTCAAAACGACTACTGTAACACTTACCGGACGTATGATGTACAACATTTTACTTCACAATGCAGTTGAAGGATTGATATGAAAGGACCGCATTGTCATGGGAATCCATGAGAAGTCAACTCAAGAGCGCTGATTAAGGGAGTCAAAACTAACCATTGATAAGGCCGTAGAATTTTGAACTGTAGTAGAGACTAGTAAACACCAGTTCAAAGTACACCAAAATGAAACCCTTGTTCATGAAGTTAAGATGTATGAAACAGGGTTTACGACATGTAAGTCTTGTTGAATATCTTTTTTATATGTCGCAGAGCATGACAACAGAAACATTTTGTTTCTGTTTGTGAGCAAGAACATGTGCACTGCGCACGACATGAAGGCTGCGATCAAAAACATTACAAGAGAAACAAGAGTTTCATAAAGAAAAGGGTGTATGGAGTAGAAAGTGGCAAGAAACATGCGTTGAGTATGTTCTATGAAGACCATGATGGTGAGCGAAGTGCTGAAAGAGATAGAGGATAGCTCTAGTGAGTACAAATTTTATATCTATTCAGTTTGCAAATGCAAAAAGTCTGACCAGTGCTTTCGTTCTCTTTGAAAATATGTCTCAACTGATGATTGGGTAATATTAAAGCTAATTGTATGTGATTGCTTTACAGACAGTTAGTTAGGTTTTTCATCTGTTCAATAGCTCATTGCTTATAATATGTATAATTTTTAGTCCTGAAGAAAGAATTAAATAATCTTCGAAAGCTCGGTTTGCACTAAAGTTTAAACTTTCTTTCGAGCTCTACTCAGGACCGATACTCTAAGTATACACTCTTGCCTTCTAATTAGTCGGTCAAGACTACCCTTCTCATCTAAAAGGTAACAAGGTCACCTTGTCTTAGATCAAAATCTAAAATATTCCATTTGTACTTCTACGTTCTTATTATAGCAATTTTCAAACGAAAACATAGGAAAAGCATGAAATCCAATTCATAATGCTGCAAAAACTGCGGTTTGCACCGGCTGCTAGCGGAAAATCTTGAAATCCCCATTGGGTTTTGAAAGACTATATAATTTACATAAAAAAAATCTATTCAGGGTGTTATAGAGAAGCATATTTTAGAAAGCTTTAAGCAAGTTTGTCTTCTACACAACCGAGACTAAATTGATGGTAAAAGCATAAAAAAGTTGTTATATTAAATAGAAAAAACTTATTTTTGCGATTTTTATAACTGAATCACTCTTCAACATACAGCAAAGTTAGTTGTCATTTTTAAATAGTTTCTAATAAATGTGCTAAAGACATATTTAATTTTTTTTATTTTGATTGTGTCATAATAAATTCTTACTTATATGACTTGCCTGGAAACATCATAAAGTAAAGGGAAGTAAAATAGAGAAGTAGTCTTAAAAAAGACCAAAAATTTCCAATTTTTAGTTTTGTAGATAGAACTGTAGGTAGACCTACCGGTGAGTTTTGAAATTTGTCCCTAATGTATACATTGCACATATATGTTAAATTGTAGGAATTGCGAGAGTAATTGTCTTCAAGATACGGAGGGCCACTATGGGGATTTCAAAAATAATAAAAATTAGAAATGTAGAAAATGTGAATTTACTTGAGCCACTCAAAAAAATCAAAATTAAATAAAGCACATTTTCAAGTTTGTATACAATTAAAACAAAAAAGCCGCTTCGGTGAAAATGAGTATTTTATCAGCAAAACACATTAGAATTTTTTAAACATTTTTTAAGAAGGGATGAGGAACCAGTCAAATGTAGTGTTGTCTCAGAAACAAACAATTTTATGTTTTTGGTCTTTTGTTTTAGGGAATGGTATACTATATTACATTGCTTTAGATTACAACATTGAATCTATACAATTTATATATTGACTGTTTTGTTTGAATTGCTTTATTAAATTTATGCGAAACATTTGAAGCATTCACTTTTACTTTCACTCTTATAACTCTCGATTTTTGCTTCGTTTGCTCCTGCTCTTCATTAACTGAGGGAACTCTCTTGGTTTTGTGCTGTTCACTGTACAGTAAATAATGCCTTTGTCTTATTTTTGATTACAACGAAACATCTGTTTCACACCTGTTGTTGCATTGCAGCCACGACTATGTTCCTGAGGGCTTGAATAGTAATTTTAAATTTCATAAAGGACTTTTCATTGGTTTTTATGTGACGGAGAGAAGATTACCAACCTTTCCCGAGTTGATTCGATTAATCTAAATTGGCAATAACAAATAAGCCTAATCTCTTTTTTGTTGATATTTCTTGTTTTCTTACTGACCATTCCAGAACAGCGGTTTTTTTGACAAACTTTTTTGAGGGTCGTACAAAGGGTAGTCAGACATGCCGAATTTTCTGTACTTATACGAAAATGATTAATAAGGCAGCCAGTTTACTAATTATGAAGAACATATTTGTTTTTACGTTCTAGGATTTTCTTCAGTACTTCTGCTACAAAACTCTACATTCTGCCTTGGAGTTTCTGCCTAAAAGAAACAATTTATCTCAATACAAATACGAAACATGATGATCAAGATGAAGTTTTAACTTCCGTCTGACATTTAAATAGGTTGGTCCGCCATATTGTCTTGAGGGGCAAACATGTCGAATGACGTAATTCTGGAATAATCAATTGGCATGGTGACATTGACGTTGTCTTTATTTTGCCTAACGATTTTGGAGTGGAGGACGGATTGCCTTCGCCCTTGTGATTGTGTTGAATAAGGATGCAAAGATGCACGCACTCATCATATTTTCTAAAGCGATGCCCCGTTGAGATTTTATTCGGCGGAACTTTCAATTCACCTGTTCGACGTTGAAAGACGAAATTATTAATTTCTTAATTTCTTTTCCTGGTTCCTGGCTTGTTTCACGTCTGCTTTATGGAGTCGGTTCAGGGGTATCCCTAATTTACTGACCCATAAGAATTGTATTTATTAGAGATAATTTTGCTGACCCGTTAGAATTTTTTGCTAACCGGTATTCAGGATGATAGCTGAGACAGTACTTCACATTATGTGTGTATTTTGAAAAAATCGGACAGAAAAGAACTTAGTTAGAGCTCTGTAAAATCTTTAAAAGTGATATTTTTGCTGACCCTTTAGAAATTCTTACTGACCGGTATGAAAATTGATAGCTGAGACTCATTGTTCATTGATTTTTGACACTTTTTATTTCTCAAACACAAAGCCGTAAGAAACAGAATTTCTAACGTCAGTAAAAAAATCTCACTTTGAAAGGTTTTACAGAGCTGTAATGAAATTATTTAATGTCCGACTTTTACGAAATTTACACACAGTGGACAGAACAGTCGCACCTATCACCAAATGTACCGGTCACCAAAAATTTCTAACGGGTCAGCCAAGTTTTCGTAAATCGGTAATAAATGCAATTATTATGGGTCGGCAAGTTAGGAGTTTCCTCGGTTCAGTCCTGATTTGTACGGGGGGCAATGTTTTTTATCTTTTCCTCAAATTTCTTTTGTGCTAAACGTTTCGATGCCCTATGGCATCTTCATCATTAGATTGCAGAATATATTTTGCAACTATGTGCTTTTCAATTTGAGTTTTGTTTCTACGTTACCATCAACAAAACAGTTTATCTGCTCCGGCAGGATTTAGCGGCTGAGAAAAGCTTTGTCTCGGTAAGTTGCACACCATATTTTTGACATCGTCGCCATTCCATTAAATGGATCTGGCACTTTTTACAGTTCGAGGTTAAAGCACCAGCGGCCGTACCTACCACCGGTACTACCCCTGTTGTTGAGCCCCATAGAAGAAAGAACGTTTTTTTGAAAAAAAAACCCTCAGTGATGTAAGTAATTATTGAATTTTTATTGTTTTTCAGTTCTTTTAGCAAGTAAGTTTTCTTCCCTTAATAAAATTTGAGTTTGCTAATTGAAATGTTACATAATTCGACTTTCACATAATTGTTTTTATCTGTAACTATGGTTTTGATGTTTTGAAGTTTAACTTTATTCATCAATGCTTACTTCTCTCTCTTTTAATCTTTAAATTCTAGATTTAATGCTATTACTCGGAAAGTAATCATCTACTTTAAGGGAAAATTGTTTGTATAACAGGCTTTCATTCGTAAACAAACCTTTCCCTATAAGCAAGGTGTGGTACATCTTATGAAACCCTGTATGAAAAGCTTTTATATAAATATCTTTTTCCGTATATACATTAGGATAATTGCGAAAAAATATTGTGTTCAGTGTTCAGTTTTGCGTGGCGCGCAGTTTATTTCAGTGAGGTTCAGAATAATGAATTAAATAAAAATTTCCGCAAAATCTTAGAAAAATCTAGGAATAATGAATTTGAGCACTTTTTGACTTCTGTTTTTTTCTGACAAAAATTTTAAAGTAATTGTGAAATAGTTGTTCTACTGACTGTTTTGTTTCTTCTTGTAATGAAAATATCCTGTCCTTAAATATCTTCATTTTAACTTCTGCTACATTATTTTTTTGTAATACTACTTAAATTCTAAGTAAGTGTAAGTGTTTCTTACAAACTGCTATTTAAAACTTTATATTAATCAGTGGTTTCCAATGCAACAGTATCACAGAAATATTCTCGTTTCTGCTTTTGTAGTGACAAACTTTTAAAAGAATCAGACTTTTAAGTATAGTATTCTGATTATTGCCAATATACTGGGTGTCCCAGCCGAGAGTGACCCATTTTAAATGCTTATAACTTTTAAACTATTGTGATAGCCACCTGCGGTGTTCGCCATTCCGTTTTTTTTTAGTTGGCAACAAATTTTGTAGACACTTATACAGTGGGAGCAAAAAAATTCCTTTTTTTTTCGACATCAAAATTCTCAAATATTTTTAATGGAATTCATAACATAAATATGATTGTTTAATAGTAAATACCTATAGGTACCTATCTACGTGTTGTACTAGAAAAATACTACAATTGTCACAACCACAAAACATCCCCATATAGAACGGAAAGTGACATGTTACACCTTGGCGATAGATTTCAGCGCCATCTGTTAATAGGAAGGCATAGTTTTATAAATCCTGGCGCATTCACCATTTTTATTCCGCTTTTTGGAGGATACCATTATACAGGGTGTTTCAGAAGAAGATGCATGTGATTAAATATGTTATTCTACATTTCATTCCAAGCAAAAAGATATTCCTTTCTACACATAGTTGAGCAGAGGCTTTATGTAGGATATACTCTAATTATATACCAAGTTTATAAGAACATTTTTGCTTAAAAAATATAGAATAAGATATTGGAGCACATCTCTTCTCGTCAAATCACCTTCTGGTCTATGAAATAGATTATGGTATTGTTTTTATAGATAACTACTTTAAAAAGGCTTTTGAAGTGAGCAATCTTAAACAATTTATATTTAATAGCCCAAATACTATTAATAGTATTGATAGTTTACGGACTATTCAGTACTTACATATTGCGATTGAAGTTAGCAGTATTAAGATAAGTGACACAGATATCCTTTTATCTGCTATGAGTTCGAGTCTCTACTAGATTAAGCAAATAAATACTATAACCTAAATCCAGTTAACTTAAATTGCGATACAAATAAGTAGTATTTTAAATAAAGTCGCTATTAGAATTTTAGTATGTGGAGATTAAATTTTATTTTCTAAAACATACTTGAAAATAACAAAATTGTGTAGTATTCTACTTTTTACAAAAACTACAAAGTGCCTAACACACTATAAAGTTATGTGGTACAAACTTAAGGGTAGTAAATGAATTTTCTTCGTAGATTAAAAAGAAACAATTGGAAATTGGAAAAAGCCTACAACTGCAAAATAAATAATGAAACATTTCTCCTGCTTAAACTTTAAAAATCAAAAATGTTTCCAAATATTTTTAAATTTGCTGTTAAGTATAAAGCAAAAATAAAAAAGTAATTTTACTGGTTTCAGCTGGTAGAACTCATGTACCAGTTCCCATTTTCAGTTACTTATGAGCTAATTTCAAGTTATATTTTTTGAGCGAAAAGCATAAAGTTAAAAACATAGAAAAGTACTATTAGTAAAACCTCCAAAAATCACTTAGAAAGAAGCGAAAATATACTTAATTTTTGTTAATCTATCATTCATGTCATAATGGTACCAAGGTTTCCTGACACCTAAAGTTAATAGATTATAAGATTATAATTGTATGTTGTTAGAAACCTTCTGTCAAATAGTGTTTGATTTTGAACTCAATAATCCTGCATAATTTAAATTCTACGAAATACAAAAAAAAAACTTAAAAGTGCTGTGGCATTAACTAAAATTAACTAAAATATGTATAGATAATTCTTACAATTTAGATATTTACTTACGTCCAAGTGAACGATTAAAAATATTTTTAATATACAAATATACACAAAAACTCCAAAATTTAATAATTAAGTATCTAAATACTAAATAAAAATTCGCCTACCGATTTTTCTTCTTTTTCATCTTCTTTCATCCTTCTCTTTTCACATTTCCCAGCCAACTAAATGTCACTACCCCTATTATCGACTTACTTAATACTACTATTTTACAAGTGATGTTTGTGGCTTCAGCGGACAGAAGCCACTGAAGTCTGCTGCAGTCACAAACATCGCTTTTAAATTCCTACAGACACAATTATACTATCTATGTCTTGCAAGTTGTCATTTTACCATAATTTTAGAAAGACATAATTTGAGAATACGTGGTTTTGAGTCAATTTAATTAAACATATGCGTAGGAATTTACCAACAGTGTTAATTAAATTTTAAAATTTTTGAACTTTAACTGCGCTTTTTTACAATTATTGAAGTATAAAAGGTAAATAACCTTTTTTTTACAAACATCTATTATACTTTTCTATTAAGAGTGAATGGAATATTTAAATTATTAAAGCATTAAAATCTAAAATGACTTTGTTTATCTCTATTTATACAACAAAGAAAAGAGATAAATTCAAATGTGGATTTTTTTACAAATTTCCTTATAAGCTTCAAACATTTCAAAAACTTCGTCAAGAGGACTACCAAAAGAGATTATTTCATTCATTCAAACCTGCAATAACAGGAACAGTATATACTGATATGTTGGAAAATATTTTATCCACAGTTAAGGCAGGATGGTATCTTGGATGAGGTCTACTTTCAGCAAGATGGTGCTCCGCCGCATTATTCTTTAATAGCAAAAAACATCACTAGATATGACATTTGGGCCAAAATGGATAGGAAAAGCCGGTCCCATAGAGTGGGCACCTTACTGTCCTGACTTAACGGTTCCACACTTTTTCCTCTGGGGTTATGTGAAGGAGAGGTGCTATAGCCCCTCCCCAGTAGTTTGGATGATCTTAAGAGGAATATTCGTAACGTAATTGAAGCGATTCCGCAGGATATGTTACAAAATTCTTTTAACCATTTACTGGTCAGAATTCATAAAAGCGTGGATCAGAACGCCCAACATATACAGCAGTTTTTTTAGTCGTTATCCTTTCTTTATTAATTTATCAATATCTGCCCATTCGTTTTGTAAATATGCTAATGAAATTTGCATAATTAAAAATACGCCAATATCTATTTTAATTTTTTTCCAGTACAATGTTACTTGGTACTTGGATATTATTTGATCATGACTCTTAATTGTGGCGTCACAATATACAGGGTGTTCCATTAAAAATAGCTGAGAATTTTTATTTTAAAAAAAGGAATTTTTTTGATTCCACTGTATAGTGTCTACAATATTTGTTGCCAGCTAAAAGAAAACTTTAGACCTAGAGAAAAGGAATGGCGCAAACCACAGGTAGCTGTGGTTTACATATGGTTGAAAAGTTATAAGCACTTAAAACGGGTCACCCTCGGTTGGGACACCTTGTATTGTAATATTATTTTTCACAATTCGCCAACATATTATCATTACACGAACTCTTATGTTGTTACTAGGTACTCTTATTTTTAGTAGTCTACCAGAATCTTTAATGGATGTTGGAAATCTAAATTTGCAATAAACTTACCGAAGTTACACCTTATACAATATTGTCGGTATTAAAGGATTTTTGTGAATTTTTATTTAAAAATTAAGAGTAAAATGAAAAAAAAAATTCATTATAACTGTCATAGTGTTTACCATAATAAATTATTGGAAAAATGTTGTTAGTACGTGAAAATTTGTAAATTTCAGACATTCTGAGAGCGGTTTTTCTTTTAAAATTGATTTCAATAAAGCAATACCGGGTTATAAGATAAACTGTAATATTTATTATTTTAAGTTTTTTTTTATTCAATTGAAGGTCACTTTTGGTCACAAAAGCCGATTTGCATCTGTACAAAATACTGGCAAATATTAGCAATTTTTGGAATTTTTCGTCATTCCGCACTCGCAAAAACTCCTCTCAACGACTACAAAAGGGAGCAGACAAGCTTAGAGAGCGCGACAACGGCGAAAGGGAGCAGGAGCGTCGCCCCCCATAACTGCTCGCCGCTTATCTAAATAAGATCAGCGACTGAATGAAAAGAATCCATATTTTCGATTTAATTTCTACTAATTTACATCCCTAAATTGAAAATGGCGAGAAAAATCTCAAACTTTCCGTCAGGCAGAAAAGCTCCCGGGATTTCCTGCCGTCTAAACGAGTTTTCCTTTTAATCACATTTATTGTCTGAACGGTCATTAATTGTCGTCTTTAATCAATTGTTTTTTATTAATAGAATTCTCTTATCATTGTTCTGCAATACACCCTAATAATTAGCGGACTTAAACGTAAAGCTTCTTTAAAATGATTTCCAGAAACAAAAGGACAATTAACAGTAATTCCCTCATATAGGTCGTAATTTTAACAGAAATTGTAGCTAAATATGAATAGTGCTTCATTAGTGAGAAAATTGAGCTTTTTTTGCCCTTGGCTCTCGCTGTCAATTACGATACATTGTGATGGTCTGTGGTACGGCTTTCTGCGAAATAATTGGAGAAGCAATTAAAGTTTTATACTTTCAAGTTTGAAGTTGTGTTTAATAGGGCAGCAGCTAAACGAGAACTATTGTTAGCTGAGTGGAGGCTTTTAATTCACGCTGGCATATGTTGCTAATTAGTTGCATTTTTCCCGTCAAGGCTAAAAAAGTTTTCCCGACACTTTTTTTTTGTTTACGCGATGTTATAATAAACCCCCCAGCTAAAAATGAACTGGGCACCAATCGATTACGCCACGTACATGCATGTTATTAAATGAAATTTAACCCGTTGGCGCAAAAGTGGGAAAATAATTAATTTTTTAATTTCGACGCGAACGACCACATCTATACGGGGCCATTGTACAAACAAATCAATTCGTTTGTATTAATTTAATTAAAAACAATACCCCGAGCTTATATTGACAGTTTAATATTCCATTCCATTTTTCCAGCCGGCGAAATTTATGAAGTAAAAACAAGTTTATTGAGATTTAAATATTGTTAAATTCGGAACGATATTGAACCGTCCGAGCCGCGCTCATGTATTATATTTGGGGATTATTGGTTGTTTATTTGCTTCATATTTATCACGCCGCACGAAATGCCTGATTTAATTAATTGAAACAAATTTTGGAATTAAGCCACTGAATCCACATACAACGTGTAGAATTTTGCTGCTCACACTACCACCCTTTTTCAAAAATAGCCTAATGCTATCTCTTTTCATGCTCCGTAAAATGTAATCATATAATAGAAATTTTCTAGGGGATGTTCATTTGAAAACGTCTTCTAGATGACCGTGAAATGTCAAAAGAAAAGGGTGAAATAAAAAAAATATGTCATTCATTTCTGTTTTAGCGCCCCTCTTTAGCAGTGGGTACCTGCTAAAATGGCGGCGATATCCGCTTAAATTGACGTCACTTGACCTCTTATAGCAAATCATTTCAAGTTGTGATTCATCAATTGATGTTCTCTGATGATAAAATTAGGTCATGGCGGACCTTGAAAATAGCGGACTTCCTGCCCAAAAACGGGACCATTTTTAGGGAAATATCGCCATTTTTTGGCTCTGTCCATTTCTCCTAGGTCATTGGTTTCTCCAATTAGCTTTTTTCCTATTTCGAAATCATAATATACAGGTAGTCCCTAAAAAATATGTACAACGCTCTACCACATATTCTCCGGAGTAAAATAAACTGATTTAGGTCCATTTGTCTTATGCAAAGTCGCTCGGTTTGGCCGCTGAAGAAGGTCAAAGTTGGAGAAAAATTTGTTTTTTTTTGTTTCGAAAACGCTTCATTCGATTTACTTTATTTTTGGGTGGGGTAATTTCACTTTGAATTAACATGTTTTGATAATTAAATAATTTTTGGAAATCACCGCAACTGCCTCACTCATTATAGGACTTGTCATTATTAGAGTGTGAAGAGACTGATTCTTTCAATGACTTTTTTCTGAAATCCTATGCAATTTAAAATAGATTTGCCCTCTTGCAAAATTTTAAATAATTTTATTATATTATAATAAATTTGTTGTGCATTATTATAATAAATGTTCAAAATGATTCCCCTGTTCTTGAATGCATAAATTAATTCTACCTTTAAAATTAAAATAAACCCTCAGCAACATTTCAGAACTTTGCCGCAAAGAATTCGTTGATCGGTTGATCTTTAAAGCTCCCCATAAAAAATAATCACAAGGCGTCAAGTCTGGTGACCTTGCTGGCCAGTTTACGGGAGCATCTGCGCCTGTTCTATTCCACCGATCTGGGTATGTTTGGTTTATAGACTGGGAGCCAGCGACCGTTTAGTGTTAGTCATTTTCAATTTGGTATCACTAGTAAGGGAATGGATCTCCAGCTGGCGCACTTCCGGGGGGTGTAGCTGCGGCAGCTTCTTCGACACGTAAAAAAATTATAAAAAAAGCTAATATTACAAAAGCTGAGACTTTGTTGACATGTCTTGTTATGTTGCAAACAAATAGAAAAACTTATCCAGCTGACTTGAGAGTGGGGGATTATGCCCCAGCTGGTCACGTGAACAAGTCAAAACTATACGTTTCGCTATATAATTTTTGGTGAAATTTTACTCGAATTGGGTTTGTTACCTTCTTAGGAGATTGCAAGCGAGCCATTCCGATCAAAATCAGCAAAAAACATTTTCAGTTTTTTTTTGAGAATGTCCGAAGGGGTACGACTTTTTTCACAATTCTCAACTTTGACCGCCTGTAACTTGACAAAGCCTGGTTCGATTAGAGTGAATCCTACTGTTTTGTCTTTTTCTTGATGCCCTCTATCACTTGCCACCATCGAAAGTTCCGCAGGTGCAATATTTTCGGAAATTGATTTTTAGGCACTTTTAGAATCGCGTTTTTGGACCATTTTTAAAAAACTTCTTTGGAGGGTAATTTTATTCGAATTGGGTTTGTTACGTTCATAGGGGATTGGAAACGAGCCATTCCGACCAAAAATATCAAAAAAAAAAAAAAAATCGAAATTTTCTTGGAAATGTCCCAAGGCATTAACACTTTTTTTACATTTCTCAACTTTGACCCCCTATAATTTGAGAACGCCTGGACCGATCGGAGTGAATCCAACTGTTGTCCCCTTCTTGATATCCTCTTTCAACTCCCACCATCTGAAATTTTACTCGAATTGGATTTGTTACCTTCTTAGGAGATTGCAAGCGAGCCATTCCGATCAAAATCAGCAAAAAACATTTTCAGATTTTTTTTTGAGAATGTCCGAAGGGGGAGAGGGTACGACTTTTTTCACAATTCTCAACTTTGACCGCCTGTAACTTGACAAAACCTGGTTCGATTAGAGTGAATCCTACTGTTTTGTCCTTTTCTTGATGCCCTCTATCACCTGCCACCATCGAAAGTTCCGTAGGTGCAATATTTTCGAAAATTGATTTTTAGGCACTTCTAGAATCGCGTTTTTTGACCATTTTGAAAAAACCTCTTTAGAGGGTAAGTTTATTTGAATTGAGTTTGTTACGTTTGTAGGGTATTGCAAACGAGCCATTGCGAGCAAAAACAGCAAAAAAATTCCGAAATTTATTTGAAATTGTCCCAAGGGGGAGGGGGTATAAAGACTTATCACATTTATCAACTTTGACCCCCTGTAATTTGAGAACTCCTGGACCGATCGGAGTGAATCCAAGTGTTGTCCTCTTCTTGATGGCCTCTTTCACCTCCCACCATCGGAAGTTGCGATGGTGCAATATGCAAAAAAAACATTCCGAATTTTTTTTGAAAATGTCCAAAGGGTGGGTGGGGTGTTACGACTTTTTTTTAATTTCTCAACTTTGCCCCCTGTAATTTCCGGACGTCCGGACGGATCGGAGTGAGTCCAAGTATCTAGCTGATAAAATGCTGATGAATGATGCAGCGCAAGTTGATCGAACGGCGTTGTCTCTTTGATGGCAACCCCTGGACATTTTTCCCCCACTAAATGTAAAGCTGGATACTGTTTCGTTTCATTTATTAAGTTAACTACTAGTTTACCTAAATTCATATTCAGTTCACTAATATCACTTCACTAAATGCATATTTTTTACTTGTTCACGTGACCAGCTGGGGCATAATCCACCAATCTCAAGTCAGCTGGATACGTTTTTCTATTTGTTTACCACATAATAAACATGTCAACAAAGTTTCAGCTTTTGTGATATTACTTTTTTTTATTATTTTTTTACCGGTCGAAGAGGCTGCCGCAGCTACATCCCCCGGAAGTGCGCCAGCTGGAGATCCATTCCCTTATTAGTGATACCAAATTAAGCGGAGGAGAACAGTTTTAGCTTCTCTAAAATGACTAACACTAAACGGTCGCTGGCTCCCAGTCTATTAAGGCAGGGTTTACCCAACTTCTTTATTCTTAATTCCTTATTTGCTAATTCTTAAGGAGTTAAAGCCATGTTATTTAATGGCACTGTTTATACAAGTTCCTAATTCTTAATTTTCGTTCTTAGTGCTTAACCTTGAAAGTTCCCAATTTTTAACTTTTAGCAATTAGGCATTAAGAATTAAGAAAAATGTTGCATTGCGCATGTCCAGTAGACTGACATTTTGACGTTTGACGCGAATTTTTCATGCGGGTATTATATAACCTCAAATTTTGTGTTTTTTTTTTTTTTTTTGTTTCCCGTCGGGTTAAAAATAAAATACGTGGCAATAATAATACATTTTTGTACAAATATGGATATTCAACAGCAAGACTGACTAATTGATTTGATACAAATCTTTCCCCATCTCTGGGACAAAAAAAAAACAAAAAATATAAGGATGCCTTGGCATGCAATAAATTCATGGCAGTCCATTGCGTCCATAAAGGAGACAGATGGTAAGTACCTATAAAAATGATGTGTCAATGCATCCTCTTATGATATGGCACAGTTTTAAAACTTGTTTATATTTGAAAAGTTTCTTTAATGTAATGAACAATGGTCTGAATTGAACATTCAGATTCTGAACTTTTGTCTGTAGTAAACTTTTCAAGATCATTATTTATTTTTTATAGCTACTTTGCTCATAGGTTTTTTTTTTTCAGTAAAGTCTTGTCAGGGAAACTGGGAATACCTTAAAAAGAAATATGTGAGAGACAGGAGGCAAGCAAAAAATATGCCATGAGGCTCGGCAGCAGCAAAGCAAGGATAGATACTTTTTGATAAATTAGGATTCCTAGATAGAGTGCTGCAAACAAAAATGTGAGTATTTATAATTTTATCATTGCATTGGTATTAAAGTGGTTCATGGGTATTAGCATATTACTGATTACATGGATTTCCATATTGCTACTAGGAAGGTAACTACAAGAATTACTTGATTTTAGGAAATTGCTGAGGAAATTGACAAAACAATGGGCTAGTTCTGCAAAATAAGTTATTAACCCCCATTTGCACCGAAGTTATTTAAGCCTGGCTTAAATAAAGTGGGTGCTAATGAGGGTAAATGGATTTATCGCTTCTTTTGTTTTATAATTTAAAAAGAAAAATGTTTTTGTTGTGTTTATACATTTTTTTATTTTTATAAAAGTCTTTATTCTGATTTGCAGCAGATGTATCTAGTTTAAATAATCCTAGTCTTAAGAAAAGTTTCCACCCACTTATGCTGTAATAAATAAAAAAGGTTAATTTTGTAGCTTATTTGATTATTTTACTAATTATTAGAACTAATTATACGATTATTTTACGACCAAGTTTTTGTTTGAATAAAAGTTTTCAAAAATATTACAAGAATCCCTTGTTGTGTTTTTATTGTTCTTATTAGTGAAACAGTCTCACATCAAATGAAACTTTGAAACCAGAAATAAAATAGGACTCATGTCACGCTACAATTAAATTAAATTAAATTAATTGTGATTTTTAAGGAGTTATCTCACGGTATTTCCTCTGGCATTGATCCACGGTAAACATAGCTTTCTTGCCAAGGAATAGCTCCCATTGGTGAAATAAAGTACACAGCCAAATTGTCACGTTGATTTATTGCATGTATTGAATGATTATTAGACCCTAGCCTAGAAACAGATTTTTAGGTACTGCCGTTTTCAGTCCAACTTCCTGGTTGTAGTTCCCCAATTCATCCACATAATCTACGCACCCTGTGGGACAGTACTTTCTATCACTTAGGGGAAGATCAATTTCACTTTTAATTGCAAATATTTCTCTTTTCTCCTAAATTAGATCCACGGTAAGGCTTAATAATATTAGAATGCAAAGGAAATGCCGCATCTGTCACTACAAAGTGAGACATTAAGATGTTAGTGCCTGGCAGACATTTTGGGGGTGGAATGCCAAGAGTTCCTTGCAGAAGTGCCATACCCATTCCACTGTTTTTGAAAACAGTGGAGTCATGGTTAGAACATGCAGCCCCAATATCAACCATACTAAATCTATAGTAGGCACATGACGCCATTAAAACAATGCTATGTGACTTTTTATAATTAAAGAATTCACTTCCTGCATTTGATGGAGCCTGAATCACTATGTGCTTCCCATCGATTGCACCTACACAGTTGGGAATGTTTCATCGATTTAGAAATCCTTTGCTGATATCTTCAAATAATTCTTGAGTAGGTTCTGGCAATTGAGATGGAGATAAAGTGTTCCAAATAACTCCACAGGTTAGTGTACCACAATTATAGTACGTGCTGTGGCTTTACCAACCCGATAGCCCCAGGCGATTTCTTGCGTTGAACATCCTTCTGAGAGAAAACTACAAACAGGTAGATGTGATTGTTGAAAAGTTTTTTTTTAATATAAGTTATATAAAGCTTTTCATTATATTTTTTGGAAAAGTAGGTCATGGAAATTTGACAGATTGCCCCTCGTATAATATTTGAACTGTGCCAGTTTTATTGGTTATATTGACATAATTTAAAGGTTATAAAATGCTGCCATTACAAAAAATGTTGTTGCCAGAACTTACCGAAAATAATAGTTGTAAGTGAAAATAATAAATCCATGTAATAGAGCTGCTACTACGTTTTTCAGGCAGGTCAAATACTTGGCAGAAGTAATTCTTAGGACAACAAATTTTCTTATACTAGAGCTGGGACATCGACTTTTGCTCACCCTGTGCAACATAAGGTCATCATATATTAAGAGATGGTTTGTTAAAACTGAACCACTAAAAGGTCTTACGTAAATGGCTCTTATTCCTGGAACCATAAAATCTTTCTATTAAAAGTATCTTTGCAGTTATCTACTCGCTGTAGATTAGCTCTTTTACAAAACGTTAACATTTCCTCACTGTAGAAATCTACAAAAAGGGAGGGACATAGTAATGATATCAAACAAGGTGCACATAAAATGCATTCATATCGCCCTCAAAATTTGACCAGGAACGGTGTTTATCTGCACTTCGGATATGGTCGGTACAACGCTCTGCCTCAGAACACTAGGCTTCTTCTCACCTCCTCTCTCTTCACCTCCTCTCTCTCCAAGGGGTGGTTTGGCAGAGAAATTAAAACAATGTCATAATAAGTCGCTGTTCTGATAAAATATGCAATTTTTTTGGGTCTCGCATCGTTTTAGCTGAGAATGTAGTAAGGAATGCAAATATTCAAACTGGGCCCTAGTCATTCTTGTGTACTTAAAGAATTGCTCCTCACCCCATTCAGAGTGTAGCAAATCTTTAATTAATGATGCAAAAAAACCATCTACCTTTCTGGTTCGGTTCATAGGGCGAACACCAAATCGTCTAATTCTTTTTTTTTGCAATAATAATTATTATTGCCACTTTACATATATTGTTCAAAAAAAGCAACACGGATAAAGCCAGTGTCTTCTTCTGCCTACTGGTTATCTTCATTTTAAAATATCCCAAAATTTACAACAGACTTTACTAACAAAATGTTAAATTATAAACTTTTCCACTTCCCGCCTATTTTCTCCAGCTAAAGGGGAATGTCAACTGTCAATGTAGTGTTAGTAGTGTCAGTTGCCATATGCTTAATTTTTAAGAATTAGGAAATTGTACAAACCACTTTAAGAATGAAGAATTAAGAATAGACAATAGCAATTAAGAATTATCATTAAAGAATTAGCAATTAAGAATAAAGAAGTTGCATAAACCCAGCCTAAGTATCTTCGAACATTTACCGCAAAATGGGGAGGAGCACCATCGTGCATAAACCACGTATTTTGCCGCAGTAATAATGGTTGATCTTCTAGTAATTCTGGTAAAGTTTCTGATAAAAACTGTAAGTAATTATCGGCGTTTAAACGATTTGGTAGTACAACAGGTCCAAGAATAGAATTTCCGATTATTCCACCCCATACATTAATCTTGAATTCGTATTGATGGTGGCCCACTCCAGTCGCATGAGGATTGTCTTCAGCATAGACATGTTCATTATGAGTGTTTGTTATACCCGATCTCGTAAAAGTTGATTCATCGTCAAATAAAATTCCCCAATTGAAATTTGGGTCTTGAAGTTGTTTTTGTCGGATCAAGTGACAGAAGTTAAGACGGTTGATAGGATCAATAGGCAGAAGGTCTTGCACTCTCTGAACATGGTAAGGATGTATTAACGGTTCTATTAAAGTGTCATGTCAATTCAAAGTGAAATTACCCCACCCAAAAATTAAGGGTGGAGTAATTTCACCCCATTAAATCGAATAAAGCGTTTTCGAAATATTTAAAAAAAAAACATATTTTTTTTCCCAACTATGACTTTCTTCAGTTTCAGAATCAGTTTATTTTTAACCAGAGAATATGTGGTAGAGAGTTGTACATGATTTTTAGGGACACCCTGTATATGCAGGGTGTTTCTTATTAATACGCTAATATTTAAAGAAGTGATTCCTAGGTCCATGTTGCAGAAAAAATAATTTTGGAGGAATAATAATTTCCAAAAATAACTTTTATTTAAGAAAATCAGTAGCATACCTTTTTATTCTAAAAATATATTGATGGCAATCCCTGCACGAACATTCGACGTTTGGAACGACTTTGGTACGTTTGAGGCCCGTTTAGGATATATGAACATATGGCCTAAACGTCTTAACTTTTAAGGTACATAATGTTTTCAAAAAATAATATTTTTTATTAATATCTGTGATATTGCTCTACATATTTTTGTGAAATTTGGTATACGCTTTCTATTCACACAACATATTTTCTTATTTCGAACGTTTATTTTCCAGGGATTACCATCAATATTTTCTAAGATAAAAATGTACGCTATTTTTTTTTTATAAAAATTATTTTTGAATCACAACCTTTGCACGTTGTGTTAATATCGACAACTAAAAGCGAAAATAAACAACTCAATCAGCACTCATTATTACTATATGAGGGTTTTTTTTCTCAATCCAGGAAATTGATATTTGTTTTTGAAGAAATAGTGAAAAAAACTTTATAACAGATAACAGTGTGTACACATATGAATTACAATATTTACTATTACATATTAAGTAGGTAATGTTTGTTTATTCACCAGTTTAGTGTATAACACCAGATGCAACAAAAGTAAAGTGTTTCACAAAAAATGTCTTAATTTAAATAGAAAAATGTATCTTCTGTTATACAAGATGGTTCTCAACTCAATGAACACAGTACATGTGTGTGTAGAAAACACCAAAACATGTGGCGTTTTCATATGACATTTTTTCTTATAAAAGTTCTTCAAAAATTCGAAAAAAGATTTTTTTTTTTAAAACGTGAATAAACGTTTTTATTTAATAGAAACTTAAAGTGATTGGCAGCTTTAAAAGGGGTAGTTCAGGGATAGATTACAATAAAAACTTGTGATTTTTTAAATCCTAAATTATTTTAGATTAGGATTTTCCATCTTAATAGCAAATTTAATTCTACACTTCTTTTATCTTTGTAAATTTTTCGAGAAACGGCCTGTTTCTGAGAAAACAGATATTGTCATAAGAGTCAATGACAAAATTAAAATAATAAAAAAAAATTGAAAATATAATTATATGAAAATCAACTCCTAACGTAGCCTTACTATAAAATCTTACTAAGGTTAATATACATACAGTAAACAAGTGTAAAAATCCAATATGGCCGTCGTAAGAAAAACCGAAGTTGATGATGGTTCCAGGAAACCGAAACGTTGTATCGAAATTTTACCTTTATAGGTAAAATTCCCCTAAAAAAGTTTCTTCACAGATGTTTTCACAAATTTCGATTATCTTATAAAATAAAGGACTTATAACAGGGTAATTTTATTCGAATTGAGTTTGTTACGTTCGTAGGGTATTGCAAACGAGCCATTGCGAGCAAAGACAGCAAAAAAAATCCGAAATTTGTTTGAAAATGTCCCAAGGGTATTAAAAAAAATTTCGAAATTTTCTTGGAAATGTCCCAAGGCATTAACACTTTTTTTTAATTTCTCAACTTTGACCCCCTATAATTTAAAAACGCCTGGACCGAGCGGAGTGAATCCAACTGTTGTCCTCTTCTTGATGTCCTCTTTCAACTCCCACCATCTGAAGTTCCGTAGGTGCAATATTTTCGAAAATTGATTTTTAGGCACTTCTAGAATCGCGTTTTTTGACCATTTTGAAAAAACCTCTTTAGAGGGTAAGTTTATTCGAATTGAGTTTGTTACGTTCGTAGGGTATTGCAAACGAGCCATTGCGAGCAAAAACAGCAAACAAATTCCGAAATTTGTTTGAAAATGTCCCAAGGGGGAGGGGGTATTAAGACTTTTCACATTTCTCAACTTTGACCCCCTGTAATTTGAGAACGCCTGGACCGATCGGAGTGAATCCAAGTGTTGTCCTCTTCTTGATGGCCTCTTTCACCTCCCACCATCGGAAGTTGCGATGGTGCAATATGCAAAAAAAAACATTCCGAATTTTTTTTGAAAATGTCCAAAGGGGGGGGTTACGACTTTTTTTTATTTCTCAACTTTGCCCCCTGTAACTTCCGGACGCCTGGACTGGGTTAATATACATACAGTAAACAAGTGTAAAAATCCAATATAGCCGTCATAAGAAAAACCGAAGTTGATGATGGTTCCAGGAAACCGAAACGTTGTATCGAAATTTTACCTTTATAGGTGTATTCCCCTAAAAAAGTTTCTTCACAGATGTTTTCACAAATTTCGATTATTTTATAAAATAAAGGACTTATAACAGGTTTTTAAAAATGCACCATTTTGGTTTTTCCAAAATTGTCAAAAACCCGATTGGTTACAGCCACCGTTTTTATCATTACATTACTAACATTATTGTCTAGAACTTTCCCCATTTAACCGACTTCGTAGCGCCTATAGTTTCCTAGATCCCACTACATAGAAGACTAATTTGGGACACACTGTATACTGTATACAGAGTGACTCATTATAATTATGTGAACAAACTTTTACAGTTTTTGCTCGATTGTATTCGAAAAACAAAATTTTTTCAATTTTCTACTTTAAGAAATTTTTAAGACATTTTTGAATGATTTTAACTTAATAATTAGTCAATCGTACTCTTAATGAAAATTTTAATCAAATCTGACCAAACAATGTTTCTCTTTTCCAATGGTTATTCCCAACTTCTAACACCTGACATGATTTTATCCGATTTTAAATTAATTTTTGAATCTTAAAAAATTTTGTCATAAAGGAGATTTTAATCGTTTCTAATCAAGAAATGTTTTTTTTTCAATGATATTCCCAACTTTAGAAACCTGACGCGATTTTATTCCCATTTGAAAAGAAATTAATTTTTAAACGAAAAACAAGTCAAATGATGAGATTTTTTCTTTGTTTTTCAAGATTTTGCTTAATTTTGTTAAAAATTCAAATTTTTAATTTTCTATTTAAGACATTACTTACTTTTGAAGATTTTTTTAAGTGACTCTTAGAGAAAATATTGATCAATTCTCATCAGGGAATGTTCTCATTAGTACCATTTTATACCAATTTTACCAAAATATTGCGTTATCTTTATTATTTTACAGGTCTTTTGGTCAATTTTCTTCGAAAATTTAACTTACTTCTATTTTCATAATTCACATCTTTGAAAGATTTTATAAATATTTTAGTTTAATTACTTACTTTGATTTTCTCTTAGAGTAGATCTTAATTAATCATTATAAAGAAATATTTTAATTTTCCAATAAATATTCTCATTTTTGGGACCTACCCCGCTTTTCTCCCATTTTGAGGTAATGCATTTTTTAAGCAAAAACGAAAGAAAAAAATGCACACATTTTGCATTTTTCAATGGGCTTTAGCTCGACTTTGTTGGAATATTCAAATTTTTTTAATTTCCTAGTTTCAGAAATTACACTCTTTTGAGTCATTTGTGAGCTCTATTTTTTTTTATGCTTTAATAATAAAGAGATCAAACCGAGAGAACTCACTGTCAGGGGCGTTTAAATTAGACATTTAGCTTAACCAACGACAACTCTCAGATAACTAAAAGTGTAGTACTTACATAATTAATCAGTTAAATAATTAATATATGATTGTAGACTATTCTGGGTCTGTTACTAGTCTAAGGAGCAGTGCCGTGTCATACCTGTAATTAAAAAGTAACCTGAGCCCCTGTTTTTTTACCTTTAACACGAGTAAGAAACATGTTAATTAAATTATTAAGAATTTAGATAGCTTTTGCAATTAGTGTACTACGTGTCTGTCACCCACGAGTACTATATTTCGCTAAGTGGTTCGGGAGGTACTGAAGGGTTCAAATAGAATAGGAGACAGACGGTGTATTTCAAGCCCATCGCAGGCACACACGTACTGCTAGGATATGAACGGAGTATACACTCAAGCCCATCGCAGGCTCATACGTCCGGCTAGGATACAGACGGTGCATTTCAAGCCCATCGCAGGCACACACGTACTGCTAAGATATGATAAGGACGGAGTATACACTCAAGCCCATCGCAGGCTCATACGTCCGACGGCTCAAACATTCCGCCAAAATAGGAATGGAATAGAACAGAATAGTACAGAATAAACTTAACATAGACCGCTCAACCACTCGGCGTCATTAATTCATTATTAATTGTAAAACATTCAATTCAACAGGTAATAAGAGGAACTCCGTGAGAAAACTCACCTCTCTGGCAAAATTCACGCACAAGCAACACCACAACCGACCTCAACGTTTCACTAATACTGGACTATTAATATTTCTTTATATTTTAATATTTCTTTAAAGCAAATGCCCAAAAGCCTCGATCTAAGCGAGATTATCAGGAAGAGGGTGGTAGACTTCACAAGTGCCCACATGGCCACATGACATATTTACTACCCGTTAAAATAATAAAATCTCCGATATTCGGGTTCTGTTTATACTTTGGTTCATAGAAACGCTTAATACGGTCTGTGAGGTGTTGTTGCCGTAATATTAGAGTAAAATAAAAATATGGTTCTTACAGTCGGCCATCCTGCGATTATCTCGTCCCGAGATACTCAGTCACGTTCCTCGTCTGAAGACATCGGAACTCCATCTTCATCATTCTCTGCATCATCATCAGTTTCATCCGAAACTCCGGCAGTCGTACTCCATGGACGCATTCGATCAACAGCGATAACCTTTTCATACTTAGAGGTTCGGACAGTACGATGTGAACCGATCATATCTTTGACTAGGTATCGATCATTTGGTAGAACAGTTTTAACTATCATTGGACCACTATACGTAGGAGCTAGTTTGCGACTTGTACCCGTGGAAGGTGTTTGTTTAATAATGACTACTAAATCTCCTTCCTTGTATGTTTTCGGTTTCTTTCTTCTTCTGTCAAAGAGTAGTTTTTGTCTAACTTGGGCTAATTGAATTTTTCCTGCTGCCTCTTCTCGTATTGCTACTAAATTTTCGATTATATTTGGAATTTGCTTGATTTCATCTATCAGTAGAGCGTCAGTACTATTGCGCGGGGAAAAACCAAACATCAGCTGGCTGGGGGTTTTTCCTGTTGATTTGTTTTCAACATTGTTAATGGCAAACTGGACTGAACGTTCTTGCTCATCCCAGAGTTCTTCTTCGGGAACAGACGGTAAAAGTGCTGCCAGTACGGTACTATTTAGCCGTTCCACTTGCCCATTTGCTCTCGGTGTGGCCACCGCATTAATAATGTGTCTAATGTTGTTTTGTTTGCAAAACGACTTGAATTGATTTGAAGTGAAAGAGCTGCCCTGGTCAGATATTAGAGTTTTTGGAACGCCATAGGTTGCAAAAATATCTTTAAAATAATCTATGACGTATTTAGTTCGAGTATTTTTAGCTGCTCGTAGAAACGCAAATTTGGTAAAAGCATCAATCCCGACTATGAGGTAACAATTTCCTCTTTTTGATTTGGAAAAAGGTCCTAAATGATCCACGTGAAAAGTTTGTAATGGTTCTACGCCTTTGGGAATAGGGTGCAGAAATCCCTCCTTTTTGCCGGTGTTACGTTTGTTGTATAGACAAGGTATGCAACAGGAGATATATTTTTCTACATAGTTACGCATCTTAGGAAACCAGTAATTTTCACAAAGTCGCTTGAGGGTTTTATCTATCCCAAAATGACCAAAGTCATCATGTGCAGCTTTCAGTACGCGTTGTCTCATTCCTGCTGGCACCAGCCATAGAATACCTTTAACCGTAATACGATATACTCGTCCATCTCGTAAACAATAGTTTTTATAAATGTGTTTTTCATATTCGGTTTGGGGCGGTTTTGACAATATCCTATGAATGTCTTTGACTTTTCCGTCCGTTAGTTGTGCTGAAAGTACCCAATCGGCCTCACTAATTTGAAAAATGTGTTCCGTAACTTGAATCTTCATTGACTCTATTTTACAAGGGTTCCGGCTAAGTGCGTCTACATGTTTCATTCTGTCTCCTGGTCGATAGTGTACTTCAAAAGTAAATTCTTGCAATTCTAACCACCATCGTGCGATTCTAGGGACAAGCTGTTTCTTTTTACTAGCCGCTTTCAAAGAATTACAGTCTGTTACGACTGCGAATGTAATTCCTAGCAGATAAATCCTAAATTTTCTTAAGCTTTCTACGACAGCAAGCGTTTCAAGCTCGTACGAATGATACTTTTGTTCAGTGTCAGAAGTTTGTCTGCTGTAATAAGCTATTGGGTGCAGACGTCCGTCTGTATGTTGTTGTAAGAGGATACCTGCAAGTCCTAATTGACTGGCGTCTGTATGAACCTCTGTCGAAGCTCCTGGGTCAAATAAAGCCAAGATAGGTCTACTAACCAGTGTCGACTGTAGCTTGGAAAACGATTCTTGTTCTTTGTCTGTCCATTGCCAAAGAACATTCTTTTTAGTTAGCGTTGTCAGAGGTTTAGCAATTGTTGCAAAGTTTTCCACAAAATGTCTAAAATATCCAGTCAATCCTAGGAATTGTCGAACATTATGTACATTGGTTGGCGTTGGAAATTCTTCTACGGCTCGTATTTTATCAGCGCCCGGTCTTACTGTTCCTTGTTGGATTTCAAATCCTAAGTAGTTCACGGTTGTTTGTAGAAAGGCACATTTTTTTAGATTTAATGTAAGTCCTTCTCGACGGAAAATGTTAAATGCCTCCTTCAGTTTATCTAATGCTTCATCTATGGTTTTAGCGTATAGGAGAACATCATCCAGATAGAGTGCGGCGTTTGTGCGAATAGGTCTTAAGATTTTGGTCATTAATCGTTGGAAAACTCTAGGTGCATTTGTAAGACCAAATGGAACTCTATTAAATTCATAGTGTCCTTCCGGTGTCACAAACGCTGTATAACGTTTAGAAGAGGACTCTAACGGTACCTGATAATATCCTGATTTTAGATCAAGGCTCGTAAAATAATTCCCAGATTGCAATTTATCAATTTGATCGTCTATTCTTGGTAAAGGTTGGTTCTCTTTTATTGTTATCGAATTTAATTTTCTGTAGTCAATGCACAGCCTTTGTTCGCCATTTTTCTTTTTCTTTAAGTCGAACTGTAGTACAAGAACTACCCAAATCGATATAGGCTGAGGTTGATATGCCATTGATAACTATCTGTTTATAAAATTTTTGATTGGACTTATCTACTACTAGTCAAATATTTTTTTTGCAGATTTTCGCTTCAAAAAACACTTCTCTTCGTGATGCCCCTTTTTGTGGCAGAAAGTGCAGCTGTTAATTTCTGTTTCTTTTATCGTACGAGTACTAGTGCATGCATGTGCAAAATGTCCAAGCTGTCCACATTTAAAGCAACTCGTCTTACTACTAGATGAAGACCTCGAGTTTTTCTCATTTCCAATGCGACGAATTTTCTTATAACGGGAAAACTCTGCCCTCGGCGCTGGCGTTATGTTACCTAAGGAACTGAAGTAACCGAATAACGATTCTGGCGTTTGGTGATTGCCTGCAGAAGCTCCAGTTTTGATGATCACGTCGCTTATTCCGCCAATAATACAGGATACAGCATCTGGCCCAGAAATTCTACATCTATTAAGTAGAGCCATTTTCGTATAATAATATTCGGCGAAACTTTCCTCGGATCTTTTCCTACGGTTCATCATTTCTTGTAAATCAGCGTTGTAATCGCGCCTAGAAGCAAATGCCACCTGCAGTTTTTCTTTCCATTCTTCCCAAGAAAATTTTAGTGTGTGTAAACTTTGGTACCACACATAAGCTAAGCCCTTTAATTTAGTAGTCGCAAAATAAATAGTCGCAGTCTCTGTCCATTTATAAATTTCACGGAGTTCATCGACCTTCTGGCACCACTGTACTATGGTCTGGTTCTTATTATTTGGGTCAAAGTCAGGTATAACATCCCCTTTCACATATGGTACTTGCGATGACTCCCTTTTCTCTAATAGGGCTGTCATAGCGGTGGTCAAACGTTCGATCGAATTTTGCCCAGTTGTTTTTATGTTCAAACTCTCCGAAGTAGTACTCCCCTGGCGAGAGGATTGTGGCTCATCCGATTCGGAAAGCTCATTTTCAATCGGTAGTGGCCTTTTGCGTTGATGGCGACGGCTACTCATTTCAATAATGTTTCGTAAACTATTAAAATAAAACAGTCTAATAACAAGCGAAAAAGAGAAATAAAGAAATATATAAATAGTTATAGGTATGTCGTCACAGGCTCCAACTAGCACATCCCAGTCTTTAATTCTGATTTTATTTTATTTAGTAATTTTACATAGTTCAAAATGTATATACTTATACACAATGCTCAGTTTCACAACACCATAGGTTTAGGGAGTTATTATATTAGTTAGGTTTGGTTATAGGGTTTCTCATCAAAATTCATCAATTGCCACTCATCTTTCAACATGAAGTATATACACTTTGTTTGGTAATCGTGGTCATTGGTAATCCCACTTCTGAAAAATTGTGAGCTCTATTTTTTTTTATGCTTTAATAATAAAGAGATCAAACCGAGAGAACTCACTGTCAGGGGCGTTTAAATTAGACATTTAGCTTAACCAACGACAACTCTCAGATAACTAAAAGTGTAGTACTTACATAATTAATCAGTTAAATAATTAATATATGATTGTAGACTATTCTGGGTCTGTTACTAGTCTAAGGAGCAGTGCCGTGTCATACCTGTAATTAAAAAGTAACCTGAGCCCCTGTTTTTTTACCTTTAACACGAGTAAGAAACATGTTAATTAAATTATTAAGAATTTAGATAGCTTTTGCAATTAGTGTACTACGTGTCTGTCACCCACGAGTACTATATTTCGCTAAGTGGTTCGGGAGGTACTGAAGGGTTCAAATAGAATAGGAGACAGACGGTGTATTTCAAGCCCATCGCAGGCACACACGTACTGCTAGGATATGAACGGAGTATACACTCAAGCCCATCGCAGGCTCATACGTCCGGCTAGGATACAGACGGTGCATTTCAAGCCCATCGCAGGCACACACGTACTGCTAAGATATGATAAGGACGGAGTATACACTCAAGCCCATCGCAGGCTCATACGTCCGACGGCTCAAACATTCCGCCAAAATAGGAATGGAATAGAACAGAATAGTACAGAATAAACTTAACATAGACCGCTCAACCACTCGGCGTCATTAATTCATTATTAATTGTAAAACATTCAATTCAACAGGTAATAAGAGGAACTCCGTGAGAAAACTCACCTCTCTGGCAAAATTCACGCACAAGCAACACCACAACCGACCTCAACGTTTCACTAATACTGGACTATTAATATTTCTTTATATTTTAATATTTCTTTAAAGCAAATGCCCAAAAGCCTCGATCTAAGCGAGATTATCGGGAAGAGGGTGGTAGACTTCACAAGTGCCCACATGGCCACATGACATATTTACTACCCGTTAAAATAATAAAATCTCCGATATTCGGGTTCTGTTTATACTTTGGTTCATAGAAACGCTTAATACGGTCTGTGAGGTGTTGTTGCCGTAATATTAGAGTAAAATAAAAATATGGTTCTTACACATTTCTAAAATGATTTTAACTGAGTTATATTATAATTTTTTTTTTCATAAAAAATATCCATGGAATAATATCCATATCCATGGACCTCACACAATATTATCCAATTTTGGTAAGAAATTAATTTCCTTTTTTAAAGAATATGCGAGATGACAAATTGCAATTTCTTCTTTATTTAACAATATTTTGTTCTAAATTTTGAACTTTCAATTTAATTTAACTTATAATAATTTAACAAAAAATCAAAATACGGTCCTGTATTGCCGAAAGAAAACTAATACACATAGTAATTCTGCCAAGAAAATCGTCACGCATAGAGCGAAACCCGCAAATTATGTTTACTTTATTTTATCACACAGACACAACAAGCAGGCTGCAATAAAATTTTTGCAATGTTTGAAATATTTTGGAATTGGATCTTCGAACGACATCTTTTATAGTTTTACCTAAACAGAAGCCTTGGCGAAATTAAGCCATTTGAAATGTCTGACTAGGTATATATAGAAAATACTAGTACTTAATACTATTTTTATTATTATTATTATTATTATGGTGAATGTCTCGATCGGAGAATTTACAAAGAAGCAAGTTTCTCGGGTAATCGGTCAGTGTTAACAAACTAAAGTAAAGATATCAAACCAATTTTTATCAGCACACCCCCTAGTTTTTAAGTTTTAAGCATTTTAACTAACTCTGACAATTTGATTTGTGTGTGCTGGTATTTTGATTTTAGACCTTTTTGTAATTTTATTCACAATTTCCTTGGCCATGTAGTCCAAAAAGATTACAGAGATACCTCGGCTGCAATGTTGTGCCAGACATAAAAAAAAAAAAAAACTGACCGATTACCCGAGAAACTTGCTTCTTTATTATTATTAGTATTAAAAATGTTCTATATAAGTACCGTAGATAGATTAGAAATTTTTTATCTTAAATTTGCTGCAGAATCCCTTCACTCATTTTATTTTTGACTATCTATTCAGAAACTCATTATACAACTACCAAGACAAGCCAGAAGACTTTTTAGAAAAGCCAGAAAAAAAACATTTTTGTTGTTCCTGATGTTTACTACTATGGATTAAGTCTGGCTTGCAGCTTTGCATACTCGAAATTTTTTATTTTCTTTGACACAGAATTATTACACTAGGGTATGGTTTTTAGATTTGGTGCATGAAGTTTAAATGCTGATTAATACATTTTGAATAGATCCTTTTTCGTAAATTATGCTTTTTAACATTGTTTTCAAACACTTCCTTATTTAAGAACTTATTTATTATGTATTTAATTTGAAAGAAAACTTTAATGAAATTTATTTTAAGTTCGCTTAATATTATAAATGTTTAAGGTTTTTATAAGAAGGCCTACTTAGTAATTTAATTTTTTAATAAACATCGTTGTAGATAATAAAGGTTTTTTTTTCAATAAATTCGTTTTGGAAACATTTGTGGGTAAGAAATTTATATATATGGACTATTCATTGCAGAGATAATTGTTATGATTCGGTTGGTTAAATGATAAAGTTCATCCCTATTAGAAAGGTAGGTTGTCATCTCAGTCAAACAGCAAGTTTTGCAATTTAAACCAAATTGTACTAAAAAGCTAAAACGTCGCCACCCGGGGACCACACAATTCTGAATAATGTAAATTTTTAGTATGCAAGTCGATGAGCCACGTTCAGTTTACACCTTCAAATATTTCATTATGCATTCAATCTAAAGGACTTATCTAAGGGTCCAATTTCTCATCTCGTGTCTAATATATCCAACAAAACACATTCCACAGCGTCGACTATTCGGTCAGCCGATAGGATATTACAGGACGAAATTGATTCCGAGCGTTCGTTGCCTCTTCCGATGTTAGATAAAACTTTATGATTGGCTCTGGTGCCCATATTACCAGACAGAATAATGGATATTGTCTAATTTCCCAGAGCGTTTACGGTGTTTTTGGCGGTGTTCAACAAGCCACATTCAAGCGACCTCCTTTTAGTCAATCAGATCTATGTGAAGACACTTCAGTCAATGTATTCTTTGTAAAGTAGCTAACATTTAACTAAACTAGAAGCAATTGAAAGCGATTTGGGGTGTACGGTACACTCCAAATGTGTTGGGGTGTTGCATTCTGACTGAACAAAACTGAACAACGAAAGTTATTTTATTGACACAAACAGTGATAACAATCAATAGTTGCAATTTTTTTAGTTGCGATATGTTCAGGTTGCTTTGAAGAATTACGCATTACTATAAGGTGCATCATGTAGAAACGAAGAACATGATTGTCTTGAAAATCCTAAAAGATACAAAGTTGATGAAACAGGAAAAAATAGAGCATTCTAAATGCTGACAAAATTTCCCAAAAATTTCCGTTTGCGTTCAAGATTCTAGAATAATTTCATAATTTTCGTAAACAAATTACATGCACGCCTTAAAAACTTTTATTCAATGCAAGGAACTTTGCGTGCAAACTGTACCCCTGTGTCGTCTAGTCAGATTTAAAGGGTACTGAGAACATACCAGCAACCAAACTGTTTCATTATACTACTAATGGGTTAAAGAGCTTTTTAATATAAACTTTAATGTTTAATAATTTTTTTTAATATTCATGGGCTCCAGGAAAGCAGGGGTCTAGCTTTGATTGTGACATGAATTGTTTATAAATCGCCATTGTTTTTTTCCTGTTTGAAAAATTGCAATTATCAGTTAGTTATCTCTATTTCTGTCAATATAAATAACTTTTAAAAATTCAGTTCTTTTGAGTAAGAATTAAAAAAATAAAATTTTAAAAATTTTAGAATTAACGCCAGATTGGGGGCTCACCCTGTACATTTAAACAAATGGGCACGGCCGTAGTCAATAGATGATTACGTCCAATACCAAAATGTTTCATTTTAAGAAAAAAACAATTTTTCTTTTAAACTAATGAAGATATAAAGAAGAACAGAAAAGGGTCCTGAACTATCATTAACAGCTGCAATAATCAGGCAGCGGAATTCAAAAATGTTCCATACATTTTTTTCCATGTCACTTAATTTGTGGACATTCATTGAATAATTAACTCTTGGATATTTGAAAAATTTTTACTTTCTGTTCGCCACTCTAGATCTGTATAAATTTATACCTAGCCATTACGCCTATACGTGTAGATTGCCCTATATGCATTCTTCATAATCCTTATGAAACTTTTTTGAATATTTGTACCATTAGGGTTAAAAGATACCATTTTTATAAAAAAAAACAAAATTTCTATTAAACTAGGCAAAATTGCCAAAAAAACACCAAACATGTCTCGAGGTATGACATTTTTCTACATAATCTTGTAATGAAAGTTGAAATAATAGTTAATAGTTAGTAATATAAATTTAAATTTTGTTTTTCAGGGGTAGCAGAAAAGAGCTGCATTCCTTGATAAAGTTTTATAGCCTAGGAAATACATTTGAATTGCCCTAGAGCTTTTTTGAACAGTTGTAGTAGAAAAAAATGTTGTTCCTAATTCTTGCGCAAAGTATCTTTCGCGCGATTGACTGATGAGCTGAACGGCAGTCGCGTGCGCGAAAGTATCACTTTGCGCACTTGTTAAGAAAAACATTAATTTTGTTTCTTTATGTGAAGAAAAAATAATGAAGCGGATCGGTAACTCTAAGCACAAAAGCTTAAATTGTTTGATGATAATTTAACAAAAAAAAAACAAATCAAACATTTTTAATAAACTGAAACTAACGAATTGTTTTGTGGAAACAAGACACTCTCATGGCTTTAAATCAAAAAGATTTTTGTAATTTCTCTCAAAAATAAACTTTTTGAAAAGGTTGGCATTTGTTAGGTTGTTAAGACGTTTTACAGCGGTCGACTCAGGTCCACGGAAACCGGTCCGGCATGACATATACAACTCAGTAAAACTGTGATAGTTTGGGGGAGAAAAAGAAAAAAATAGTGCTGGAGAAATGATGCTATGATATAGTGAGAGGTGTTGCTATCAGGGATCCAACCATAACAATTCAACATGGGTCCAAGAATACCAAAAAACTTCCAACCATTTATTAATATGGCTTTTAGAAACAAAAGTATGTCCCTAAATAAAACATTGTACGCCACACATTGATTAGATATTGCGGTACTAGTATAACGTTTCAGACTTGACTTTTGACCTTGCTTCGTCCGTAAAAACTTGTACTTATATACATTAACAACTAACCAAAATTACACGAATTAAATTACTAATTTTTTCATTTCGAAAACTAACAATCGGTTTTCTCAATAGTACAGAACTAGATTCTGTTAACTAACCCTATTTACGCATCTAACTTACAAATTAGCAAGAAAACTTGCAAATCGAAACATACGACCCCCTTATAAGGGTGTCCCAAGAACCGGGCTTTACTTTCCGCCTGTCTATTTATTCCTCTCGTAGATTTTCCGTGGACTTCTCTTCTGCTTGTTAACGCTAATGAAGCGACGGACGGTGGCATGCGGTCTACTCTGACTCTGCTAACGAGCGATCAGCATTGGTCACTGTTAGACTAATGAGCGGAGGCTGGAAAACTTGTTACAGCAAGTGTCTTGGGCGAATGACGAATCTCTTTTATGTCTAATGAACTTAACGAGGTCGCTCTTTACGAGATCTAAAATAAGGGCGCGGATTCGCCGAAACTTGTTAAATTAATGTCCTTGTTAATGAGAGCTTTGTTTGGTCATAATTTGAGGGGATACGATAGGCCGGGATATGATAGGTGTATCCCAAAATTTATAGCGTCGATTAGTGTTATTAATAGATGGCAAACACATAGCTTATAGCAAAACAAAATTAAAAATTCAATTTGAATCATAATTCTACAAAAAACCAATCAATTCACGATGGAAAAGTCTTTTCCAATAGATTAACTTTCAGCACATGTTTCTATCGTCATCTCGCAATTCCATTTGCGCGTTTCAACGGACTTTTTTGATTACTGATCGGAGATATAAACCGGCTCGACGACCTATAGTATTCTCAAATTGAAATGCCCAAATTGAATAAGTGAGATGGAATTCACTTTGGCGAATAGGAGGAATATTGCCTGGACATAACATGAAATATTGAAAAATTCCAGAAGCTATTCCTGGTGCAATTTCATGGATATTAGACGGCGAGGGGTGGATTAAGTGTCTTAAATAAATTAAATTCTATTGATCGGTTGACGGTTTTTAACAAAACGTTGTCAAAAATAATCTTTGTTCAATGATGATAATACAATTTTAATAAAGCTTTCTATTTAGGTGTTTAGTATATAAATGCGTTTTGGAACTTCGTTTTAATTTTGCTTGTAAAAGTCCCATCTGATAAGCCAGGCAATTCGTTGTTGCGGTCTAACTTTGCGATAACCTAGTTCAGAAAACACTTTATCACCTAAAACAATCTGTGCTGACACAATAACTCGGCAGCAAACAATTAACAAGTTATACCAGAAACTTCTTGTATTGCAATTAGGACTATCTTTTCTATTAAAATTTCAATTAACTTTACACCGTTATGTCTTACGTTACGGGCAGAATGTTAATTATTCTAAACTAAAATAAATGAAAATTTGTTTGGGTAATCTAAAACCCGCCCTTAATAGAAAGCTAGTGTCGGCGATCGATAAATTTAATTAGCTTAAGGCGGTTAATCCAGCCCTTAGACACCTAATGCCAATTAAATAACGTTTTAGGAGTGGCTAAGAATGCTCTTGCTAGCATATGCAAGCTCTATCTTTAAATTAACAAATTGCCTCTGAAATAGAACTTATATATAGGGTGTCCCGGAATTAGGAGACCAAATTTAAACAGGGGATTCTTGAGGTAAAAATAATACTGATTTGTCAAATAAACATATAAAATTGCCCTTGAACGAAGCTATGTCTCCATAAACAGAGAAGCCGAACTATAGTTTTCTTTAATTTATCCATATACTGTTAATATCAGAATTACATTTGTTTTTCTATGTAGTAATATTTGCATAGTGAGTCTAACCCGAGAATCAAAGTGAAAGATTAATCATGGGCTTAACAATTGGGTAAGAACAAGTGCCCAATTTGCCAAACCTTTACTTGGGTCAGCATCTTACCTTCTTTTTAATGAATTTCGAAATTATGGACCATTCTTTTAACAAATGGTACTCTTGGTTTATGTCGCTCAGATGCACCATTTCTCCGCTAAATACACTCGGGTTTATTTGAAGTGGATCGCTTTAATAGATAAACCGCAATAACTTTTAAACCACCTGATATATTTTAATGAATTTTTGTTTTTACTGATCATTCTTTTCTCTAAACAATAAAGTATTTTTACTTAATTTTTCACTTCTAGTTAGATGCAGTTCGTTTCCTTCTTCCATGATCGAATGTTTATTTACCGTTTTTTTAAGGCTGGTGTGTAACTTGCTCGTAATGATAGACAAACTTGCGACACCCTGTATGACGGAGAACTCTTCATGAATTTAGAACACTTTTTTGTTTTTGAATATCTGTCATACAATTAAAAAACAAATTCTTTTGTACTAATATGCCTTTTCTCAATACGGTTTTGGTAGCATTTTGATAAGTTGGCCATGTCGAAGCAATGTTGGATGCTATTATTACAGGAATAGCGGCCATATGGCTGTCACAGTTGACATTTTTTTTAATTATCGAAATGTCGCCAATTAAGTCATAAGATCAGTCGACCCAATTTGAGGATTTCGTTTGTGTTTACTTATTGTTTCTTTTTCAAAAAACTACGGATATTCAATTGTGACACCCTGTATAACAGGTGGATACGCCTCTTCATGAGTGTAAAACATTTTTTTAGTTTTTTCTTGTCTAGATCACAATTTAAGAAAAAATAAAATAAACATTTTAGGATTATTTTGTTCAGTTAGCTACTGGAATTCTTTTGATCAATTAATAATAACATCGAAACATAATATGTTATATTATAACAAGAACAGTAAAATAATAATAAAGTGAAACCAAGCCAGTTTCCTGCCGAAGTTGTCGCCTCCCACAGACAGGTGGCCGAGATTCGTACCTATACCGTCTGAGGACGACGTTCAGCAGAGTATCAAACTCATTTCTCTATCAGGCAGAGGAACCAAAGACCGGTTTCGCTCTTATTGGAGCTCATCAGTATGGTATACTTCAAACCTGACGGAAATACGAATTCGAATGATACTTGGTCTCCTCTCTTGCTCAAGGCACTGTGTATGTATGCAAGTGGCGCCATCGGACGACGGCAGGTGCTACCACTAGGGCATGCGAGATATTAGTGAAGTGAAAACAAACCAATTTTCTGCCGAAGTTGTCGCTTCCTACAGACAGATGGCCGAGATTGGCCCCTGATAGAGAAATGAGTTTGATACTCTGCTGAACGTCGTCCCCAGACGGTACAGGTAGGAATCTCAGCCACCTGTCTGTGGGAAGCGACAATTTCGGCAGGAAACTGGCTGGATTTCACTTCACTATTATCTCGCATGCCATAGTGGAAGCACCTGCTGTCGTCCGATGGCGCCACTTGCATACGTACACAGTGCCTTGAGCAAGAAAGGAGACCATATATTCGAACTCGTATTTCTGTCAGGCTTGAGGTATACCATACTGATGAGCTCTAATAAGAGCGAAACCGGTCTCTGCCTGATAGATAAATGAGTTTGATACTCTTCTGAACGTCGTCCCAGACGGTATAGGTACGAATCTCGGTCATCTGTCTGTGGGAAGCGACAACTTTGCAGAGAATTGGCTTGGTTTCACTTCACTATTATCTCGTATGCCCTAGTTGGAGCACCTGCCGTCATTCGATGCCCTCAATTGCAGTAAGACATAATATGACAAAATTAAGACAATAAATTGAATAAAATAAGGACAAGACTGAAAAAGATAACAAAGCAAACAACAAGTGAAAATGTTAATGGTGAGTGGGATCTCCTCTATCTTGAACAATTGCTTGGCATCGTCTTGGCATGCTGTTAATACGAGCCCTAACCACTAAATGTTCGGACGACACCCAATCATTTATAATTTGCTCATTACTATGTTAGGATTTATTATAATACTATTTTGCTTGAATATACGATGTCTATCGAGTAAAACACACCTGAATACTCCTCTTTTATTACGCCCTTTTATTACATTAAACTAAGTGTACATTGTTTAGTAATAAATTTTGCAAAACACCGCAAAACGCAACGACAAATAATGTTTCAAACGAACAATAAAACATCAGTTTAAAAAATAATTAATAAGGCGTGACGTCACCTTTGGCATCTATAACTGCTTTATTCCTTTTTGGCATAGACGCTACTAAGTTTCTGCAGAATTCTGGACTAAACGAATTCCAAATATCCTCAATTTTGGCCTTGAGGCCTGCGAATGTTCGCTGTGGGTTATTTCTTAATGATGATTTGATACGATGCCGCAATGTTTTTATGACATTTAAGTCAGGGATGCTCGAAGGCCATTCTAAAACCCTAATGTTATGATCACCAAACCATCTCTTAGTGGATTTAGCCGTATGGCATGATGCACCGTCCTGTTGAACAATGAAATTTTCGTTTCCGTAAAGCTCTGTTGCGCTGGGTAAGAAGTTTCTTTCTAAAATTTGTTGGTATTTTTCGGCATTTATTGTCCCATTCACAAACTCAAATTTGCCTACACCTTTACTTGACATGCAGCCCCAAATCATAACTCCTCTTGGAAACTTAACAGTTCGTTTGATACAGTCTTTATGAAATGTTTCATACTTGGTTCTTATCACACGTTTGCGAAAATCACCAACACAGACGTCGAACTTAGATTCATCGCTGAACATTACTTTGTCCCAATCTTCTATGGTCCAATTTACTTTGGATTTTGCCCAGATAAGTCGTCTCTTCTTTTGTGCGTCGGTGAGCAATGGCTTTTCTTTAGCCTAAAAATAATAACATACTTTTAAATTATGTTTAAAGCGCATATGTATGATTTCCTTTAATTATTAATCATTTCTACCTTGTAAAATCCATAACCAGACCTGTGTATCCACAGCCAACAACATTCGCGTGACACATTTATGACTGCTTCTTCATTCCACTTTGCTTGAATGTCTCGTAAAGTGCTTCGTCGTTGGTCTTTGCATATTTTGACTAGAACTTGTCTCTTCCTTTCAGTTATAATTCTCGGTCGCCCCGAACTTTTGCCACAAACTTCCACGTTTCCGGTTTCTCCATATTTTTTAATGATATCCTCAATGGTTGACTTTGACATATTAAGGACATCTGATATTTTTTTCATCGATTTTCCGGTAGCGTACTGCCGAATTATGATTTCACGCACTTTTTGATTAGTTGGCACACCTCGAGCCATTATTTTGATAAAATGTGCTTTACTGTTGTCATAAAACTTCAAGTGCTGACAGCCATAACAACTGTCATTTTTTTTTTTTCAAAGACTCATTGACTGTAATAGACCTCGTCCGATCATTTAGTTGTCAGAGTAATAAATAAAATTTGAACAATAATTATTTTGCAGCTAGAACAAGTTAAATATTATCGATCTATTTATCAATTAATCGTTTAAAACGCATCACACAACTATATTACATAGGTAATTGAAAAAAAATAGGTGAAACATTCAATTTTCATAAACCGAATACTCCGTCCGAACATTTAGTTGTTAGGGCTCGTAATATTTTCTAACTCTCGAAGTGTATTGGATAGTTCTTGACGACTTCTTATTTGCGTTTTTAATTGGTCCCAAATACGCTGTATAGGTTTGGCACCTAATGAGTGTAGCAGGCCATACTATGTGATTCAAGTTCTCTTCTTGAAAAAAAAAAATTATTTATAAGAGCTATTTTCTGAGGCCTCGCGTGATCATCAACGAACATGAATTCCCATCCAATAGCATTTGCAATGTGTCTGACATATTCTTGCAGAATTTGCAAGTAGCATTCACCATTTAAGGTGTTAGAAATTATGCACAAAAGGGCTTCTATCCCCTGAATAAATTGCATCCCATACCATTAATGAGCCTCCGCCAAAAGCAACTTTTCGGATGCCGTGATGTTCCAAAAATCGTTGACCTCTCAATCTCCTATAGATGGACCCTATTTTCGTCGGGAACTAAACCGACTCTGCACTCATCTGCAAAAACACAATATGCCCATTGTTCCAATCCCCAGTTAGCGTGATTTCTGACCCAATTCAGTCGCCTTATCCTGTTTTCTGTAGAAATTCTGGGGTGTCTAAAGGTCTGTGAGCTTTTAAATTATCTTCATATAAACGTCTTTTGATGGTTGATCTAGAGAAGACAACGGTTAGTCTTTGTAGAGGATTTTTTAATGTTGTGCAGTGACTTTGTACTACTAGACCCAAATATGGCTTATACGTCGCCGAAATACACACTGTTTCCAAGACCTCCAACATTCTTTTTTCTGATTATCTCTTTCTACATTACGGTACCTGCGTTAAGCTTATCTCTCTTGTGGCACCCTTTATTGTCAAAACAACGATCTAAGCACCGACGTATGCATGACGTTTTCTAATTTTCTGACTTTTCTTTATTATAATAAATAGTGCTTCGGGAGACAGCTCTGAGAGTATTGCTATCCTTACATTCTTATTGAGAAAGCAAAGGATGGGAATAGTCTTAGCTTAGAGCACTCAAGAACCACGACTCGAAAACGCTATTTCAGTGATTCCATTCTAGATTGAAAGTTTGAACTTTTGAACCGCTCAACAAAATAGTTTAAAGTCTTTAGTCCCGAACAACACAATTTAAGTTTTTTTCAAACATTCATTGGACCACTGATCTCCACTTGCCCTCAGCTACTGAAGAAAAGACTCCAGAAAAGATCCATTTACTGGAGGAGCTAATAGCTTCTACCTCATTATATGACCCATAAACTCAGATTTGGATTTGAGGCATTTCCTTAGGTAAAAGTTAAATATCCTGGAAACATATTTATTATGAAAGTTTATTTCAAGTACTTACCATGGTACCTACCTGCATAGAAGAACCAGAGAGCCAGAGGCGCGTTTGAACTATCATTATTCTCAACTTTAATGTATTGCTTTTTTCCTTCTTCATCAAACTATGCCAAACATTTTTGCAAACATATCATAGTAATTTCTCAAATAATTTACATCTCAAATAAAAAACATAAAAATCAAACACAAAACCACATCTTTACGAATCGTCAACAAACAATAAATATTCTTTTTTTTTTGCAAGTTATAGAACAGAACAGAACTGCATTCAAAAATTCCGCCAGGCGTACTCGGTAGTATTCGATACCTACTTCAAGTTATCCTTAGTCACTCTAGGTTGATACATATATCGCAGTGTTAAAAGTTTACTGATTAAAAGTTAGCCCACAAATTTTTACTCGTCAAACGTAATTATGAATGCACCCCAGATGATATCAGCCTATTTTTAACTTCGTATGTCACCGTTGGTGTCACTAATTGTGCCGGTTTCACAACAATGACAAAATATTGGGAGTTTTGTTAGGACGAAAGAGATACACTTATATAAATACGTCGATGCTATATTTACAACAAGTGGTGTCGCCATGCCTGGTTCTAGTAGTACAAAGTCACTGATGTTGTGGTATTTTGTATAGGATTGCGGATTGCGACGAACACCTAGTATTATCAGTCGGTGTGTTCTGGCCGTTGTTACTCTTCGTATTCCACCACCGTGCGTAAAATCAGGGGGTTATTATTTTGAAATGGTGTCCAAGCTCTGCTAAATACTGATTGACTAACATCAAAATGGTCGGCCCTTTGGGAAATATCACCTTGAATGATGCCTATAATACGATTTAGATCAGCACTACTTAATCGCGGCATTTCGACAATGTAAAGAAGCTTAAACTGTGACAGCCATGTGGCAGCTATTCTTGTAATAATGACACCCAGCATTGCTTAGCCATGGCCAACTTATCAAAATATTAATAAAACCGTATTGAAAAATGCATATCAATACAAAAACAAAGTTTTCTTAAATTGTAGAACAGATATTCAAAAACTAAAAAGTGCCCTAAACTCATGGAGAGTTCTTCTGTCATACAGGGTGTCGAAAGTTTTTCTATCATCACGAGCAAGTTACACAGCTGCCTTAAAAAAAATAGCATTGAAAAAGTAAAATGAACTGCAGGACCCTAACTAAAAACTGCATCGATCGTGAATGAAGCATTGACTAAATACATCAAGCGGAATCCATTTCAGGTTAAAATGTTCGAGAAAATAAACTTTTTCGAAAACATGGAATGTTTATTGAAATAGGCAATATATCAAAAAAAAAAAAAACCGAACATATCCTCAGGTGTTTTCATTATTCTTCATAATTCTGTATCAAAAAATCAAATCTGATTTTTTGTTCTCAATGTTGTGGAAACATGAGTTACAGCACCTTATTTTTAACCCTCGCATAATTTCACCTCAGTAACTTACCTTCTTTGAGCATACCGCGTAAATTAGTACAGGGATGGGTCTACTCAAATTTGCTTCGAGCGAAGAAATCCGTTGGTCCGCTTCAGAGTTATGATCTCTCAAACTTGGTGCAAAATTCGACTGTTGCAAGGCAATTGGCCAGCAGTTTAGATAGCGATATATTACAGTTGGGTCAAGAATATCCGTTAAAGCAATCGAGTGACAAACTGCGATTTGAAAATCTCGCTTTCAAATGGGTTTAAAAATAATTCAAAAGACATTCAAAGAATTCTAAGAAAATTTTTAATAATTTTTACATATTCCATAACATGGTGGTTTGAGGTTCTCTGGTAGTGGAATGCTGCGTAAATTTAAGAACAAGAAAGGCAAAACAGAATTTGTCTTGAGGATGCAGAAATATATCTGCGAAACGTAGACCAATTCTAATAGTGGTCTTGGTCATTTCGTGATTCCTGTTTCTCGTGATTTCCTGATATTGAACTAGAGGATCGATAACAACATACCAAAAAATTATATAGAGAGGTTTAGTAATTGCGGACGTACTAGTCCTCAACCAGTGATTAGAGTGATTTCTTAGGATAACTTTCGAGATATTAAGCTTCAAGCTTAGCTCTCAACACACATGCTACGTACCACATACGATCCAGCTAAGGTACTCTTTCGGCGCGGTATACGACATGTCTTATCCAAAAAATAACATTTTTTTAACACAAATTCCACTGCTCATTTTCCCAAATTTTGCTTTAAACAATAGTTTTCCCAACAACAGCTTCACAGTCGTATGGAAAATATAGTTGCAACGTGCGTCATTCTTGGACCCTGGTTGTATTACACGGGGAGGTAGTTCTTAGGATGTGGTCACGATGTGATAAGAAAAAAACAATGCCTTTTTCTCTCTCTCAAACTTCTTTTACTCTTAGATGTTTCGATGACTTATGACATCTTCATCAGGAAAATAGCACAAAACACTCTCACATCGAGATGTGACTGATGGACTTACTGGAATTAAGGTGTTAGTTGTATGGAAGTTATACGTATGAAGTACGACCCTTGGTGGTGTACCGGTTTCCGTCGACCTAAGTCAACCGCTGTAAAACGTCTTTAAAATTCAAAAACTGCCAAAGCTTTAAAAAAATCTTTCTTCAAGAGAAATAACAAAAAATGTGGTTTGGTTTAAACCATGAGAATGTTCTGTGTACTAAGAAAATCACAATCGAGTAGCCAAATAGTAACATCTTTGCATCGTATATGCTTCTACCAAGGATCACATTCCAAAAATCCAACCATAATAATATAACAAGGGTACAAGAATTTTAAAAACTTTCCTACCTTCCAACCACTCTGCAGGGTGTTTTAAAAACTGACGAAAAACTTACTCAGTTGGGGTGGAATACACCTTCTGTGTAGAAAAATAGAAAACTTACTTTTCAATTAAAATTTCCCATCTGGACCTCGAAAGTCCATCAAATTTTGTGACCCAGTAGTTCAAAAGATACCTAGTTTAAAATTGGTTAAAATTATGAGTGCAGCACTTTTTTTGCGCCTTAGTGTATATTATTAAAAGCCTTTTAAAACTTGATGTTTCTAACACTAAATATAAAACTTGCACTTTCAAAATGTTGTTTCGTTCTTAATAACCTGTCTTAAAGACGATATGTTCGTAGTATCTTCCAGGCATATGCAGCAAAATATAGATGCATGAAATAAAAAGTTTTATTATATCAGTAATAATATATTATGTAGATAAATAAGATCACACGTGGAACATCAAGCCAGAAATAATTAGTAATACTGTACTGAGTATATGTGGTAATATAATAAATAACGTGAGAATAGCTCGGGACAGTATCCCACACAGACAGATACCTGCCTAACAAATAGAAAATAATAGCCTCAAAATCTCATTTTTAAACAAAGGTTACATCCACAAAAACTTTTGGTCACTGGACATAAAAATTTAGACTAAAATAATTTCATATAAGAAGCTCAACAAAATCAAGAGTGCTTCTACTTATAGTCATGACTTGACTCCAATTACTGGCCTCAAGTCTGATTTTAGCTTTTAGTCTCTCTTTGAGATACATATACTTACTTCAAAAACGCTTGATTGAGCACGTGTTCATGCTCAACTGACAACTATAAATACGGGCATTAGTATACAAAAAGAATGGGATTTAAACTTTTAAAAATCGATATATAATCTAGTCAAGTATGATTTACAAACACAAAGATTTACTGGTAAACACGGTATGGCGTACCCTGCAAATTCCGAGTTTAGAACCAAAAATTAAATAACTTTTTCTAGAGCGATATAAAAAATAAAAAGGAACTTAAAAGTTAAACTTTAGAATTAAACTTCTTATAATACCATCTTCATTTACTGTTCTATCGCCTTGTGTAAACCTCCTAATGCCTCTACTAAAGCTATCCCAAAAAAAAATATTATTTTCTGCAATTTACCAAGCAACTAAGGTGTTAGCTAGAAATTTCAGCTTCAGTAAATCGGACCAAAAGGGGCAAAACTCTGCAGGCTCATCTGCTCTATATATTGTACAAATAAATAGAAACGTTGCAACTTATAACTCAGGGAATCTCTTTGGAATGTGATGAAAGAAAATAAATACGAAAAATTACTTACGACAAATATTCACGAGGCAAACAAGATCGTACTCGAACAAGACCAAAACACTGTTCGCGAGACCACGTTAGGCAAGGAATTCCCAAAGGACCGTCACGTGGTGCACAATGCGAGAACGTTGCGGACAAACTGACACGCGAATGGCCTTTCGCCGAAAATGACACTAAAACACTGTGGCGGCTGGCGCATGTTTGGCGTCCCGACGCACAGTGGGCGGAATTCCCTCTTCTGCTGGATGGCCACCTTTTTTAATATACACTAACATAAACTGCCTATCATATCGTCCCGAGTTATGAACAATTTTTAGAAAAAGTAGTGTCATAACTTGTTGAGTTATGAAGATTTCTTATCAAGACAGTATACATTTTTCTTAATAAATGGTGTGGCGAGAAAGTGTATTTTGATCATTTGCCAAAAAAATATGCTACAACCGCAACATGCTACAATGAAGTATTAAAAAATATATCTTTTCTGTGATAGCTAATTTTGTCCAGGCTCTTCTTTGGAATGTGACTCATTGGTACATCGCCACGCTCGCTGTTTCCCAATCTCTCGCCTGAAGGCATAGGTAGCTCATGCAAAATCTTATTATCGTCTATTTAATATTATCAAAAGCGGATGCCATTTTGCGGTGTTTATTTTAAATTTAAACCTTTCCCGGCTTCACTTTTCCTTTCGCCTTTCCTCCTGTTTAACCTCTAAATTTATGACTTGATTTCTAACTGAATCAGCAGTGCTGAAGACGTTGGTATTGGATAATCATGTTCCCTACCATAAGAGGTATCGTTAATGGCAAGGGCAGAATCGGGTAATAGTATTGGCAATACTTACTCTTCGAAGCTTGAATGTTCAGCTTAGCGGTAATTTAAGAGTCTACGTCGCATAAAAGCAATTTACAAAATTATTTAGTAATTTATATGGCCCTATACTGCAGCTTTTTAAGTAATTACGTCTATAAAACCACAATGCACTGCTACGGATACGAGATCAGCTTTACGAACTCCATCTGGCAATTGTGGTTTACGTTTCATTATTTTAATGTGGCTTTTTTGTTTCGAAATATACGGTTATCATTATAATACGATGTAATTGGTGCTTTATTGCTTTTAACCGTTTTAAAGGTCCCTTTAAAGTAAGAATTATTTCTCTCCTCGAACAGCCCTTTTTCCGTTTCGTCTGTTAAGATTTCTCGCTTTCCAGAAGTAGAGTACAAGAAAAGAAACTTTCGTGAAGAACAATCAATCTTCCGTAAAAGCAAACACTAAATTCGCATTACGCGGCCGTATTAAAAGCGCTTATATTAATATGAAATAATAGCCGAAGCCGGTAATTCACTTAAGAAAGGCGCCGCGACCAAGATAAAGAAGCTGGTTATTCAGCTACACAGTTTTTCACTTTTAATTAATTTTATTTCAATTTATTTAGTAGTCTGAGCACTTTTGTCGTTCGAGCAAACATTGCAATTTCGGTTGTCACGAGAAGTGTATTGATATTCATAAACAAAATACATTTGATTAGCAATGGCGCAATATTTGTTTGAATGATTTTGTTTTTTTAAATAATGTAATAAATAGGCTCCGTTATGGTATGAAGATAATTGGCTAAATTATAAACTTTTTTGTTTCCAGAAAAGTTGTTGAGAAAAATACCAAAGTGATACAGTGCCGATAGGCCTATCTGTTACAGAAGAATAACCTTCCATAACCCAGTGAAAAAATTCACCGAACGGTTGTGTGAGATCATCAGAGAGTTATTACCTCCCAAGACGTGTTTCATTCCCACAAGAGCTCATCAGTTGGGTTCACTATGATAAACTGAATTTTCTATCAGGCAAAGGAACCATAGACCGGTTTCGCTCTTATTGGAGCTCATCAGTACGATATACCTGTCCGGCCATCTGTCTGTGAGAATTGACAACTTCGGCGGAAATCTGCTTTGGTTCACTTTACTATTTGTCTAACATACCCTTTGTGGAATAAACAGCCATCGTCTGACGGCGCCACTTGCACATATACACATCGCCTTGAGCAATAAAAAGAACCAAGTTTCTCGAACTACATTTTCTGTCAGGTTTGAGGTACAGCGTACTGATGAGCTCCAGTAAGAGCGAAACCGGTCTATGGTTCCTCTGCCTAATAGAAAATTGAGTTTGATACTCTGCTCAACGTCGCCCCCAGGCAATATATGTGCGAAATCTCGGCCATCTGTCTGTGGGATGTGACAACTTCGGCAGAAATCTGCTTTGGTTCACTTTACGATTTGTCTCACATATTTTTGGTCGAATAACCAGCCGTCGTCTGATGGCGCCAATTGCACATACGCCTTGAGCAATAAAAAAAAAACAAGTTTCTCGAACTTAATTTTCTGACAAGTTTACCTCGTGTAGTTGTAGAGGGCTGAGCTCAGCCTAAAGTTTCCGTCATAAAAATTAAGAGGGCCACCCTCACAAAAGAGGGCTTCAAGCTATCGCCTGACACCGCGGAGGACTATACAAAGGTAGTTCGTGTGCTGGCCTCCGTGGAGGGTAGGTTTCACACCTATACTCTTCCGGAGGACAAATGTACGTATGCGGTCATCAGAGGTCTGCCTGACGATGTGGACTTTAAAGCGGTAGAGGCCCAGCTTCTGGAAAAGAATGTCGCAGCTAATCTGTTCAGAATGACGAACAGAAAGACCAAGCAGCAGTTGGCCCTAGTTGTGGCCAACAGTTCAGACGTCATGATTTTCAAAATAGAGAAACTGCTTGGTCTCTCTGTGAAAATTGAACAGCAAAGAAAGAAGACAGTGCCCACCCAATGCTATCGCTGCCGGCGATAGGGTCATGGGCAGTCGCAATGTCATCACCAAGAGCGGTGTATCAAGTGCGCGGGACACCACGGGGACCGCGAGTGTAAACTCGCGAAACCCGGGGACGGGACCCGCAACGGGAAGTGCGTGCTTTGCGGGCCGGAAAGTCACACAGACAACTGGCTCGGGACCCCAATGCACCAAAAGGCGCGCATCCAAGCGCCAAAGCTCTCAAGCAGACTAAAAAGCCGGAGGGTACCACATCGGGCCAAAAGCCGGGTGTGAACCCTAAAGCCCCCTAAGGCAAAAACCCTCAGAAGGACGATGGCCTTATCGCAGCCAAGTTTAAAAACTGCTTAGGAGGATGGATTCGCGAGGCACTCCGCTCCGGTAATGCCTGCTAGACACCCTGAGTCCCTCTCCATTATGTCTTGGAACGTTAATGGGTTACGCGCCAGGAAGTGCGCCCTCTTGCTTGCGACAATCGAAGACTGCTTAACGAAAGCTGTCAGCTATTGAAAACAGCCCTGCGTGAACACCGCAGACGATTTTGGGGGGAGCGAACTACAGCTGGGCTCGTCTGGCCTCTGGCGACTGTAAAGAAGCCTCAGGCACAAGACAAACACCGTACTACCGCTGCACAGCGTAAACGGTATGGTGAACAGTGACGAGGATAAGGCGGAAGCCAAACAGTCGAAAAGAGTGTAGGCTAAATGATAACCCTGAAGATGATGATCGTCACATCTTGGCGGTTGAGAGAGCCGTCCGGCACCTAAGGAGCGAGAACCCCAGGGGCCAGCAGGACACGATGGACCCGGTTACCCCCGGGGACGTCAGGGACCTTCTGACAACCCTTGTGGAACGAAAGGGCAGGACGGCATCTCCAACAAGGTTCTGAAAAACCTTACTAGGAATAAGGTTGCAGCTTACTTTGCGCTGTGGCGATCGCAATCCTGAGGTTATGGTACTTTCCATCGAGGTGGGAACAGGGAGTGGTGATAATGCTGAACCAGCGGGACAAAAATAAGACAGTTCCACAAAACTACCGACCCATCACGGGTACACACCTAAACGTCGTACCAGTCGAACCATATGGTTTTCGGAGACTGCATTCAGCAGAATTGCAGGTCCTGAAAACCATAGAAATCGTCGCGGAAGGCAAGAACTCCAGAGTGACCTCTTGATTACTCCTGCTGGACATAGTGCGTGCGTTCGATAGGGTCTGGCACGAAGGTCTAATCTACAAGCTGAGTTATTAGGTCTGTCGGCAAACATTTGCCAACTTATCGACAGTTAACTTACAGATCGACGCTCAGAGTGCTAGAAGTTGGTGTCCCACAAGGGGCCGCACCTGTACACGAGCGATATTCATAGAACACCAAGGACTACCCTCGCACTCTATGCTGACGACACGGCTCTTATATCCAAACACCGGAGAAAAGATGTGCGGCAGAATCTGTAGCTAGCTTTAGACGACCTTCAGGAATGGCCGGTACGTTAAAGGATTAAAATTAATCCAACCAAGTGCCAGGCAATCCTGACAGGTAGACGTCGCGACGCCAACCCGCGATCAACTTGTGATCGATGACATCGAAGTACCTTGGCAAGACTCGGCCATTTATCTGGGGATAACCTTGGATAAAGGGCTGACTTGGGGGCCCCTATGTCAGGGTCGCTGCTAAGCTAAAGTTAGGGGGGCTATGGCATCACTATACCCCCTGCTCTACCAAAGAAGCCATCTGCCTGTGAGGGGGAAGCTGCTGCTGCTGCTGAAAATCATCATGCGGCCGATCCTAACATATGGATGGCCTCATGCGGGAGCGCGGCGGAGGCCCACTTCTCAAAGGGTAGAAGCTGTTGGGAACATTTACCACTGTTTCGCTGTAAATGCTCCATGGTGCATTAGTAACGAAGAAATTCGTGCTAATTTGCGATGGCAAACAGTGTGCGACTTCATGAGAGCCAAAGCTGAGAAGACCTTTTGACGCGCGGAAGCACATCCAGACAACCTGCTGCGGGCTCTGGTTTAATACGAGCCGGATCCCGCATCAGGGCAACCCTGGAAGCGGCCACGGTATCAATTATGATATCAAGCTGCAGAGTAGAGTGACAGCAAAAAGGCAAAATACCGCCCTGAGAAGCAAGGGCCACATCTGCACATTGGTTCACTTTACGATTCTTACATATTGTAGGGCCAAGAACCGGAAATCATTTTTTGATCTCAAGCTTCATAGCATTCGGTTATGGTATTAGACCGAAGTACTGCATCCCACATAACATTAAAGGAATATTCACATTCCTCTCACATCCCCTCAGGCTACCCAAGAGGAACATTCTTTTATTAATGTGAAAGTAACATGAATGTAATGTTCTCTCAAAGAACATTTCACAAGAAAGGAGAGCGTCTCACATCTTCACATATTACGTACTTTTCAATTTGAGAATATCACGTGACCAGAAAGTTACTGAAAAGAAATTCTAGTAAATGATACGATAAGAACTTTCTTTGAACGAACTTACTAAAGTATTATTATTTATTCAAATTTATTAATAATCTATTTCTAGTTGTTAATGTAAAATACAAATGGCATAGGCAGAGATATCAGGCAGCGACACAGATATCAGACAACAAGCAGAGCCATAGGCATAAAATCGACTTTAAACTTAAATGATATTAAAGTTCTAAATGTCAGTTTTCACATTAATATCACATGTTAGGAATGTTTCGACGGAACATAAAAGTTTATGTTTATCACATAAGTAGCTAAAGAATGTGTTGGTCATGTTAAAATCACATAACACGGGACATAATTGGATCGTTCTGATAATATGAAAAGGAGGTCGCGAAACACATTCTTCTCAAGTGATATTCAAGTTCCAAATCATCACTTTTCACATGAATATCACATTTCATCTCCTCAAAGGCATGTTCTTGTTAGATAATAAGAATATAAAGTTGCTATGTGGGATAGATACATTTATCGATCGATGAAGCGATTCATGGTCAGTATCTGCATACGTGCAGTACAAAATGACGATTCATCGAAACAGATTACTCAGTAGAACTTCATCGCCGGGTGGACATTTCGCTTTAAATTTTCGATATTTTGAGGTGTGAGATAATCAGAGTGAACCCAACTGACGAGCTCTAGTGGGAGCGAAGCGCGTCTTGGGAGGTAGCACTCTCGCTCTAGAGGGTGTTGGGTTCCCAGTTCCTTAATCAGATAATCCAAGTAGATGATCCGCTAATAAAGTGACCTCAAATAGTCCAAATGGTGTAGTAATAGCAGTTTTTGGACGATCCTCAAGAACCAGAAGACCCAGAGAGGCCCTACCTGCGTCTCTGGCATATACTCTGCAACCATCCAGTATGGGAACAAAATCTTGTATATGAGCGATTGGGCACTTATCTGGTAATGTGATATTGTTCAGTCTTCTGTAGTCTCCACATGGTTTCTAATCACCTGTCTTTTTAGCAACCAGATGCAATGATCCATGGACTACTGGAAGATCTGCAAATACATATTTCTATTCAATCTTCTTTAGCAATTTTGAGCTACAGTGATGTTAATCTTCTGGCTCGTTCTGCTATCCGTGGACTATTGATTAGAATGAGATGTTAGACATTGTGTCTGGGAGTTGGGCCTATCAGGCCTACAAACTCGTTTAGCAAATTTTGAACAACGGAAAATATGCTAATAGTATTGATGCTTGAAATTTTCATCTTTGATCTGATTGCAGAGATTCTTAGTATGGTGGTGCTGTCAATGAGTGTCTACTAAAGGCTTAAAATGTTCAAGGAAACCAGCTCTTAAAATTGCTTGGGTAATGTTACCTATGATGAATACCCACTTGAAAGGACTCCGAAGATAGAGGTTCAACGATAAAAACTTTTCTTCCTACGTCTCTATGAATGTCTATTGGTTTTGACGACATTGGTGAGACTTTGGCGTATCCTTATTTTTATAAAAAATATAAGATTGGAATTTTCTGAGAGGGCACAAATTAAAAAGACTGTAAGTGTTATAGACTGCAATTTGATTTTTCACTAATCCCACAACTAGGAATAGAAACGTGCAAAAATACAAAACAATTGTTTCTTTTGTTTTAGGTTATAGTATAGTGTGAAACTATAACTGGAAAAAGTCGATTGAACCCTATAAGATCCCATGGTCTTGTCCAAGCCGGTGCATTATCCGGACCTGAAATAAATCGATTGTTTGCGTCGCTGATGCCTTTAAAGTCGCTCGCCCAGTCTATCAGGGAGAAGGGCGCAGTGAAAAACACTGTCCATTACCTTAATGCACTGTTCTGGTCCCGCTCAGGGCTGATTAATATTGTATTTTCTTAGCGTTTGGATCCGCCCGGAATGATTCCAAGGCCCGACGCTTACTCGAGGGACAATCGAAAGATGAAAGGATGTGTCTATGTGACCGGAAGTTGCCATCTCCTTTCCTAAAATTCGTCGTATTTTGTTTTGATTCCAGTCACTATAAGTAGGTTGAAATTTATCTGAACAACGTTGCTAAGATTAACCTTCGAGTATGTTGAAATAACTTAAATTCGATTGAGTGAATAAATTCTAAATTAACCTTGAAAATAATGCGAATCACGCCAAATGCAACTTGTAGTAATTTCTGTGTTTTAATTCTGCTTGTTCATATAAAAATTCGAGCAATTAAAATTATAAGTTATTGTAAAAGTATTGGCAACGTTGTATAGGGATGTAGGGCTTTTCTGAATTTATCTAAGTGCTCCTGGACCGGCTCGACGTGACACATGCCGTGTTGCTTTCCCACTTGCCGCGCGTTACTTTGGCCAGTTTAAACTTTAAAACCTATCTCCAAATTGCCTTGGCAATATTAAAGTAACTTTCTGAAATATTCATCGCTTTGCCTTATTTATTCGCCGGAAATAACGATACTTAGCGTTAAGAGATATGATATTTTGTTGTTTCACTTATAAATCATATATAATATTTTCTACTTGTTGACGTTATCTTACCATCTTAGCTATACCCAATAAGTTATTCACGATTTATCTACACCTACCTTATTCATGCAATTTCACACAGATCGAGTACCTTAAGGTTTAAGGAAATGAAGAAAAAAATCAGCAAAGCAAATGCAGGTATTCATTAAAAATAGTGAACTGCGGAAAAAGGTGAAAATGTTAGAAAAAAAATAAAAACTAAACATTACCTCAACAAACATAAAAGTTATGCTAGGAAGTTTAGATACCGTACATCACGGCGTTAGCCCTCAAGGGCAATTTCAGCATAATGGGATTAAAGACACTGAAACTACACAAGACTATGGCAGAAACACTACTTCCAGTGGAATATCCCGCCAACCTCAAGATCAAACCAAAACCTATAACTCGGACTCTAAAGATGGGTCAATTGGAACACAACCAACAGATATAGCAAAACATATTGGAGAAGATGGGAAATTATTTCTTCAGAAGAGAAAAAAAACTGCAAAATGTAGGAAAAACGTAGACACGAGTGAATTTGAGTCTGAAAAATCAAAGGAAAAAGATGAGAAAATCTGGCTCTTTATATCAAAAATCAAAAACTGAATAAACGAGTCTATAATAAACAACTACATTCAAAATTAAGCAGATATCAATGGTGATGATGTTTAGACCAAAGTTAGACATAGACATCAAGGACAATTTCAGAATAATGGGATTAAACACGCTGAAACTAGACAAGACTATACTAGACACGCTACATCCAGTGGGACATCCCACCAACCTCAAGATCAAACCAAAACTTATACTCGGACCCTGAAGAGGAATCAAATGGAACACAACCAACAAATAGAGCAAACCATACTGGAGAAGATGGGAAATTGTTTCTTCAGAAGAAAAAAAACTGCAAATCGTGGGAAAAACGTAGACACGGGTGAAATTGAGTCTGAAAAATCAAAGGAAAAAGACAAGAAAAGCTGGCTCCATCCCTGTCATGTGGTTTGTAGTTGGGTGCCATTGCTGTGCGCAGCTGCTGCTCCACCTGCAACAATTAATTCTATTGTTTTCCCGTTTCCCTCTGGGAGCCCGACTTACGTAAAAATAATGGTTTTGCCAATATTCAATAAATGAGCAGAACAAAATCAAATGCAATAAAGATACCTGTACGATTTGGTGTCGTAGCTGCTGAACCTCTGCTTGATAACCTTCTACCTGCGCAATAGACTTTTCTAGTTGGGCCACTTGGTCTTTGATAGTTCCCTCTAATTTCTCTAGTTCCTGGAGGAGTTCCCTGACGGTTTCCATAATCTTGGTGTCGGCCCTAATGCCGGATCGGAAATGCAGCTAAAGGGAAACAATAAGTAAGTTTTCAACGCGGCAAAATATTGCTTAGAAACTAGTTAGTCTCAAGTCAAAAACTGAATAAACGAATTTTTTTATCAAACGGACTAAAAGTACGTCATTTGTTCTCTCCATACGCACACCTAAAGTGGGCTTTCTAATCCTGAGACCAAAAAAAGTAGCAAAAAAAGTCCTAGGCAGTAAAAGTAAAGTCAAATGTCACCGCTATTGTCATGGTGGCGCATATATAAACCATCTTATTGCCATCTTTACATTCTTGTTGAAAAAACAAAGGATAGGAATACTCTCAGAGCGCTCGAGAGCACCACCCGAAACCGTTTTTAGTCGAAATCGCATAGGTTCTCGAATTCTGTTAAATGTCGTTAGTTGTCATCATATTTATCTGTCAATGTCATTTTTATTAATTTAGTATTAATAATAATGCTATACATTTTTAGTTTACCATAATTTACCTCAACCATCTAAACCATTGGTTATGATTTAATACCATTAAAACCATTGAACATTGAACACCACCGTTCTAACACATTCTATTTATATACACCACTAATTGGGTAAGTACCTAGACCTGCTTAAAGAGGACGAAAGAAAATTGCACTGAATCACTGAATCACTCTGAAATAGACTTTCCTGCATGCTTGAATTACATCAAGTTCCATCCCGGCACAAACGCAGAGTCAGCGAATCAGCTGACAACCGAAGCTTCCTGAGAATCATCATTTTCAGCCTACAGGCAGTCGGGTTTTTGCATTTATTGTATTCATACGCTTTGCTTAAATTAAATGTTGTACTTTCGCAAATAAAAGCATTTTTAAAAAGAGTTTTCTCGATTACCACGAGTTATTTGGCGCAGTCGGTAGGATATCCGAAGTCGATCGTATCGAACGGTATTGACTTTCGTATCAACGATTTATCGGGTATTCAGTGTTGTTGGTATTTACGGAGGTGTATTGGATCTATCGAAGAAACATAAGCCACCAGAAGCCATCAGCAATCTTGGGAACCGGAACAGCATCGTCCAGCTCCGCAAGGGTAACTTTTCCATGAAGTACTACATCGCCCGATTGGACCTGTTAACCTTATAGTTAATAATGCAAGCTCTTATCGCTCTGCTTATGTGAGTACAATCATTATTTAATTTATGTCTTCTGATTCAGAAATCGAAAACGAATTTTTGAATTCTCTCCAGAATCTGAACCTTGAAACCGACTCTCAGATTCCAGAGACTAACCGTACTCCTCTTAGTATTACTTTAAAACCACCCACATTAACTTTAGTAACAAATACTATTAATAACGACACGATGGCTAACTTTACCGCAGAATACTTAAAATGTGTACCTGAGTTTGATGGCAACACTAATGATCTTTATAGGTACTTACAAGTATGTGAATCTTTAATAGCCGAATTTTATGATCGTGCCAATCCAATATCTTTTAAAAATACTTATTTGCTGAATTCATTGATCTCAAAATTACGCGGAAACGCCAAATTAGTAATTAATATTCAGAATGTAGCCACTTGGCAAGATGTAAAAAATACATTAACTCGTAATTTTGCTGATCAAAGAGACGAGAGTTGTTTGAACCGAGATCTTGTTATGATGAGGCAAAACCCTCAAGAAAAACCAACTCAATTTTACGATAGAATCCTAAACATTCTAAACCTGCTATGCACTTATGTAGATATTCATGAAATAGGTAATGCTAATAAAAACCTTAAACGGGATTTATATCAAAGCTTAGCATTACGCACTTTTGTATCGGGTTTAAAGGAACCATTAGGAACAACTATAAGATGCATGAAACCTACATCACTAAGTGAAGCATTGCAGTTTGTTTTAAGTGAGGATAACGTCCATTATTTTCAAAATTATTCTCCGAGAACCTTTAATAGACCAATTCAAAATTCCCAACAAGTTCAACGACCTATCCAACACAACGTGACCTCATATAAACCCATCACGTACCCATCTAACACTCCAAACAATTTTTTCAGAAACCAACCGCAAAATTCCTTCCAATCAGGAAATGGTTTTCCTCAATCTCGACCCTTACAAAGACCGCAAAAATATTTTACTAACTCACAAGTATTTGGACAACGACCCAACAAGGTCAATGTGTTTAAACCTAACCCTAATAAACAACTCGATAATCCCACTCCAATGAGCATTAGTACACGAAATACGATTCCAAACAATCATTTTCCCATGAATAATGCCCCTCAACCTTCAACCTCGTACAATGCCCGACCAAATCAAAATTTCATTTCTCAAGAACTTTTCAACACCGAGGCAAAGAGAGTTGATATTACAAATGATCTGGCTGCTTCAGCTATTGACGGCTATAACTATTCGTACGATGAAGAAACAGGTGATTACTTGCTTAACAAAGACCGTGATTCCGAAGCTGATGTTGAATACTCTCAGTATTCCTGCAGTGAAAATATCGAAGAGACCAATGGAAATTTTCCTATGATGCCTCTCGAAGAATCGGAAACTTAGCGTCTCCTCAAGACACCCAACGAATATCTTTTAATTTTAACCGCTCCAATGCAAGCGAATTAGCTTACATTATTTTTCCAGAATACAAAATTCAAGTTTTGATCGATTCAGGTTCAACAAAATCATTCATTGATCCTGATATAGCTTCAAAGCTTTTTCCAAATCTAATTCAAAATGATCCTTTTGTTGTTAGCTCTGTATTTAGTGAATCGCGAAACGATTACAGCGCTACCATACCAGCTCCAAAAATATTTAATCTTTCAGAAAATGACAATCTTAAATTCTTTTTGTTTAAGTTCCACGATTATTTCAATGGACTTATCGGATTAGATATTTTAAAACAACTAAAAGCAAATATTGACTTTAAGAACGGCTTTTTAATTACTCCCGAGACTAAAATTAAATTGTCTTACTATAAAACCAAGAGCAGTCAAAATCTTATCACCGTTGCACCGCGTAGCGAAAAAGTGATACAAATAAAAACATCCATACCACAAGGAGAAATAATAATTCCTTATCAGAATTTTCAAAATAGGTGCGAAATCCCCGAAAGTTTGGCAATTGCAAATAATGGGTCAGCCTTAACAACAATTTTGAATAAGACAACAGATCACGTGACTCTTGACCTGTCCCATCCAATTTTAGTTGAAAATTTTGATAGAAAAAGCATTGAAAAAATTGATCTAAACTACATTGATGATTTATCAAAACACTCCAAAATAGATCTGGCTAAATTCAGAACCGAACATCTTAACTCGGAAGAAAAATCAAAAATTCTCAAACTAATATCTGAATACTCTGACATATTCTATACCGAGAATACACCATTGACATTCACTAGTAAAATAAAACATCATATTCGCACTACCGACGAAATTCCTGTTTACACCAAAACTTATCGGTACCCTTTTATACACAGAGCCGAAGTCGAAAAACAAATGACTCAAATGTTAGAACAAAATATCATCAGGCCAAGTAATTCGCCATGGTCATCGCCAATATGGGTGGTGCCCAAAAAGTTGGATGCATCCGGTAAGCAGAAATGGAGGGTAGTAATTGATTACCGAGGGCTAAATCAGAAAACAATCGATGACAAATATCCACTTCCTAACATCAACGATCTACTAGACAAACTTGGTAAATGTCAGTATTTTTCGACCTTAGACTTAGCAAGCGGATTTTATCAAATAGAGATGAACGACAACGACATTGAGAAAACGGCGTTTAGCACTGACCAAGGTCATTATGAATTTTGTCGCATGCCATTCGGACTGAAAAATGCTCCGGCAACGTTTCAGCGCGTGATGGATAACATCTTGCGAGGATTGCAAAATGAGAGATGTGCAGTATATCTCGATGATATTATTATTTATTCCACCTCTCTGCAAGAACACTTAGAACAACTAAAAACTGTTTTTGAACGTTTAAGAGAATCAAATTTTAAAGTACAATTGGATAAGTCTGAGTTTCTTAAGAAAGAAGTAGCTTATTTAGGTCACATAGTTACACCTCAAGGCGTGAAACCAAACCCGGATAAAATTAAAGCGATTAAAGATTATCCAATACCGAAGACCACAAAACAGATCAAAGGTTTTCTAGGACTATTAGGCTACTACAGACGATTCATAAACAACTTTGCAAAGATTACAAAGCCTATGACAAAATGCTTAAAGAAAGGCGCGAAGATAGAACACAATGAAGAATTTGTAGAGTGCTTTGAAAAATGTAAAAATTTATTAATCAACGAACCCATTCTTCAATACCCCGATTTTTCAAAGGAATTCAACCTGACCACAGATGCGAGCAATGTGGCAATCGGAGCCGTTTTATCACAAGGTCCAATAGGACATGACCTACCAATTGCCTATGCTTCACGCACACTAAATGATTCAGAACAAAATTATTCAGTAATTGAAAAGGAACTTTTGGCAATAGTTTGGGCATCAAAATACTTCCGCCCATACATTTTTGGACGAAAATTCACCATCATTACGGACCATAAACCTCTACAGTGGTTATTTTCACTAAAGGACCCGAATTCCAAACTGCTCAGATGGAGGATCAAATTGGAAGAATATGACTATAAAGTCATGTACAAAAAAGGCAAGCTAAACACAAACGCTGATGCCTTATCGCGAGTAGAAATACATACAAACGAATCTAATGAAGTATCCGAAGCAATCGATAAATTAATTTCAGATATCCAAAATAACCAAGACCAACGAGCAAATGAAGAAGCTGATGAAGTAGTTCAAGAAATACTAAACGCGCCTTCGTGTTCGCGGTATGCCGAAGATAACATAGACAATGTTTCTCTCATTGTAAATACGGATAAATACGACACCTCAAAACGTTTTGAACCGCCTGAAACGTCATCGCTCGCTGATAACCAAACAGCTGACGATGATGACATCACAATACATACTAGTGTTGAAAGTCCTGTAGTAGGCATTCCTATTTGTGATACTGCAATCAATTTCGGACAAAATCAAATAATTTTTAACTCAGTAGCACATTCACCAGCAAACCCAAGGATTACGATACTTTACGAAAAGAAAAAAAGAATAAATGTTCAAATATCGGAGAGCAACTTCGAACAAGACATCGTTGACTTTGTCAAGAATTATGTTTTGCCAGACGTACAATATCACATATACTTTGAACAGCCCGATATGTACGAACCATTTTCGGCCATTGTTCAGAAGTACTTTAAATGGCCATCCATCAAGATGCGCAGATGTTTGAAGAAATTAATAGATGTCACTGATAAAGAAACCATAAAGGAATTAGTAAAGAACTATCATGAAGGAAAAAGCAATCACAGAGGAACCGATGAAACTTACCAACGTATTAAACAAAAATACTATTGGCCAAACACCAAAGAATCGATCCAAACTTACATTAACGATTGTGAAATCTGTCAACAATGTAAATACGAAAGAAATCCAATAAGAATCAAAATGAACATAACACCAACTGCTTCCAAACCTTTCGAAATAATACATATCGACACATTTACTTTCGAACAATGTAAATTTCTCACCATAATCGATAGCTTTTCCAAGTATGCCCAGGCATATTCCTTGAACTCCCTTTCCGGCACAGAAATAGCTGACAGTTTACTTCAATTCTTTTCTCATCACGGCATTCCTAAGCAAATAATTCTAGATAACGGTACAGAGTTTAAAAACTCACTAGTAACCGAACTCTTAGGACTACATAAAATAAAAATCCATTTCATATCACCCTACCACCCGCAATCAAATGGACAGATTGAACGATTTCATAGCACCATAATTGAACATATTCGTCTCCTTAATGCTCAAGGTTTTTCCAAAACACCCATAAAAATGAAAATGATTTATGCCATCCTAGCATATAATCATTCAATACACTCCTCAACCAAACTCAAACCCATTGACGTCATTAACGGTCACACTTCCTCCAATGACCCTTTCCATTTAGAAATCGACAAAATTCTACTTAATGACTACATCAATGATCATAAAGAAAAGACTAAAATCTTGTATTCAAAAATAAATTCTGATTTATCACAAAAGAAGCAAGATATAATTAGTAAAAGAAATGAAAAACGCGACAACCCTGCCGTTTTTAAGACTAAACAAAAGGTCTACATTAAAAAACATTCTCGCCAGAAAAATTCCAATACGTTTTCAAAGGCAACCAAAATCAAGAGCACTAACCCTGATAAGAAAACTATCTCAACAGAAACCCAACCTAAAATACATATGGACAATATAAAACGTCCATTACAAAAGAAGTATTCCTTTGACTAATTCGAGACTTTCGGTTTTCAGATTAATTGGAACCCTCGGATTAAAAGGAGAAAAGATAGCTATTAGGATACTCGATAATAACCCCGGTATTATCCCACTAAAACTTGGTTCATCAAAAGTAATAAACTATAATCATGAACTCATTCACTTCTATGATTTGAACACCATAATAGAAGAGATAAATAAACTTAATAATCAATCACATGAATTGGAACTCCTTCTAGATCATAATCGAGATTATAAATTTGACACTTCCAATTACATGAAAATTCTTAGCTTTTTGCGCGAAAAAGTTCATACAAAGTTAACCGAAATCATTCCAGAACATTCAAGATCAAAGAGAGGCCTTGTAAATGGTTTAGGGTCTATTTTTAAATCAATAACTGGAAATCTAGATTATGCAGACGGTGAACGATACGATAGAATAATTAGCAATATTCAAAAGAATCAAGTTAAAATAGCCGAAACAATAAGGAAACAAAACTCGTTTTCTGTAGCTTACATAGATAAGTTTAACAGTACGATTCAGCAAATAAAACAAAACGAAAAATTATTACAAACTCGAATGTATCAAATTTCTTTATTTGTGGAATCAGAAGCTAAGCGCGAATATACATGCACGGTCAAGGATGTTGCCAACCAACTTATTAACATGTTCGAAATATTAAATTCCATTTTGCAAGACATCGAAAACTCGATATCCTTTGCTAGATTACAGCTCATGCATCCCAGTATTCTGAAGATATCTGATTTATACGGCGAACTTAAAAAGTTGCAAACTTTTGTAAAAAAGGACGAGTTTCCAATGGAATTAACAGTAGATAATGTTTACATTCTCATGAAACATATTAAGATCAGCAGTTTTATGCTTAACAACAGACTAACGTATATTTTACACATTCCAATAACACATAAAGAGACATTTGACTACTACCACTTATACTCGACTCCTATATTATCTGAAGGTCAGTTTCAAGCGATAATACCTCGCGATAGATTTTTGATCAAAAATGAATTGTACTACTCATATACGAGCAATCCCTGCGAAGAAATGGCCCCACAGCGATTCCTTTGCCAACCAATGGACATTAAAGCAACCACGTCCAATAACCCTTGCGAAGTCCAGCTGCTTGATATGAAAAACACCTCCGTATGCAAGAAAACACCAACAAAAATACCCAGGTCAATGTTCAGAAGATTAGAAGCAACGAATCAATGGATTGCTGTCCTACCGGCAGAAGAAGTAATTCATTTGAAATGTCACTCACAAGAAGAAGTTCAACGCCTCACTTGTGGTACCTACCTGATTGAGATGCCTATAAACTGTCAAGCAACGACATCTCAAGATACTATTACCAATTACCAACAGTCGACCAGCAAGATACAACCTATCTTGTTCCCGGACCTTGAAGCAGTTTCTCAAAAACCAGGACCGAAAATACCAATCGAAACCAAATTTCTGGAGGTTTCAAACCTTGATGACTTAGCTTCTATTAAGTCGCAAATATTGGAGAATCAACCAGATATCGATGACGTCTCATCCATATCGTACGTCCCTAGTATCTGGACAATAATGAGTTATTGTTTAATATTCAGTGGACTCGTTTATCTATTATATAAGAAGCTTAAAACCTTGAAAATGAACCAGAATGAGGACCAAGAAAACCACATGGACCCAAATGCTGTCCAACTACCTCGCTAGTCCTCCTTCGTTGGATCTCAGGGGGGAGGAATTACATCAAGTTCCATCCCGGCACAAACGCAGAGTCAGCGAATCAGCTGACAACCGAAGCTTCCTGAGAATCATCATTTTCAGCCTACAGGCAGTCGGGTTTTTGCATTTATTGTATTCATACGCTTTGCTTAAATTAAATGTTGTACTTTCGCAAATAAAAGCATTTTTAAAAAGAGTTTTCTCGATTACCACGAGTTATTTCTTGAAAAAAAAAAATAGTATATGTTACGCGGAGTAAAAGGTCTTTTTGTGCTTCGCCCAGTTGCAGGCCTCAGCTTCGCTTCGGCCGTCAATCTCTGGGCTCAGCACAAAAAGACCCACTTTTACTCCTAGTGACATAATCTACTATTATAATAAACAATAAAATTACATTAAAAATTAAGCAGATGTTGATGATGTTGAGACCAAAGTTAGACATCAAGGGCAATTTCAGCATAATGGGATTAAAGACGCTGATAGCACAGTATAAAGAATAATACATTATATCAGTAACGTCAGTCGGTCGAAAAATTGAAACTCCCCTCCCCTTGCCCCTACCGCCCGGCCGCCGGCGGTGCACCACCAAACCAGTTTTGGCTGGTTTTGGCAGTACATCGCTTATGCTTGAGCCGTATACAAGTCCCCTGTAACTACTCGAGAAAATTGCCGGGTGCAGGTGCGCGCGGCACGCTTTAGTTTTGGGAATATCAAAAGTGCCGACACGAACTGACGATACTGGTATAATGTATTATTCTTTATACTGTGCTGAAAGTAGACAAGACTATGGCAGAAACGCTACTTCCAGTGCGATATCCCGCCAACCTCAAGATCAAACCAAAACCTATAACTCGGACTCTAAATAGGAGTCAATTGGAACACAAACCAACAAACAGAGCAAAACATATTGGAGAAGATGGATAATTGTTTCTTTAGAAGAAAAAAAAATTGCAAAACGTAGAGAAAACACACACACGGGTGAATTTGAATATGTGATTTGAATTTGAAACATCAAGGAAAAAGACAAGAAAAGCTGGCTTTTTAAATCACAAAAGTTGAGTTCGGTAATTACAAGTCGAGCGCTCGGTATATCAGTTTATCTCACTCTAGCTTGTTAAGATTTTGGGAGATGGTCTGTGTCCGGAGCGCTCGGATGGAGGCGGCGTGAAAACGCGATCAAATTTGGCAGTTGACACTTGGCAGTCGTAATCTACCTGTCAGTTACAGTAACAGATGTCAGTAATCATTTCAGTTTAATTTTGATTTTTTGCAAGGTAAACATAAATAATAATATTTTTTTTTTTAATAGAAAGAAGAAAGAAGGTAAAAAAGAAACTGAAAGTCTAAAATGGCGAGGGGGTAATAACGCGCAACAGAAGAAAGAAGAGCCAAAACTAGCCCTTGGAGTCTTGTCCATACCCAGAAGCATAGGAACATCTTTCTTGGAAATGGCAAATACAAAGACCCAAAATACAAGAAAAAAGGTTCAGGTGGGTAAATTATTTATAATGTTTAGTTATCTTTTTGCTGCCTGTAATTGTCAAGTGTGCGACCTTTCTAATATTTAGTTTTAGTTTCTTAAAGGTCTTATTAGCATTAGAGTTTAAGAGTGGTTTAGAATTTAGGATAACGTAGGCCTGTCAGGACTAGGGTTGCCATCTGACCAGTTTTTTAGTGGCCTGGCCCGTTTCTTATCATTATAGCCAGGTACCGTTGCCATTCAGAAAAGACACATTTTCTTATCATCTGACAATTTTACAATTTTGATTATGTAAATTACTGGGTTTTGTTTATTGCACAGTACAAGTTCTTATATGGCCCAGCGTCCCCTCTCCCTTTCCCACCTTGTTTATAATAATAGTTGAGTTCAGTAATTACCTACATCCCAAGTGTTCAGGATATCAGCCTATGTCACTCTTGTAAGATTTTGAGAGATGGTCTGTGTCCGAAGCGCTTGGTTGGAATTGCTGAACTTGGCTAATATTAGGGTCCTTGCGCTTGATTCAATCCAAGATGCAAACCTAACCACCAACAAGGCTGGTTTTTTTATCATTTCAAAGGTGGCAACCCAGGTCAGGATGCAAGTGTCCCTTATTTGTTCCTTGTCTTCTTTAAAAGAGCTTAGTTTGTTACTTGAAACTTTAAAACTGCATTGAAAAACTATTCTGATTTTAGAGTATCAGAGTATCTCTGAAGTGGTTCTAGTTGCACACTTTTCTTTGCCAATCCTTGAAATTTTTTGTCAGTTAAGTACTCCAATTTTTGCAATAAAAAAATCTTTCTCTGGTTCAGAAAATTGGAATACTGCATTAACTCAGATAGATATTTATGGTACTTTTGTTTTCAAGTGATTCCTGGATTGAAGTCAGGATGAATGTTGCCAAATCATTCAATAAAATTAAGAACTGCTAGATATTTTCATTTCTAGAGGGGTATTGGCTTATTGCATTTTCCCTCATGCGTATAAATTGCCCTCCTTATGATAGTATATATTTAGATATATATTTACATTGATGGTCTGGGAGAACTACTAACAGAAGTTGATTACATTAAATATCTTGCTGTCACAATTTTGATAAAAATATGAAATCAAACTAACATACTGAACAGCCACAAAAGACCACAGGTCGCGGTGGAGGACTGTACACACATTGAATACAACATACTTAACTAAAGTCCAGAGAAATTTTAAATAAAAATATCGTTATTTTGCTATACAGATACTTAGTTGAATCATTACTTGTGTGTTGTGGCATGGGGGCCTTTATCAGAACTGACTGGTCATCTTTTATATAGGGAACTCAAAATTATAGGTACTAAGGGCCTATTGAACCATAACATATAATTTCTTTTGGTCCATTTTGAAATTGTAACCACAGGGATTTGGTTTTCAAAATTGGTGGTTTCTATACAGAATGCATGAGAAGAGTCGGGAAGACATTCCCGATAACTTTCTAAGAAATCACTTTGATAGTATGCCCAGATGCATCAGTGGTTCAAGCTGATGGAGGCGCAACAAAATATTAAATTGTGTCAATTATATTTAACTTTTTCAACAGAAAACTTTTTCAAAAAAAAAGGGAGTTTATAACCTGTATTGATTAAAATTATTTATGAGCTATAAATAGGGAATAACACAAAATTCAAAAAACTTCTTGAGCCACTCCTGTATAAATGTCTAACTCTGTCTTCAATCCAGCTGAGTAGAACCCTTAACTAGGGATGCCCTAGGTAAGGAAATGTTTTTTTATGATTGTATAAAACTTTTGTTATTAGAAAAAATGTTAAAAAAAAGTCATTCTATCACAACCAGTGAAGATACCATCGTAAATCAAAAGAGGTCCCGGAATAACAATGTATTATGCCATATCCTGAAAGCCATAACCCAGAGAACTGCCCATCTTTGCAATGTTATTCTACATTCACTTTCGTTTTAACCCCTATCACAAACCTGTTTACACTTCTACTTTTTGCTTGTTAGTGTATATGTAATTTATTCCCCATTATAATCTAGCCCAATGCACTGCTTACCGTGAGCTTACTACACAGATTCAGCATGAAAACGGCAAACATATGACACTGATATGTTGAACAAAGTATTTTTTTTGAAAAAAAGATTTTTCTGTGGAACCAAGTAGATAATTGAAAAACATGTCCCAAGGTGCAAACCCCCTCTTTGCATCAACGTAGAGAAGGTGGAACAATTTTTTTTCTACAGAATTATAGGTCGACAAATTGTTTCTAAATGTACATCACATTTTTCTTCTCCCTGCTGTAAGAAATATTCTAAAAAATGTTTCTTTGTAAATGACCTCTCATAGTATCCTTTATGCACTTAACATATTACGGCAGTCCTGTGTATTTTTCAGAATTTGACAAATACTTACTAAAGAAGTCTATAACATGTTCTATTGACAACTGTCAAAACGATTTTTTTATTGTTATTTGGGGTATTCATTATAAAATTTCATCTAGCAGGCTATGAACTTTTGACAGAAAAGGATGACATAATCAAAATAAATGGACTTTTGTTTCTCCATCCTTTTCTTTTGACATTTCACAGCCAACTAGATGAAGTTTTATAATGAACACCCCATATAAGTTTTCGTATCAGGAATTTCTATGAACAACACTTCCCTTGTCATTTACATATTCAACAGACATGTTTACCAACTCCCCAATTCTAGTTCCTCCTTTGATGTTGTTTCCCATTCCCAGTACAAACGATGTCTTTCTATATACGGTATATACGGAAAAGTTTCCATAGGAATTTTTGAAATACGATGATAGTTTAATAAGTCAGTATGCCCAAAAGTTTGAGTTAAACTATATAGTTACAAGATTCTAGCAACCGCCATTCTTGTTTTTCCAAATTAAACCAGTCAATTGTGTCAGCTTTTTATTCAAAACAACCAAAGACTTGCTTTCACACCCTCATCCTTATAAAGATTTTTTTGTTTTTTAGGTCTCTATGGTTATTTGTGAACCTGAAGAAAGAAAACATCGTTCAGGTGTTAATGCGTTACAATTCGATCCTCAATTGGATCGACTGTACTCAGCCGGAAGAGATTCAATAGTGCGAGTGCATGAACATGAGAGGTTTATTCACAGCATGGAACATCACACTGATTGGGTCAATGATATTGTGTTGTGTTGTGGCGGACGTCATTGTAAGTAATTTAAAAAAAGACTCTATGCCTTGTTTATACCAAGACATTTTTTTTTTGATACAAAACAATTAGATGGTACTTTGATTGCTCCATTCTTTTCTCTCAACAACTCGTTGCCAATTTGATTACTTTTATTGAAAATTTCAAACATATTGTATGTATATGCAGGGACTTTGTATTACTAGAAATTAACATGACTGTATATTATGTCATGGAATAGATTCTATTTCCAAAAGATCCTTTTTTCTACCCATGGCCTTCTACATCACGATCTCATATAATGTTGTTGCTCTTGTGAAACTATTTCTTCTTGAGGCCAGGTGCCAAGACAAAGGTAAAATATCGCATTACTAAAGAGCTAGATTAAAAGAAGTAGATCTCATATTTCGGTAGCAAGTCTTGTAGAATCGCACTGGAAGAGTATAGTAATCAAAGGTCTCCAGTTCAGAGACTAGGTTCATTTGTCAAAACTGCTGCTACATGACAAGTGACATATGACCTGGAATTTAATTATCTACACCTATTATATAGGCTAAATGTAGACATTAACGAATATGCGTAAAGCCCTGTATATTTATTTCTGGTACCTGTCCATACCGAATGATAAGACAGAACTGGGATGCGAATATAACGTTTATTTGTATTTCAAATGTATTTTTTCTTTTGAATGATCTTATCTTTATTAAGACAATATACTTTTTAGTACTATCGGAATATAATTAACTTTATTTGTCCATATCCATATAAAGACAGGTAAATAGAGGTGAAAACGGATAAAAATAGAAGTCAAAACAAGAGGTGAAAATGTTCTTAAATCGAATAATAACTGAAATTGTTCCTCAAAATTCATTGATGGCGCATAACAATTTATTTTTTTGGGGAGAAAAGGAGCGTGTTACATTAGAAAAATGCCAGTCTCTAGAAGCACTGAGAGTTATTAAATATGCGTTTTCGGGAACTTACTCGGGTTAACTCGATCACTACACTAACACCTCTTTCCGGATTGTTCGTTTTCCTCACATTAAAGTGTTACTGGGGAACTCGGGTAAGTCACCTCAGTAAGTTTGCAAACAAGCCATAAGTATACTTCAATTGTGACCAAAAGTTCTCAAAACTGCAAGAAAAAAAACCACATTTCAAAATCTAGTAGGTCTACAGCGAAGCTGCTTGTCGACGAATATTGATAACAACTCTCTTTCCTAAAATTATGCTTAGATTTACTCTTCAATAAAGACGTACTTCTATCAACCTGATGTGAATACTTGTTTTTCACATGTATATCGTGTCGTGCAATTACAATAATAATTGATGCCTGAATTTTCTAGCGAATATCATGATTTTTAGTAATATCAGCCAGTTCAGATACCACAGTGAAAGTTTGGAATGCTTACAAAGGTTTTTGCATGTCTACTCTTCGAACCCACAAGGATTATGTTAAAGCATTGGCCTATGCAAAGGACAGAGAACAAGTTGCTTCAGCAGGTTTTGATAAGTCCATTTATCTGTGGGATATAAATACTTTGACTGCCTTAACTGCGTCAAATAATACTGTGACCAGTGAGTGTCCAAAATATCTTACTTAAAATCGGTTGGAAAAAACTGAACATCTCAGCTTCTAGCTTAATGGGTAGCAAGGAGTCTATATACAGCCTTGCCATGAATCCCCCAGGTAGTGTGATTGTCAGTGGATCTACCGAAAAAGTATTGAGATTGTGGGATCCTCGTACTTGTGTTAAGCTGTGTAAATTAAAAGGTACGTCGTGTCATTTCAACCACTTCAATAAATTACGAAATACGCTGTAAAACTTTTGAGCTGCTTTCCTCACAATTATGTCAAATAGGTCACACCGAAACCGTCAAGGCTCTGGTAGTCTCTAGAGACGGAACTCAATGCATTTCTGGGAGCAGCGACGGCTCAATTAAAGTTTGGAACATAGGACAACAAAGGTTTGAAAATAAAACGCGTACGTGTTGTTTCCATCTTAACAGCTTTGTTTCTGTAATAATAGATGCATTCAAACCATTCTTGTCCATACCGACTCAGTTTGGGCTTTACTAGCTACAGAAAACTTTACGTATGTCATTTCTGGAGGGCGCGACAAAAAGGTACCTATACATTAATGTTTTTCTTTCTTTTTCCTGAAATATCGCTATTACAAACATTTATTTTTTTGTGTCAGTAACATTACGAACTCAAAATTAAAAACCAACTACAAAAGTGTTTGCAGCTTAGGAATTCATTGGCATGTTCTGTTTTGCTAAATTCGACAATAACTTTATTTTTACCATTACGCATGAGTCTTTTTAACTTTATTTTATACTAATATTTTTATGGCTGTTTGTTTTCTTGGGATGTGGTCCTTTTTTTATTAAATAAGGTACAGCGGGTGCTTCAAACTTCGTTGTTTATTGATGTTTCGGCACAAATTGGTGCCTTCATCAGAGTTTTGTACTACAACATAGGGAATACTTAATTTAAATTTATAATTTGTACAGGGAGAAACGGTGGAGTAAAGTAGGTCAATTATAAACTACTGAACATGACAAAAAAAAATAATACTACTGCAAGTAAATAAAATAAAATACTACTACAAACGATTTACTGTCTTGGTTTAAAGTTTCTGTATTTTTTTAAAACTTTTTCTTTTCTCCTGTTGTGCGATTTTTTTTATACCGGGTGTCCAGCACAACCCTGGACATAGGAGATTAACATGGGAAATCGGTTTTTATTTTTCTGCGCCTGTACGGTTGAATTGATTGAAAAACTTTTAGGAGTAAAGTTGTAGAGCGTATGGTCAGCTATCATCCTGTAATTTTTTCAATCCCCCAGTTTTGGTATTTTTTTTGGAAAAACGCCTCGAAAAGTGCAAGAATTTGAATTTGTCGCGTCACCCCCGTCATGAATGTGACATTTTTCCAAAATTCAAATTCTTGCAATTTTCGAGGCGTTTTTCCAAAAAAACAGTCAAAACTGAGGTATTGAAAAAATTACAGGATGATAGCTGACCATAAGCTCTACAACTTTACTCTTAAAAGTTTTTCAATCAAATCAACGGTACAGGCGCAAAAAATTAAAAACAGATTTCCCATGTTAATCTCCTATGTCCAGGGTTCTGCTGGACACCCGGTATACTGGTTACTTTTGAAAGTCAGGAGTTAAATTTTGAATGCAAATTTTGAAACAAATGTTGCAGATATCGTACGGCACGCAGCATGTACTATGTGCCAAAACGTCAATAAACAACGAAGTTTGAAGTACCCGGTGTACCTTATTTAAAAAAAAAAAGGACCACATCCCAAGAAAACAACCAGCCATATAACCACAAGGGACCACGAATCTAGATGTCTACGTGCCAACCACTAATATTTTTGTTCTAATTTGAACTTTAAATAATAACGTTAAAGGGTTCAAGGACATTTGGTCATATTTTATCACAATTTTTTTTAGAAATTGGGGAACTTAAAATTAGGAAATTATTTTCTTAGAGAGGGGGGGGGGGGATTAATAATTTTTTGCTAGAAAATTTAGGAATTAACGTAATAATTCAAGAGTCTTACTTTATATATTAGATGTTGGCCACTCTGTTTTCACCATCTGGAGATTATAGATGGTGTGACTAATCGCGGAGAAATCTCTCAACCATTCACTTTAGGTGAGAGCTTGCTCGATAGCGGGTGGTGAGTGACATCAAAATGGCATACTGTATAGAGGTTAGGGTTTTGTCGAGGGTTTTATAAGTTCATACGAGTTTGTGTGACCCTCAATCTACAATCTACCATTTGCTTCAATAATTAAAAAAATAGGTCTGCCTACTGAAGTTTTTCCATAATATATCGACATTGGAGTCTTTTCATTTTATGACCTGAGAGCATTTTTTTTTAATTGTTTATTTCAAGATTAATGGTAGGATTCTGTAACTTTGCGTACAGCGATGTAAGAGATGCATCGCTCTAATTGTGCAATTACTATTTGAAAAGCACGCAAATCTTCTCATCTGTTCAATTTCTTCTCAATTCCTTCTCAAAACAATACATTTATGAAGCCATAGTTGATCCACCATACCATTCATCTTTTGTGTTCCAAAAATACTGAAGATACCTTTGGTTGTAAATTTTTCATTTTCGTTTGTGACTTCCTTTAGGGCTAAACGTTACAAAATCCTATCATAAGGAATGGTAAAATATTAGATTACAAAATGTCACAAAACATGGTTATTGTGCGCTTCTATAATCAACCCAAAATTTGTTTTTTGTAAAAAGTTTTATTAATATAAATGGTTAATTCAGGTTAGTTGCCTAATTTTCCACATTCTTAACAGTAAGTTTTAATCGTCGGTTTCTCTGGGAAAAATAGATATCGCTTAATAATTTTACTCAACATTACCAAAAACTGAACACTCAAGTTCGTTTCTACCTGGATAAAAGAACAAACAGAAAACTTCACTGCTGGGGTAGAGTAGTATAGGCTGCATTCATTTTTAGTCCATACTCAGTAGTTATCTGCTTAGTACGATAAAACGTGCAAGAAAGCTTCACTTACTCATCATCATCCATACTGTATTGTTGGAAACCGCCTTAGAAAACGTCGAAGTAACCAAAACAGTAACTTCTCGGGATGCCTCGGAAGTAGATAGATAGCTTAACCCGTCGGCATCGCCCCGATAGTTTTTTAAGTTCTTTAACGAATGCTTCTTGAAAATCTTCAAAAAAATATAAACATCTTATTGTTTTTTTTTGTTGTAAAAAATGATTTGTTCTAAAAACAAATGATTCCATTATTCCATCGACTTTATGTAGGTTACCAAACTTACCCACATTTGTATTAATCACCCATCAATGAAAGTGAAAACTATGGAAATTTTATTATGCTCATTTCATGGTCGGTTACTGCCGATACGTTATTGAATTTAGACATTTTTACACAAGGAAGAATTGTTCGATTCTTCAGTGATATTCACTGACACTTTTCCTTATTGACAGTACTTATTCGGATTTATGATATCTTTTATAAATGTCTTACTGATGCAATGTTGGACCCCATTTTGTTTAAATTTTGCACTATACTGCATCGAAGACTTAAATAAAATTGTCTCATGTTATTACAAAACTGGCACCTACCATCCACTACAATTACGGCCAGTTTTACTTTTTTGGTTTTCCAAGTAGTTTTAGTGTACTAACATAAATGTAACCTTTGTCATATTGATATTTTTGTTAGAAAACTTAAAGTTTCATTAAAACCAAATATATAACACAAGCTAATTATGTATTCAAACCTATTATTTCAGGTAATAATGACAGATTTGAGAAATGTTCAAAACACAATGTTAGTTTGCAAAGAAGATGCCCCCATATTAAAGATGTGTTTTACAGCAGACCAACAGGGTATCTGGGTACTTGCTTTATGGTTTCTTATTGTCATGTATTCTGGAACAAATTATTATAGGTGTCGACATCTAATTCAACGATTAGGTGCTGGAAGTTACCTGTCGCAAAAAATTTTAAAGAAGATATTCCTATGCCTTCTCAACCAATATCGATGATACCTGGAGATGCTGCTATAGTTAAAGCTGCAGTTCTGAACGACAAACGACACATATTAACCAAAGACACTGTAGGGAATGTTGCTTTATATGACGTACTTCGTGTGAGTGCTTGTCCTGGAGTTTAGTTTGGTTGCTTCTTTAAATTGAAAGTTTTCAGGCCAAAAAAATTGAAAATTTAGGTCAAGTGAACTATCAAAGTGAAATAGATACGCGTAATAGTGAGAAACTCATGTACGTACCCAATTGGTTTAATGTGGATCTTAAAACTGGGGTGTGTATGTGCTCTGTTACGGTTCAGTAAAAACGGACAAAAATATTTTGTTTTAGATGTTGACGATTCATTTAGGTCAAGATGAGGTAGATTGCTTCGGAGCCTGGGTTTCAGCCAAAGAAGCGGGTATTAGGGATCTCACTGAGCCGGACCAGAAAGTTAATTATGGCAAACTATTACTACAGGCCCTCTTCGAACATTGGAGAGGAGTACAGTCCGAGCAAGAGATTAAAGTTTACTTCTCTGTGCCGAAACACATTCCATTAATACTAAGGTACGAAGTCATTTACTTCATACTTGATTGCCCTTTTTCTTGAAAATTTGTCTAAAGGAACTTCTCATTTCCAGTGAAATTGGGGGTCGAACTTTATACAGGGTTTTGGTGGGTGATACAGGGGGCGAAACTGAAAACGCACTTCTAAATGAAACAGTCCCAAATTGGGTGATTTCAAATATTGAAGATAATTGTACAAACAAATTTTCCAAAATTCAGTTCTACCTCAAACCGCATTGCAGCGTTCCTGCTAATTTGTTAAAGCAGGACAGGTTGAAAAAGGTGAGTACTAGGCTTTTGAGCTTAAGTTTGAGCTCTAACATCAATAGCCATTTATATTGTTGTTGGTTTGTTTGTTTTTCAGCTGACAATTATAGTTATTTATATGTATTAATAGTTATTTATGTATTAGGAGGCAAAAGTATTGTATTATTTTGTTCAGAGAGGGGAGAGCGGCAGTCACTCGAGTTCCAATTATACATTACATTTCATTACCACGTATTACGTAGTTTACAACCCGAAAATTTAAATCAACTGCCAATGGCATTTTAAATCTTTGTTTATCTCGTGGTATTGGCTGCAAGCGATTTTGTGTTTTTGATAGTACCCCAAATGTAGAATTCGAGTAAGGTAAAGTCGGGTGATTTGGATGGCCAATTCCAAGGCTCCACCGTAACATCCATTGGTCATCAGAAATCCAGCGCATTGCTTCCTTCGTCTGTAAAATGTACAGGAATCTTAGCAATACCAAGTGTATTAGCTTCTACATGGTATCAAAGTAATACCAAGTGTATTAGGTGGATATCATTGTGCTAATACCAAGTGTATTAGCTTGCTAGCCTCTAGCTTTCTATTAGCTTGATATTGCTTAAGAGGACGAGTGTCTACAAAATCTTCGACCACTGTTTCAATTTTTTCAAAACGAATTTGATTATTATGCCCAAAAGTGATTTTTTTTCTAATAAGAATGCCAAAAAATTGTCGGTATTTCGCAGATATGAAAGGAGAACTCGAACTGTTTCTATTCTTAAACTGTGGCAATACAACAAGTTCGGTCACTCGACGGAACTTTCTGCCCCTGTCGTCTCTACCCTAGTTCTCTTATTTGGCTAGCAGTGTAGTATACAGTGTTGACGCGATAAGTAGGACATCGACCTGCGCTTGTACGTAAAACTCGCATAACTCACGTTAGCTTTGGAATTCAGCCCCCGTATTCCGTCTGAAAACGCCATAGCAAAAAATTGTCGGTATTATGCAGATATGAAAGAGTGTATCAAAAAATCAGTTTTAATTTTTTTATAAAAGTTGTACAAACGAAAAATTTAAGCAAAATTACATCATCTTATTGTCCATCCTGTATAGTTTCCAAGTAAATACGTACAGGGCATTCCTTAGTGACTTTGAGGCCAAAATATGGGAACTCGGATCCGATTCACTATGCGCGTGTGCGTGGGTTGTTGCCAAATCTGGAAACGGACTTGTTTAGAATCACATACCTCCCTATCGAATATTTTTCCGTCACACGCATTTACGTCGAGTAACCGGAGTAACTCGTGAAAGTAACGGCAACATTGGATGTCACAAATCACGAACCAAGTGCTTTCCGCCTTGTTTGTGATTCTTGGAGAATACGTAAATCTAACTGCACATGGGTCTAACTGTGCCACTTTCAAAAAGCCGCTCATCTTTCGGCATGTGCAGAAATGTATGTGATTCCATCTCCTCCTTTTCAGTCCAATGCCAGGAATGTAAAAGATAGGCAATGTCCTGTATGTTATGGAAGTATGTGATAATTTCGCATGAATTATCTTCTTTAAGCATACTACGTAAATTAATACAAGGACAGGTCTACGCAAATTCGCTCCGTTCGAAGAAATCCGTTGGGTCTTCTCAGAGTTATGCTCTCTCAAACTTGGTGCAAAAATCAAGTGTTGCAAACCAATTGGTCAGAAGTTTATATATAATGATAAAAGAGGTGGTTTTAACAAATGTTTAATGAGAACATTTTTTTTAGCCTGATAGGCTTGTAGCGAACGACTTTATCCAATGTCGAAAAGTAGCCGAACATGTTTTGGACAAATTATTGGGTGAAGGAACCGTTACTTCGCCAGGTGGCGAGGGAGACCCTCAAGCTCTAGCCACAAACGGTTATACTGTTGACCAAATAAAGCTTATTTGTTCCGATCAGGTAAGCAGGAGTATGCAACGTATTTTATTAAATGTGTAAGTGTTGGAGCTTTGAAACTAGTATCTGATCTTGTTGATTTTATCTTTGTTTTCTTTTCGAACTAAAGCTGCAACATCGCAAAAATGAAAACATTTTAGAATTATTACTTGAAACTGTCCGTGGCCCCACACATACTAAATTAAAAAAATATTTACATGAAGCCTTTCGTTAGGTAGTAGTGCAGGTTAAGGTTCAGGTAGCACACTACATAGGGTGAGTTTTTTTCGAAGTTGGTTAAATGTGGAAAGAATTGCAGCTTTAGGAAGTCAACTCATTTTATATCCTAAACAATCAGCTGAGCTAGAGAGACAGCTGTCATTTTTGAATAATAATATACACCTTTTTTAAATTAAAATGTAAAAAAAATAAGTTTTTTTTTCTTTTTGTTAGCTTTAAATTGATGCCAATAAGTGAACGTTGCTTTTAAAAATGGCGGACTTATGGCCATTATTCTTGATAGCGTACATCAAAATTAAAAAATGACAGCTGTCAGAAAAATCTTGTAATATACAGGGTTGCGCCTTTTCCATGGATTTATTTATTGGCAAATATTGGCAAAACCGTAATAGATAGATGAAATCTGATTGTGCATTCTCAGCTCAGATTTTGAAAATAAATTTGAAGGTGTTAGCTTGATTCGTTTTAGGTGTACAGGGCGTTTTTTAAAAAACTACACTTTTTATGTATCTCGGCTATTATGAGAACTAAAAAAATCAAAAAAAGTCGAATAGAAATGTTTTTTTGAGTTGTTCATACGTAATTTAATTGTGTATTTGTGTCATATGGCGCAACTTGTTTCAGCCCGTCGATCATTCCATGGACTTACGCACCGTGAAGCATTTCTTGTGGAAATACTCGTCTGACTTAGTACTATATTATAAAATAGTTAGTAAATAAGTATTTCAACGTATCGACATCAATGATTGTAATACACTATTTATATTAGTGTCTACTACTCCTTATTGGAGCGAGCCAGGTGTCGTTTATGGTTTTATTGTAAATCCCTAGAACTAAAAGAGCAACATTGTTATGTTTATCAAATTTCTATACACACAGTGGCTTTTTTTTGAGCTTAAGTGGAAAGACCTGACTTATTTGCTGAAGGTATACAACTATTTAGGGAATCAAGGAAGTTTTACCGAAGCTTAACTTAGGCTATGTATAGCTAAAATAGTCATCAAAATGTTTTGTTTTATTGTTGTTAATTTTTCAGATAATACCGTTATCGTCAGACTGTAAAGTATTTTATGACCGATCAAAATTCAAGCCCTGAAACATTTTATAATGGGATACATTTTTTTCCCCACTGCGTTATTGTATTTATTTAAATTCGGATTTATATATCAGTTTTGAGTATTATTTAAACCAATTATTGTTACTGCTAAAAAAAATATTAATAGGCCTTATTTATTGTGTTTTTCCTGGTGTGCACCTATACAGGCGAACCGATATGTGTTGGCGGCGAATATGAGTTTGTGAACTGTTGCCCGTTTTATTAAGGGATGACTTTTACAACTATCAATAAAACTTCAGTTTGAAGTCAAAACACCAGATATGACGTAGATTGCATTGTTTATCTGTTAGGTAACAATGCAATCTACTTCATTACTGGTGCTTTAACTTCAAACTGAAGTTTTGCTGATTTGTCAGGTTGCCAGTGTTTATCTGTCAGGTAGCAATGCAATCTACTTCATTACTGGTGTTTCAACATCAAACTGAAGTTTTACTGATAGTTGAAAAGCCTCCCTTAATGCTAAATATGAGCAAGGTGCACCTGCTAGTGACAATACTTTGGCAGTAATCCACTGATTACTATCATAATTTTCATTAAAGTTATTATCAGTGACGGATCGAGTTTTATTTTGCCCCTGGGCAATCAACCCTCCTCTTGTTGACTCCCCACAATTTTTTTCAAATTTCGAAGCTACGGTCTTTTAAATAGAAGAACCTTAGACATAGATAATTCATAAATGTTTGAGGCGGATTATTCATTTTTTACTGCTTACTTATGAGTATTTTGACCCAATATGTCGGTAACTTATCAGTTGCCTTCTTTAGAAGAACTACCTTTAACGTATTTGTATTTATTTAAGATATATGGCGGACTTAAATGGATAAATCCCATAATATGTCAAGCTGCTGCGCATTTCCTAAATACCTAATCGTGCTGCGGAACTAGCTAAATCCAATACGAAGCATGCTTAAGAAATTAAAAAGCTACATTCAAAGACTACAAGAGCTACAAAAAAAGCAGCATTGTCATTCAAAAACAATAATATGTTTTACAAGTTTGGTAAATCTTTATAAGAACGTAGGTCTCTATTCTAGGGGGTGATTGGTTGATTATCAGCTGGTCTGCCATTTTTATGTCAAGCAGAAGCAGTATGAAACAAAAACGACTTTTAAGCTGGACTTTTTCAATAATTTCAAGTTCCATAATTTTTGGTGATTATCAATTTAAATCCTGAATGCTTCCACAATGAATTTGTTAAAATTCCTTAGGATATTTCAGAGTGTTTTTTTTCCGCAGACAACCTTTTTTCTTCTGATACGTTCACTTCGTTTACAAGGACACTTTTTGTTAATACTGAGTAAGATGAGGATATAAAGTTGAAAACCATACGCTATTTTAAAACGAACAAGAATCACATGCGGTATCAAAATATGGAAAAGGTACTTTATTGCACTTTACTGCCGAAATTCTAAACTTTGTTATCCACATTGTCAATTGTCGAATGTAATGTTTGCAACAAACATGTTGGCAGTTAGGTCTCAAGAATAAATACTAATATTTACTTCTATAAATTAGTGAGTAAATATATTGACTTGTTTAAAATTTTCTCACATTTGAGAATTTCTTTCAAAGAGCTGAAATACATTTATTGTTTTGGGAGAATTGCCAACTTTATTGCCGCAAGCTATTCTTTGTTATCATACATATTAAGTTATATTATTCTTATTTACTTCATTGGTTATCATTTAATAATGTTTTTTTTTGCGTAGAGTGAGGCATCAAAATAGTGTTCCACTGTATGTTTAATAACAACTATAAGATGAGTGTCAATTGATTTACTTTAATCCATCCTATAAGGGTATAAACCCATTATTTTCTGGTTTAATATGCAACAAGCGTGTTGTTTTGAGAGATGTTCCCAATTACCTTTGCGCTTACCTATGTACGTGGTCGTCACCATGCCAACCTAATAACCCTGAGTACAAACAATAACATAACTAGCAACACAAGAAATTACAGTCATTCGTCTAGTACGGGCAATTTCACTAATATAATGGGAGATTTTGTTAAAAAATCCATTATACATATTTCCAGTAAGTAGAAATATTTTTTTTTATAAAATGAACTTTAGGATTAACCAGTGTGTCATCTTGTTAGATTTGCAATTGGGAGTGAATATAACCGGCGATTTTAACGACAATTGCCAAGGTTTGCAACATTTGGACGAGTTTCTACAAAATGATGTTTGTATGGCATTATGCAGTTATCTGGAAAAGGACGGCGGACTTGTATTTTCGAAAGTGGTAAGTGTATCATTCAAACAGCATTTGAAGGGTCACTCTGTGCCAATACGTCTTTTCAGTGGAAATAAGTAGGGGGTGTTAATTTAAAAACGTCAACTAGTTAGCCATGAAATGTCAAAAGAAAAAGATGTAGGAACAAAAATCTATTTAGCTTATTGATTAGGTCATTCTGTTCTGTTAAAAATTCATAGCCTTCTAGATGACTTTTTCTAATAAACACCCCGTTTCATCGGAAGAAACATTGAGTATAGGCAACAAAATAGCTTTTGTTGCCTATGTGGGAACAATCAACAAAAACAAAATATTGCTTAATAATGTTTCTGCAATGGAAATAGTATATCGTGCAATTATTGTCAAAAATTGCACTTTTCACTCGAGTGTAACGGTTTGAACACGAGCCGTAGGCGAGTGATAAAACGTCACAAGAGTGTGAAGAGTGATTTTCGAACGTGTTGCACACTATACTTTTTCTACGTCTCTACGTTCTTTATCTTAAACTGCTCTTTAATAAGTACAATCTGAAAATTAATGATAAAAAATAAGTACATATTAGCGTCGTTACATATAGTATACATTCAAATCAATAACCAACTTCGATCGATTATATCCTGATGATTATTGTATTTATTTTCACCGACTGATTATAAAAGATGTTCATAAAAAAACTATAGAAAGCTTTGGAACATAATTACGCTCAATCCCCTATGAACGTAAAAAACTTAACAGGAGTCAGAGTAGTGTGTAGTGTAGTAAGTGAGTTTTATATAAAGTGGATAAAAAGGCGATTCTAAAGGAGTCTAAAAAGTGACTATTGAGTAGGTTTATCACCGAATGTATGGAACCATATGGACTTCTGTTGTTAGAAAATAAAAGAACAAAAAGAGAAGAGACACACACACTTAGAAGAGCAAAAGAAGAAGCGCAAGAAGAACAAAAAATTGTTGGAGTTACTTGAATCGGTCATCTCGTTCTAAAGTTATAGGCAGTCAAATTTGTGCTGTTTTTGATCGAAATGAGGCGATTTCAATCCCCTGTGAACGTAACAAACTTTCAAAAGTTGGTTAAAAAGTCGAGTCTAAAAGTGCCTAAAAATTTACCACTGAAGAGATCTATCTCTGAAAATAGTAAACCAATGGGACTTCTGTTGTTGGAAAGTTATAGAGGACATTGAGAAGAATAAAATTTATGGGATATACCCCAATCGGTTCACTCGTTTTAAAGTTATATAGGCCGTCGAAGTGGAAATTGATAAAAAAGAAGTCATATTGACCACTGAAGGAGTTTATCTCCGTAACTATTGAGCCAAAAAGACCGTTGTTGAGAGATGACAGAGGACATCACGAAGAACAAAAAAAATGCTGAATTTACTCCAGTCGCTCCACTCATTCTAAAGTTCTAGGCCGTCAAAGCCGGAAATTAGGAAAAAGTATGCATATAGCCCTTTTTGGTCAATTTAAAAAACAATTGGAATTTTGCTTGTGTTTTTGATGGAGATGAGACGATTTCAATCCCTTATGAACGTAACAAAGTTGATACGAGCCAGAGTAGTCCTGTGAGTTTTTTTTTTAAGTGGTTAAAAAGTTGATTCTAAAAGTGGCCAAAAATTGGATACTAAAAGGGAAACTGACCAGGCGGGAAGGTGACGTCATTTTGACGTAATTTTTTGGTAAGGATTGGTCACCAAAGACGTCATGGGATGAGGTCGAAACAACGTCATAATGATGGGCGTATGTCACAGACCAATAACGTCAAAACAACGTCACTTTATGACGACACAATGATGTTATTTGAACTAAGCGAAGCTAAATTATTCTAGAAATTATAAAAAAGCGCATTTTATTTTAAAATCTCTAGCGTTTTAATATCAAGTTACAATTTAAAGCCAAAACAGTTTGAAACCTTCCAAAAATTTGCTAAAAAAATCCCTTTTTAGACCATAATTTTTGAAGTAAAAATCCAACTTTAAATTGTTGGAGATATTTCGGGTCAATACTGAGTAAAAAAATTGAAAATTCAAAAATTATTCATTGTAAAAATAACTCAGTTATGAGCCAAACTTGAACTATGAAAAAGTTCAATTTTGGGTCAACATTGCCTTGAAAGAATGAAACCCAATAAAAAGTCGAATGAAAACAAATTTATGAGAAAAAAACAAAAAAAAAATGTAGAAAACGTGACAAAGAATAATAACAGAAATTCACAGAAATTCAGGAATAATAAAAAAGTAGTTAGTTATCAACAAAAAATAATATATGATAAACGACAAAAAGCACTATTCACTATTCGAATCTCGAGAATTTTGTCCCAAAACTTCTGCTTCTGCTGCCGAAAAAGTTTTTAAATTTATCGAAAAATCACCAGCTCAGATTATTTAAATCTTAGTACACCCTAAAAAATAACATCAAAATGTTTGCCATTTTAATTATTTTGATATTTTCAAAGCATAAAACATGAGAATAATAATACTTAAATGAGAACAATAAAAGTACAATAAGAAATAAATAATTTAAATACAAATCAACATAATCATCAAAAAGTTAAAAAATCTGGAATAATCAGAAACGTATAGAAAAAAAGTTGCAAATAGTTAAAGGCACAGCTTTAAATTATTTCTAATTTAGGCCAAAATCATCTAAAAATTTTCTAAAAATAGAAAAGTTACCTTTTGTTGAGTTACTTTAAGATTCCACTCTAAGGTAGTTTCCGAGTTATTTGGACAAATGTGAACATTTTTCAAAACTTCAATCACATTATTGTCCTGTATTTTGTGAATTATGATAGGTGAAAACTTAAAATTATAAAATGTAATAACTTTTTAAACTTTACAAAATGGCATAAAGCATAGTCATTATGCATAGTATAGTATTACTACACTAGCAAAGCATAGTATTTTTTAATAACTGATTTATCGTTACCAACTCAATTTTTTATAAATATGGACCAGGCATTTTTATTCCATATTTCAATTGCAAAAACTAGGTATTATTATTTAAAAATACTTAGCTTTGGGCCAAAATTGTTTAATCTTACATTATAATTGCTTAAACATAGGAAAAGCTAATTTTTGTGTCAAAATTACCTCGAAAAAATAAAAATTCAATAAAAAGTCCAATTTAGATCAATGCGAAAAAAAAAGATATGAAAGAATAAATATTTAAACAAATCATGTTAAAGAATGAGATTAGAAAAATATAAACAAAAAAAGAACACCAAGAAATAAAAAAACCTAAATTAAAAACTACGAAAAGCATCCAAGGTAAAAAATTTAGAGCAATTCGGAAATTATTAAAAAAAAAAGAGGCAGATAGAGGCATAAATAGGGTCTCTTTTGGACCAGAATTTATATTAAAAAAAAATTATTTGGAACTCGTTTTAGTTCTTCTGTTTCGGGCCAATACCGTATAAAATAAATAAAAATCGGGACTCATTAATGGTTTTGGGCTGCACACAGGCAACACAGTTTTGGGCCAAAATTGTCGCAAAAAAAATACTTTTATTACCTCAAAAGGATGAAAACAAGGCAAATTGTAATTTAGATCCATTAAAAAAAAAATAAAAGAAAGTAATTTAACGAAACGTGACAAGTATTCACAATAGGAATTAGATTTGAATACATACTAAAAGAACAAGAAGAAAAAGAGACCAGTTAACAACTTGTATTTAAAATTTGTAATTACAAAAAAGTTAAGAATGGTAGAAAATTATACAAAAAAAGTCTAAAACAGGTAGTGTATTTAAATTTTAGGTAGCAAATTATTTTCAATTTTTGGCCAAAATCGTTTCAAATTTCGCGAACTTTTCTAATGAAATTCTTCTCAAACAAATATAAATCTTAAAAAATCAAGAATCATTTTGTTTTTTATTTTCACATTTTTATTTACTGCATAAAAGTCAATAAAAAATGTTAAGTGTATTTATATATGTTTACAATTTTTTTACACCGTTTCTTACATTTTTTGGTTATATCTTTTTTTCACTTTTTTTGCACTTTTTTTACACTTATTTTAAAATTTTTTTTTACAATAAAAAATATGACGTCACTACGAGTCGTCATTATCTCGTCGAAAAATCGATGTTATTTAGTTGTCATTTTTTCGTCAGATGACGTTGAATAACGAATAATCCCCAAAAGTTGACGCTATAATGACGTCACGATCCCGCCTGGGTGTATTGAACGAATGGGACATTGTGCGGAAATGCAAAAGGGCATCGAGAAGAAGAAAAAACTGTTAAACGCGCTCGTCGGTCCACTCGTTATATGTAAAGTTTTAGGCCATCAAGTTGGTATGAACGGAACAAACTAAATACGAGTCAGAGTAGTTCCGTAATAACTATTGGATTGCTCTGACTCCGTTTTTTTCTGGTACGAGTACAATCTGTTATGCATAAGCAGACTCACGCTCTTCAACTTGATTAACTTTTCATGTTGTCGTTATAGGTTATTTTTTTAAATTTTGCAGGGTGGTACTGAGATCGGTGTGTCATTGTTTAATTTTATTGTATGTGGTCAAATTTATTGTATTATGTAAACGGTGTGGATAGCAGGTTACTCGGGACAATAATTCAGCGCTTTCAACATGTCCTCAAATTCCATGCATTGCGTTGAGGCGCTTAGGCTCATCAGCTCTAAAGCTAAGAGGCGATGCTAAAGTTTTCTATATGTTCAACTAATAAATCAAATTATGTCGATTAAATCGATTATCGTGGAAATTCCACTAATTATTCAGAACCTTCAAAACTATTATACTGTGTTTTTCAATAATACATTTCCAAAAAGGACTTTATTTTGACTCTCCACAGAAGTGACTGTCTCTACCTCTCTGCCTATTGTCAATCCTCAGTGTGGCTTTTGGAAAAACCTGTGCTTGCACATATTGTTCCATTCTATCTGTATCGAATAGTTGGCCCGAGAATATTGTGTTTATTAAATTTACGATACTCCTCAAAACAAAAATAAAGCTTATACATCTCAGTCAAGCATATTCTGAAATCCACGTCACTGATAGCTATAAAAATAAAAATACGAGATTTGTAGTAAAAATAACAAATTTTACCACGTAGCTTGAATAACGCATTAAAAATTATTTTCATAAAGCGCCATCTTCAAAGGGTTCTCGCTGCCTTAGAACTCAATTCCATATTCACGTTTATGAAAACTTTTTCTTATTTTGACCTAAGAAGTTTCCTCCTAAAATATTACATTAATTTTATTTCTGGACACCTTGTATATGATTCTGATTTATTTTCTAGCCTCCAGATTTCGAATGCATCAAAACTCTGGTCTTTACAAAGAAGCATCCGATGACGGGCGCTAAAGAAGATTTCTTTAAGTTATTGCAGGTCAATTCTCTGTCGAAAGAACCAACTGTGGATTTGTACCAGTTCTTGAATAACGTTTTCAGTCCCCAACTCCAGAAGGTAATTCGTTTTTTTTTCTTCACTTTTGGACTAGACGTGAATCGTTATTTTTCTGCTTAATTTACAGCATTATGATAAAGACGTAAAACGAAAGATCCATAATTTACAGTCAACTCTGAAGTCCATGATAGTAAAGGAAAATGCTCAGCGTGCTGCAATTCAAGAAAGCGACTCCTCGCTGTTAACTTGTAAAATACCAGATAGAACTATAACCAAAACTTAAAGAATATTTTTATTTCTTCTAGATATTGATAGCGTGGATGACGAGATTAGGTATTGGAGTAGCCTAGTTTTGGGCAAAAAGGATAAGTTGGCAAGGAAATCCGGAGACATATTTATAAAAGTGTTAAAGCCTATTGCTGACGAATTAAAGTAATGTGTTTTACTTTAGTTTATACATGAATAGATTTAAGATCTATTTTTGCAGCATGATAGAAGCACTTCCAAGTAACGAAGTTGAAGACCTACTAGAAAAATGTCACAATACATTAGATGACCTGTGGCGTTGTGACCCCCCTTTTCCTAAAGACCGTATGAAGAACTTAATGGACATTATTGGTTAGTCATCTGAGTTTACTATTTTCGTTAAATTATTCATTACTTCAACAGCTTATGCCTTATGGAAGCACACAACCAAGCAATTCAAAAGCTCGGACTTGTGGCTCGACGAGTACAATGCGGTTTTGGAAAAACTCTCCCAAAGTAATGCTCTTTGTGAAAAATGGTTAGGCACTTGCAAGCAACTGACTGGCCTGTTTTGGGTTGGTCATGAAACTAACCGTTGGAAAGATGATGTGTACCAGCCATTAGAATTGGTGCACCTTGCAGATGCTCTTCGAGAGGTCAGTTATTCATATAACTTATCGTAGTTATTTTTGTGTTAATGTGGAATATACAGGTTTTGAGTATAAGAACCGTGCACAAACAACTGCTTCGCCTGTCTACAGAAGATGAAAAGGCAGATTTAGATGGCGAACGGGTTTTTAAACCATTTAAAGGTTACCTGGTTTTTATTTTTTAATTTAAACTTTAGAGGGATAATTATTTTAGATCTAGAAGTGTTGGCGTATGAAGCCGACTCTCACGATTTATTGAAAGCCCGCAAAGAATTCGAGTACTTGCTACAACCAGCTGAAGAAAGAGTTGGTTTGAAACTAAAAAAACAGCTAATGACTGTTAACGCCAACATTAGACAATTAATTTACGAATTTACACGCTACTCAGAATTGATCAGTCGGCCAGTTCTCATGAACATTCTACGAGCCGAACGCCAGTTTCTGCTAAATTCCTTAGAGGAGTACATAACTCAGATTCAACACCAGTCTAATCAAGATAACTCTAAAATAGTGACCAGGCAGGAAACTCCTGATACAATAAGAGAGATCATTTTTGTAAGGCAACTGGAGGTAAAAACTGGAGAGGTAGTTTTCGTCACTGAGAAGCTATTGAACGATTTGGACGGTTACGAGAGAGTAAATGATTTTGTTGTAAGCGTTTTAAATGATTTGAAGTCGCAACATAGTGAATTATTAGATGCATGGAGTTCAGACATTATTAGTGATCTTAAAAGAAACAAATTGAGGTAAGTTTTATCTGTATTAATACAGTTCAACCATAAGCACTTATTTTTGTTCTTAACATAACACTGACCTCACTGAATTTATGAAGATAAAAAAAAAACGTGTTAAAGGTGTGCAATGAAAGGAATTTTTAATTTTTAAAACATTTTGAAAACAGTAAATTCAAGTGATCGCCAAAGCGAAGACAATATAATTATCTATATCGCTATGAAAGCAGTAGGTCTTTGAACAAGCTCAAACAATAATCCTGTGAGTGATTTTGTATTGTTGCTTTGTAGCTGACAGCTTGTTCTTAACATAACACTGACCTCACTGAATTTATGAAGATAAAAAAAAAACGTGTTAAAGGTATGCAATGAAAGGAATTTTTAATTTTTAAAACATTTTGTAAACAGTAAATTCAAGTGATCGTCAAAGCGAAGACAATATAATTATCTATATCGCTATGAAAGCAGTCGGTGTTTGAACAAGCTCAAACAATAATCCTGTGAGTGATTTTGTATTATGTTGCTTTGTAGCTGACAGCTGATATGCGTTGTTAAAGCTCGTTCACACGGTGACATCAATGTCACGACATCTAGTGCCGTGATAGTGCTTGATATCTGATGTCATGGCACTATAGGTGTTCACACGGTCCCTAACATTAGTGTCGGGATAGTTAATGGTAACATAACATAGCGAAGGCGCACTATCTCTCCTTTCATAGTCAAGTATGAAGTATAAATTATATGGCAACACAACACACCTTGTATAATTATATAATTAAAATTGCATACATTCTAAGCTATTATCCTTTCATCTTTTGTACCTATGTTTTATTATGTCTTGCCTCATCCTCACGGAATATTCTATAGTGTCTACATAATACCGAGACTAGATAATAATAATTAAGTTAAAAATTAAGAATTATCATGAAATAATACAACTTAGAATGGATGTATTTCTTATTTTTTTTTATTTTTTATTCTGATGATAAAGAACAAAACTTGTTTTTTGTACATAAACATAGATCTAAAAACATATTATATATTTGGCCCGCAGTACAAAAAATCCCCGGTGACATCATGTGCAAAGAGTCACGCTTTAGTGTCACCGTATGAACGAGCTCTTAGTTTCAAATCACAAATCTCAGAAACACAGACACAAAAAATATCTATATGGGCGAATTCCAAAACTCACCAGATCATCTACCGGGTAGATCAGTCACCTGCTTAATCCATTAAATTGCTAGATGGCCATCACATGACCAGGTTAGCCGGTAGATGACCCAGTGAATTTTGGAATTCGCCTTTCATTAAACATTTTGTAATCCTTGTTCTGCAGTGAACAATCATTATTTCTACTAAACACAATGGATAAGATGGACGCACTATATTTTTACAGCCTAAAAGAAACAGATCCTGTGGTTCAATTCTCTCAGGACAAGTTAATGAAAGTCAACTACCCATCTAGACTAATAACCTTAATAGCTGAGGTACGGCAATTGCAAGCCATGGGTTACCATATCCCTTCGATGATAGAAGAAACCAGCGAACACGCTAAAAAATTCATGAAATATGCCCGAATACTAGAACAAGTTAGTATAGGAACTTGGTAGTATTGGTAAGCAGAACAGATTTTATTATAGATCGCCAATTTCCACAATACAATTGGAGATCGTATGATACCATCCCAGAAGCCGATGATGCTATCCAGTGCTTTGGAGTTGTCAAAACTGGTACAGGAACAAGAGGTTGTGCCCTGGGGAGAAGAAAAACACGTTGAAAAATATGTAAATACTCTGAAGAAGTGCGTGGAGAAGCTAGCGCAGAGCAATGATTTGTTAACTTCCTTTCACATAGAAATAATCGATAAGGTTGTTTTCTAGGCTTCACTAAATATATTTCAACATATTAACAAAACCTTTATCATAGATTAAGGATTTGGACAACGTCAGTTTAATTAAAGAATACGCTAGATGGAATGACGTTATCAAAAATATAAGAACCATAGTTGCAGGCGTGGAAAATAAAGGTTACAAAAACATGCAGCCTTGGAAGGTCGAGATTGACGGAAAAATTTGCGAAGTATTGGAAGCAGCTTATACTAAAAATTTGAAATCGATGCATCTAAGTTTAGAAGAAATTAAAGTGGATTTAGTCTATCGGAACTCGGCTCTGGATTTTGTGCCCAAAAGGGAAACTTTGAGCCAGATGTACGACCAACAATTGAAAAAATATTTAGATATTCCAAAGAACATTAAAGGGATATCAGACTCTTCTGAGAGCATTTATTCGAAGATAATTGAAAGGTATTTTCTGTATATACATGAAGTAAATATGTGTATAATCGTCGTTGGAATTCTTTTAAGGAACGGTGCAGTTCTTGATTCCTTATCGAGTAAAAAACGTGAACTTTTTGATCAACTAGATGCTGTGATCCACCACTGGCAATCTTGGTTACAACTGGAACCTTTAGACCCCAAAAAACTTACATCTTGGGAACATTGGGACCTTCACTTTCGTGCCTCCAAAACTTTCGGACAAGAAATTGCCAAACTTCCCAGGTATTTTTTAATCGTTAGAAAGTTTTACCACAGTTTTATTAATACTTTTTAGCAACGAGGAAAGGATTGGATGCTTCCTTATTGGGCTTTCACGATTGCGATCCGACTTGGAGTCGCACAACAGAAGTTATTGGGATCAGCTCGTTTACTCTCTTAAGGATTCTATAGCCGAGGATGTGGTTAAATTACAGAACTACATCGACCCCTCAACAGCCGCTCTAACTAAGCAACCGGTCACTATGGAGGAGATTGGAGAGAGCGGTTTTAGTTATAACAATATTATTGCCGCACAAACAGAGGTAAGTTATTAATACAGATCAGTTTTAGAATTACAAAATGCATTTTTCTTTTGAGTACACAATAGTACAAGTAACAACTCTATTTTCATTCGTTATGATTAAGAAAAACAAAAAGTTTTTAAAAAGAAAATTACATTTATTAAATATACTAGCGTAGAGCTTGGATATTGGTTTAGAAATTATTATACTTTTGTTACACAAACTCAACACACTAAGACACAAATTTCTTGTATATTTATTAGATGGAAACAGTTTTTAAAGAACTACTGAACAAGTCAAAAACATTAGCCAGCTGGTCAAGGGAGCAAGTGGATTCAGTGAACAGACTGAAAGGAGCATGGGAAAGACTAGGCAGTCTCATCAGCAACCACCAGCACATAATGGCTCGGCAGGTAAGTTTTATTTTAATATTGATGCAGGTTAGCGTCCCCAAGATTCTAAAATCTCCTGTTTTAGTGGGTAAGGTTTCTTCTCTTTTTTTTCTCAAAAAACGCTTACGTTTCGACCTTTAATTTACGTGTTCATCAGGGCTGAAACATATGCAGGGACATTACCACACACGACGAAGGCCCTTATAGCCTTCGAAGAATAATAAGAATACAATTTAAATTACAAAAATATACAGAACGCATCACTTGTGCATAATAATGCATGATGTAAACCAACACAGACACATTAACTGAATAAATTTTTTTTTGAAAATTAAGAATTAAAAAGTTAGATAAAATTTAAATACTATGAAGTGTCACGACACTAGGGTCACGATGCCGTAGTGTCGTGACAGTCAATAGTTCAGACGATGACACCTTTGCGACATTTAAGTGCCGCGACATTAGTGTCACTGTGTGAACGAGCTTTGATGTCACCGTGTGAAGCTTTAAGTGATGTTAAGCGTGCGATATGTGAAGGAATGCTTAGTAGTCATTCTCATCAAGAAAACATTTTCTTTCGAGTTAGAAGAAAAAAAAAGGAAAGTTAAATAAAGACTGAAAAAAGAGAAACGGTACTAGACAGTAACTTGCGATGGTATACCTAATTAAGGCCTACGGACCAGCCACAGAAACACAAAACAACAGAATTATCCCTTCATACAGTCTGTAGATTTTGTAAATATTGATAAGATGACTGTAATGGTTAGGTACTTAATTTAACCACCATTTGCATATATAACTGTGTATCCGTTCTGTTGGGCACTGTCTCGTTCAGTGATATCTGTATCATCTTACTGATATTTCTCCTAAAATAATGATTTTCCCGATCTAATATTGTAACCTCGTCAAAATTAAAACTATGATCTGTAGAGAAATGATGGAGTGCCAGAGCTGTTTTTTTCGCTTTTGTTACGGTTATCTTCCCTACAATCATAGTGATGCTGATAAAGTGTATTTTCAAGTATTGTTTGGTTACACCCACATAACACCATTTTGCCATTTTATAGATAAGACATGACCAGAGTTCCTTAGGAGTTGAGTCTTTCAGTCTACTGAAAAGTAAGTTGATCGTCTTCACATTATAAAAAGCAAACTTACAATTTGGAGATTTCTGTTTCATTTGTGCTTTATCAGTTATTACCAATTATAAAGCATTCCTTTTATGTGAAAACAAAAAAGTAAAAAATTATTCAGTTAATGTGTCTGTGTTGGTTTATATCATGCATTATTATTATACACAAGTGATGCGTTCTGTATTTCTGTAATTTAAATTTTATTCAGTTATGAGAGCCTTGGTCGCGTGTGGTAATGTTCCTGCATATGTTTCAGCCCTGATGAAGACGTAAATTAAACGTCGAAACGTAAGCGTTTTTCGAGAGAAAAAGGAGTTTTATTTGTCCTAAACCCACTAAAACACGAGCTTCTTTTATTTTAATCGTACCGAAATCAAACTCTGATGCCTTTTATAATGTACATTTAGATGGAAACTATCAGAACTTCTCTGGGAATAGAGCAGGAAAATTTGCTGAAAGAAATAGAACGGTTTGAAGCAAAATGGAAGCAAATCAATACCATTCATAGTTCATTTGATTCAAACGAAAACACTATTGAAGGTGTTTGTAAACTGTATGAGGAAATGGAAGCCAAGAGAAAGGAGTGGAATAATGTGATTGAGAAGAAAGAAGCTTTATAGTAAGAACAAAACGTCCAGTTTTATTTAGCAATGATAAGATGCACCGCTGTTTTAGCAATAATTATTGTAAGTTTAATTTGGAAAAGCCCGATATTATCATAGCAAATGAGGTAGAAAGTGCTCTAAAGGAGGAAGAAGCATCCTGGGCATTATTTGCAGAGTTCAATACAGGTTTGATTATTTATGTTGTGTTATTAATACTTTTGTGAGCTAATGATTTTTAGCATTCGAAAGTTTTACTTCTCAATATTGGATAGTATTTCGTAAAAAATACTACGAACTTGAGGATTTCATTACATCTTGGGAGGAGACATTTAGTAAACACTCTGATCAACCCCATTTTGTTCCAGTAATATTGAAGGATCTTCAGAAATATAAGGTAGGTATCCTGGGGATCAGGGTTTAGAATCCAGATTTTTTTCAAAAATTTTAGGACATAATTCCAACTTTAAAATATTTGAAAGGAGAAGATTTTTCCGATAAACATTGGAACGACGTATTTAGCCTGCTGGATATAGAATCAAAAGCAGTAGATAAAATTTTACTTAAAGACCTTCTGAACGCTCACGAGCGCATTCTAAATTATTCCAAAGAGTTGCGAAGTTTGTGCAAAAAAGCTGCCAGCGAGATTGTTGTTCGGCAAGCCCTGAAGGATATAGATCAATGGGATGTACAGACCAAGTTTGCCCTGAACAATCATACAGATTCTCATGGAAAATCAGTCAGGTTGGTCAAGGAGTTTAAAGAAATATTGAATGCAGTAAGTTTAATGTCTAACTAGTGGCAGATTACGTTTTAAATGAAAACATTTTAAGATTGGAGACCACCAAATATTGTTGCAATCTTTAAAGCATTCTGGAAACGTTGATACTTACATGGAGAAAGCCAGTAATTGGGAGGTTAAACTGGAAAATTTGAATTTTTATCTAAATTCTCTGGCTCAAGTGCAAAAAAAGTGCTGCTTTGACTTTTTATTTGTGAGAAGATTTTGATTATATATGTTTTCAGGTGGTTATATTTAGAACCTATATTTGGAAGTGGAACCTTGACTCAAGAAAAAGTCAGATTTGACAGATTGGACCGCGATTTCCGTAAAATAATGGCTTTCATAGAAAAGGACCCGAGGGTGACTGAAATTTGCAAATTTCCTTATCTGAAATCCACGCTGCAGTCCATTTCGGAGCAGTTGTCTAGATGCCAGCATAGTTTGGAAAGTTTCCTGAGGGTAAGAATAGCTATTTATGCATCGTAAACATTAAGTACAGTTGGACCGCTAAAAGAATGCCGATGTGACGTCAATGCAAGATTAAAAATGTCATATGAATCAAACCAAAGTTTTCTGGGTTGAGTTTCGTGTTACGTTAACCTATAAACGGGTGTGATTCCAATCCCGCATTATCTGTACATCTGGATAAACGGCAAATGGTATTATGGATATTGCTCATGAATAAAACAATTAATACAAAAAGAAATATATATAATTAAGCTCTTCCAGTAAAAACTCAAACGGGCTTTACCCTTAATTTTTACTTTTATTTTATAACTAATATACAAAACATGGAAACCGTCCTTGCCAAGGGATACTGATGAGTAAAACTGCAGGCGCGGCTAGAAGAACGCCATTCCTCACCTTTCGCTTTATTGGACATAAACACTGGAGATGCGGATAGTCCAAAGTCCTATATGCAGCGACGATTCGGGAGGGGGCCTCCAGTGGTAAAGGATGGTTGTAATGTAAACGTAAAAGATAACGGCCCCACTGAAAAGGTGCATATCCTATAATCCGCATGTCCGCTATGGTTTTATTCAATCTTTTGGAGATGCTTTTGTAAAAAGCCGTCGTAAAAGCGCTTTTGACTCAAATATTCCGTTTTAACTCTTGTATTAGGTCGCTTTGGAACTCGCACTTTCCTCTGTTTATAAAGATTGTTTTAAGCATATCGTGCATTAGAACTGCTTTTTCTAGTTGAAATTTTGCTGCAGGGGCAACCTTCCCTTTAATAAAGGCTGTGTGTATAAATCCTCGGTCTGCTACCGGCACTCTTCTGTGGTTCACGCTCTTTCCTGTTTTCATATGACATAGCCTCGCCAGCTTGGCTGGTTTGGCATGACATATCTTGCGGTAGATGTGGCCTTTGCTTCTCAGGGCGGGTTTTTGCGTCTCTGCTGTCGCTCTACTCTGCAGCTTGATATCGTAGCTGGTGCCGTGACCGCTTCCAGGGTTGCCCTGATCGAGATCCGGCTCGTACGTATACTCTGTTCAGCGAGGGTTCAATATTACGTCATAAATTGTGATGTCATACAAAAAAAACACGTCTGTCTCTGATAAAATGTCAGTTGAACAAAATGTCAAGTTATGTTTGTAGACAAGGGCATGTATCAGTTTAGCCTTTTGTGCTAACAATCCAAAGTTTTCCCATTTCGGGTATTAATTCAGAAGGAATATCCGCAGCAGCTTTACCATACACACTTGCTATGATTCACCCGTCCATGGATGTAGATCATAAAATATGGACAAAATCGGCCCAAGCTATTCTGAGTATTTTTGGGTGCTGACTATACCTAGAAGTGCTCACAACTTGCGTTGTAAATCCAACAAGCAGAAACACTTGTAGTCTGGTCGCCAAACATATTTTTATATTAATATGTGTCCGCATGAATCCATTAATTTGATAAAAAAACTGTTTGACGTTTATTGTATATTCAATTCTTGAAATTTTTTTACGCAATATGTGATAATAAGACATGCAACATAAATAACTTAAATTGAGTACATAATTTAACCAAGTGTGGGCAATTTTTTTAAGACACCTAACCGCGGTTTTGCTTTTATCTGTATCGCATGCACCGTTCTTCCACATTTTTTCTTTAGTTGATTCAGTCAGCGGATCTAGCCTTTAGGTGACACCAGAGGAAGATATTTTTGTGGACCAGTAGGTGATTGTTCAGGAACAGGGGCTTCTTTTCAGCAATTGATAGTTCCTCCCTAGGACGTATGTTGATGGAATTTCTTCCGCCGCTTCGTCGCTTGTAACTCCTTGTTTCTCCACTATCTTGGAAAATTTCTCCGGTTTTTCTTCACACAGTGGATTCTTCTACATATGATCCCTTAAAAGCGGATATTTCGTTCCTATATTTAGTTCTACAAAAGACTCGGATTTCTAAATTTTGACGATATTTTGACATTAAGCGTCAAACTGACATTAGCTGGTGGCTTTATTATTAATAAGAACTAATAATACGCCTGTTTTTTTGCGATCTTTTTCTAATGAAATGAGATGAGTAATGTGACGTCATATTGAACCCTCGCTGAACAGAGTATACGTTTGACGTATATATATTGCATTATTTTTCCGTTAAATTCTTTCGTTTATCTTCAAACTAGTTTAAACTGAAATTATAAAATCACCCTTAGTTGCCCTACCTCCATTTATTGTTATGTTTAATTTTTTTATATGAGATTTATTTTTTTTTATTTATTTAATATTTAATAAACACGCAACTCGTATGTAAATAATAGCGTAAGAGCGTAAGAAGATTATAAAAAATCATATTTTTTTTTCTTTTTAAAATAACAATATTTTATCCATTTAGATCCAGAAGCCGGGAGAAAAACATCAAAATAAACATTTCATAGATAGGCAGTAATTGCAGACGTTTTGAAGCATATTTTACAGCTTTATCAAGGCTATTGTCTACTCAAATTATCGAAGTTTTAGACGAGCAGATTTAAGTGCATATACCCACTCCAACTTGTGCAACCGTTTTCGAAATACGGTCAAGTATGTGATCTAAAATTTATAACAAACTGTAACTTTTTGAGAGTGTTTTTGCTTCTCAAAAGATTGCAACGAATTCTTCTACGTCCAGTAATAATTCAGAGAGAATCATGCTGCATAACCGTATCTGTAGCATGTACGGGAGTAAATTGGCGGATTGGGACAAAGGTAGTGTTAAGTACTACACTCTTTTCGCCGTTTAGTTTAATTCAACACTAAACTTCATCGGGGCTGTGAATAACAATAATAGTATATACATAAACAATATGAGCAATGTACCTGATGATCTCGAGGTTTGTATGCCATTCAAATACCCCAATACCGGCTCTCATGTCCCTGTTATTGTTATTCACATCCCTGATGAAGTTTAGTGTTTAATTAAACGAAACGTCGGCGAAGAAATTGTAGTACTTATTGCTGCCTTTGTCCCAATCCGCTAATTTCCTCCCATACACCCTACTTTTCTGGAACACATTTTATCGTACCTATAACTATCTAAATCTTGTCAATATTTTTTGAAACTTTTTTTACAGGAAAAACGCGAAAATTTCCCACGCTTTCTGTTTCTAAGTGATGACGACCTCCTGGAAATCGTAGGTCAATCCACGAAAGAACAAGTGATTCAGTCGCACCTTAAGAAACTTTTTGCCGGAATACATTCGGTACAAATAGATTCCACCGGTGACCACATCACCGCTATAACGTCTCTACAGGGCGAAGTTGTGAGGCTGAGCAATTCTGTAGATATTAAGCGACCGGTAGAAGTAAGTAATTAGCATTTTTATTGACTTGATATAAATTAATTGCTTACATTTCTTTTATACGTTATTGAAGGAGTGGCTCAGTCAACTAGTACAAGAAATGCAGTCCTCCTTAAAGGAACTTCTAGTAAGCTGTCAAAGGGAAAGTCAGGCCCCCGATCCCTTGAAATACCCTTCTCAAATATTGTGTTTATCTGATAATATATCGTTTACCTTAAAGTGCGAGCAAGCTATAAGCAATCTGACTTTGCCTGCCTTGTTAGCTAAGTATAAGGTTAGTTTTAGTAAAATGGATGATTACGAAAATGATATATGCGTATTATAGACGCAACTGAACGAGCTTAGTTCTTTGGAACTAGACAGGACAAGCAACAAATCTGAGGATTCCGGTGTCTTGGAAATTAAGCTAAAGGCACTACTATTGGATACAATCCACCATATAGGAGTTCTAGAACATTTGCTAGACAAAAATGTAACCAAGATAACGGACTGGGTGTGGCAAAAGCAGCTAAGGCAAGTTAAGCATCTATCGGCAATTGCGAAAGTAAATCATTTACGTCTAAATAGGTGTTATGCTAATTCTGTAGGGGATGTAACAGTCAAAATGGCTAAAGCTAGAATGAACTACTCTTACGAATATTTAGGTAATGAACAGAAATTAGTAAGAACTCCTCTTACGGAGAGATGTTTCCTGACTTTGACTCAGGTACAGAGTTTTTTTTCACCTAATTAATGAAGCATCTACCTATATATTGTGTCTATAAATAGGCGATGCATTTGGGCCTTGGTGGAAATCCTTATGGACCAGCTGGAACTGGAAAGACCGAATCTGTGAAAGCTCTAGGATCGATATTAGGGCGGCAGGTGTTGGTTTTTAATTGCGATGAGGTAGGTGACGTAGGTAATCAATTGGTTGGTTTTTTACGGTTTTTGCTGCAAATTTATGCGGATTTGTTGCCTTCAAAGAAGACAAAAATCGCATTCTTACCATTAATGTTTTTTCTTTCAGTTTTTAGTTGATAGTAACTCATACAGGAGTAATTTCACGGCATACTGGATTATTTTCAAAATCGCCGCTTATCATTAGGATCTCGAAAACCATAAGAAATACGAACTCGATTAAATTTGAGTAAAATTGCGCATTTGCATACAGATCATAATGTTAGAGATTCCAAAGTTTCGACTACTTCCGAAGATAGACAAAAAATACCAAAATTTACGAAAATCGTTTTTGTTTTTTACAGAACTTGAAGCGGTATTTTAAAATAAATTGCACAATTTCGTGGGCACTTTTTTTTGATTTACATTAAACTGTTGTTTAATTCTTAGTCCAACTTTTTTTTTTCTGATGCATTGTCAAGTGCATTTTTTTAATAGGCTTCTCTAGTTGAATCTCAATTATTGAAAGACCTTTTCATTACAAATTTAATGATGTGTAACACTTCATATTTTTTTTTGTCCTTTTCTTTGGATTACTTACTTTTACACTTCTGACGCAGGTTACTAAAATTCGTCGCACATCATTGGAATCTTGAAAATCGTAAAGGATGCGAACTAGATTAAATTGAGATATATTTGCAATATTTCTTCCGGAAAAAATCGAGTAAAATTTAAATTTATTATATTTGGGTTAATTTTGTTTTGTACTTTGAATTGAATTTTTTTTGTATTTGAACTTTTGTTAAAAGGTGGACAATGATGTAATATTAAGCGAAACATCTTGGACTTCCATTGTCTTTATTGAGTTTTTTCACACGACGTTTCGAGCAGTGAAATCTCTGCTTACCAAGGAGGAAGAACACATCCACTTCCTTTACACAGCGAGAGACAGCCACATCATTCCAGTGAGTTTTCGTTTAAAATCACCAATCTCTTGTGATTGAGCTCGCCGCATTCTGGAGAAGGCCAGCCATGGACTTATTCTGTCCCAAATTAGCTACCACAAATGGAAAAATCACAGCCCCTGGACGATATCCTACATAGGTTTGAAGAAATCAAGGAATTTAGACTGGAGGACGACCACATACCCATTTTCCAGACAATAGATAGTTTATGCGTCAAACTGAAAGAGAAGCTGGTCAAAAAGCACAATGACAAGCTTATGAAGCTTCAAAGAAAGGAGACAACATTGGACCACCACCAGCAAGTCCGGGTGACAATAGTTAATATATCGACCATCTTGAGTCCCACTGAAGAAAAACTGCTGAGCAAAGGATTGGACTTTGCAATTGCTTCAAAGTCAACTCCAGTGCTTTGCATAGTAAGTGCTGTAGAATCAACGACACTTCAGGGGCCAGAGAGAGAGGAACTCAAGTGGAAAGTCAGAACACTGTTAGACAAACCACAAACCTACAGAGAAGTATCAAAAAAGAAGGAGTCAGCCGTGAGGAAACTGTAGAGAGACAAATCAATCAAAATCCTTCCAGCTTTTGTAATTAAGCGAAGCGTCGGCCTATGAGGTTATAGTTTTTTTCCGCCAATTCCATCTCTCAATGATATAGATCCAAGACAAATCTCTTAAACTTTTAGTGCGCACTGAATGCTTGTATTGGATCAACCCCGGTAGGCTGCCTGAACTCTTGTTGGTACTTACGTCTGGAAGTATGTAGATCAAAGGCTCAAATTTGATAAACACATTGAAGGTCTCTGCGGTACGGTATCCTCAGCTTGCTATGCTGTACGTAGGCTACGTCTCAACCTTGGAGTTTCACTGGCTAGGGTTGTTTATTTCTCTCTTGTGGAGCCTCACTTTAGGTATGGCATTTGTTTCTGGAGCATAGGTGACCCTGGATTGTTTGAGCGTGTCTTCAGGTTGCAGAAGCGTGGAGTTAGATGCTTGTGTTCCCTGGGATCTAGAGATTCTTGTATGGGTCTTTTTACTACGCAAAGGATTCTTACTCTTCGTTCATTTTTTATTTTGGATACCGCATGCTTAATGCATAGGAAGCATTTTGATTATGTCTATGTGTGAACTCATATATATGTATCCAGGAAGGCCTTTAACAGCCTTCCCTTAACCTGAGAAGCATCTCCAGCTACTCGTTGTTTAGACGCCGACCTCAAGATTTACCTTTCGGACGAAGCATATTACTCTTTGAATGATTATTTTGCACGGTCAAGAGGTTAGAGTTGCACTTTGCTATGTTTGGATGGTAGTTTCGATGAGCTCTTAGTAAGACGTTGTTATCTGTAGTAGTCTTTTTTTGTAACACCACTATAGGGATACATTTTAATCATGTGACTATTGGTAACTGACTTCAGAATACTCGGTAAATTGTGGTATTAGGTTTTAATTACAGTGTTTTTTTTATTACATTGACATATTGTGCTTTGTTACCAGTATTTGTACTCTTGAGAGGAAGAACCATTTTGTTTGCCGAGGCTTGGGTTTTTACATAGGTGCTCTCTTATAAATTTAAATTTAAGAATAGCTTTGTGAACAAAATTTATTTTTTCCTGGCAATAAAGCAGTACTGATTGATTGAGATATGGTCAAAACGAATAGTTGTTTAACAGTCGCCGAATAACTTGGTGCTTAACGTTTTCAGGGCATCGATGTAAATTCAATGGAAAGAATATTAACCGGTTTGGTCAAGACCGGAGCTTGGGGATGTTTCGACGAATTTAATCGACTGGATGAAACTACTCTTTCAGCAATATCTATGCACATTCATGCTATTCAAGAGGCCTTGCGAAACAATTTGCAAATGGTTAAAGTTGGGGGTCATGAGGTAAGTACATGTTGAAGATCCAGTTTTTGAGCTACATTGATGAAGGTCACTATGTTGCAACGGGTACACTTTTTTAAAGATCATGGCTTTGAATAAATTCCAAGTTTGCAATTTCACACTTGAAAATGTCTTTTTATACCTTGCGACTAGGAAAAGTAACGATTGTTACTTATTTGATAGCCACGTAGGAATGTGAAGTAAATATGGTGAATAAAACCAAAAAATGGCATAATATACAAAGCTAAAAAAATGTCAAGATGACTGTTTACTGTTGATTCTCCAGGACTTTTTTTGTCTAGATTTTGTTTATTTATTGCCTTGGATTTGAAGGGACTATAGCAGGGCTGGGCAGATTTCGTTATAGTGCAACTGTCCGGATGGTGTCGCCTCCTAGAGAAGATCTGAAAAGCCCAAGAAGAACCAGAAAACCAATTAATGCAGGAAGAGTTTCACCATAGTTTTGATGTTACTTAGATCTTTAGTCTGCTGAGCCTGCTACTGATAAAACTCCTGTCTTAAAAGACAGGTACACGGAAGAAACTACTAATTTCATTACCTTTACTTCTCACTTTCAAAAAAATAGAATTTGCTGAAGGGTTTTTATTTTAACAATTCAGGGGGTCTTCAATTTCAAGAATTTCATACCTTGCGACAGTTTGTGCCCTTTTGTTATTTTTTTGCCCGTTTGTTATTTTGCCCTTTATCTTGTTTTTTTTTTCTTATTCTCACCGTCTTTTTATTACAGTGGGGTCAAAAAGAGTAACTATTTCTAATGCACTTTTATAGAATAATTCAAAATATTCGTTGACCGGTCAAAAAGATATATTTTACAGGTTTCTCTGAATAAACACTGCGGAATCTTTGTGACACTAAACCCAGCAGGAGCGGGCTACGGTGGTCGAAATAAACTCCCTGACAACCTTAAACAGCTTTTTAGACCGGTCGTAATGACGCATCCTGACCATGAAGAAATCGCCCGGACGTCTCTACATTGCGATGGGTACCACTACGCGGACGTCATAGCCAGCAAGATTGTTGAAGTTTTTGAGGTGTCTAGGTAAATGGATAAATCATATAAAACTTTTTCATAAACTATATCTTTCCCTTTAGCAAAATTCTGAGTAAACAGCAGCATTACGATTGGGGTCTGAGGGCTATCAAAACGGTTTTGGCAGGTTGCGGGGCGGCCTTAAGAAAGTTTACGATATCTAGAAGCAAAACCTTATCGAAAGTCCAGGAAATGGGTGTCGTTGTTGGCACTTTAAAAATGGATATTGTTTCAAAATTAACTTTTTCCGATACTGTGAGATTCAACGATATTTTGGGCAACGTGTTTGGTGGGGTACCAGTAGAAAAAATAGACGATGACGTGCTACTGAAAGCAATTTTGGAAAGCTATGCGGAGTTGGGCTTATTAGTGAATGAGAGACAGGTAATAGTTATTATGCCATCGAGAAGTATTTGGGGGATTAATTACTGGAAAACTAAAAGGGATTGTTCGGGTGGTTGTTTTACTAAGTTTTTTATTAATTAATAGTTTTTTTTTTATAAAAATCTTGATAATATATTCAAACGTCCAGATATGCGGATTAACAATTTGTTTATAGGTCAACAAATGTTTAGAATTTCATAAACAATTGACACAACGAATGGGTGTCGCTATAATTGGCCCTCCTAGTTCTGGAAAGTCAACAATATTGTCTCTTGTATCAAGGGTAAGTTACTTTTATCAATTTTTAATTAATTATATGGCAGTTTATGGTCGCCGTAATACAGGGTGATCCACAACTAAATCGACATAAATCAGCTGCGTGTAGAGTAAATCAAAAGAAGTTGCTTTTCATAAGTACATTTTTCTTACAATATCCTAATTTTATCACCATATCCCAGTTTTCTCAGAAACAGGCACTTTCTCAATTTATTGATAAGAATTAAAAAAAAGGTGTAGAATTGAATTTGCTAATAAGATGGGTGGCCCTAATCCTAAATTAATTTAGGGTTTAAACAATTTTTAATTGTGACCCACCCCTAAACTGCCCCTTCTTAAGATGCCAATAACTTTAACTTTCTTTTAACTAAAAACCAATAAAGTAAATACGTTTTAAAAACTTGGTCTTATTACAGGTTTTTTTCTTTTTTTAACACATTTTCTGAAGCCTCTATCTTAGCAACCGTTGACATAAAAAAAAATCATATGAAAAAGCTACTTGTTTTGGTGTCTTCTACACGCACCTGTACTATCGCCATTGAGTTGTGAATCACCCTGTATATCGCTGAATATCCAATTCAAGCGTGGTTGATGCGGCACAGTTTGATATTGTCTAATCCAATAAAATATACCTAACTAAAGAATAAATGTCATCTGCTTATAGGCTGCTACCAAAATAAAACAAAAAGTCAAATTGTATCCTGTTAATCCAAAATGCATGCCTCGTCAATTGCTGTTGGGCTACATGGACAACTTAAATCAATGGAACGATGGTGTTCTAACTGCTTATAGTTTAGCAGTTTCCACGGAAAATGAAGGTAGTTTTAACCGCGAGCGGCGAGATAGATTGTATCGTAACTCAGAATTTTTATAACATAGAGAATATTTGGTCCTGGATTGTCTGCGATGGAGATATCGAGCCGGAATGGGTAGAGTCCTTAAACTCAGTTTTGGATGACAACAGACTAATGACGCTGCCTTCCGGATGGCGAATACATTTCGGCGCTAACGTGAACTTTGTCTTCGAAACTGACAGCCTTAAAAACGCATCTCCAGCTACTATTTCACGTATTGGAATCGTTTACCTGAGCTCTGAAGACATCAATCTGGTCGATATAATGAATGTTAAATTACCGAAGGTCTCTGAGGAGCAACGACTTTATCTGCAGCCACTCTTAAGTGACTACTTCGTAAAAAGTAAGATACTGGGACTCACAAGGAAGTATGAGCTTTTGAAAAGACTGCCAGACAGTCTTTTCGACAAACAATAGCTATTTGTGTATTAAGAGTGTAAAGTGATTTATTGGCACTCTAATAATTATTGATAACCTCAAATTTTTTGGTCAATAACGATCTTAAAGTCACGCGCTAGCCACAAAATTGTTCGACATCTCTCAAATATTCCTCAACTCATCAATTTTGTATCAAAAGTCGCAGAATACTAAATGTTTCTCGAGATGTTTCTTTATTATAATTTCCATGGTAACTAGTCGAACGTTTTGGTTACTTTGTCGCTGGGCGAGCGGCAAAGTAACAACTTTGCGCTTGCTTTTGGAAGCGCGAATTTGTACTTTTCGCTCGATGGTAGAAAAATTGTATAACTCAAAGTTATTTTTACAATTTACATTCACGTACTTTAATTTAACCGACTAATCAAAATTTTCGATATTCTAGCTATCACCAAAGATGTCGTAGTGTTTGCTGAACAAAAAACGCGAGGAAAAGACGAATTTGAAAAGACTGAAGAGAAAAGACCATGCTGCTATGTAGCAATGGCTCTAACATACGGAAAAGTAGTGGCAGTACACCTTAAAAAAAGTTGACTGACCACTTCGTTTATTAGTGTACAGGGTTTTTCTAATATTCACTAAAAAACCTCTTTTTCTTTCTATTATCATTCTGTCAGACGCCTGTCCTACTGATTTAAAAAAAGGATTGTGTACAACACAAATTACTATTAAAAATTATTTTAATAATTTACTTAATACAGTGAGTTTTTACTACTAGACTTGAAATCTAAGCCATTCACTTATTACTGTCGTCAAGTAGGCGTTGGAAATTTCACTTTGACCTTTTTATAGTATCGTCTCAACATTTGCTAAAAGGAGATGGGTATAAAAAAGATGAAGGTTTCAAAGGTAACTAGATGGCAAAAATAAGTGAATTGGTCATAGCTATACCAAAATTACAGTTACACCAAATTACAATTTTGAGAGAAGACTGATTGTCACTAAATATATATAGGGTATAAAAGAGTGTAGGTGGTCACCAATTTGTCGATCAACCCATCTGCATACTAGTTTCGGGATCTACCCCTCATCAGTGCAGCTTTGGCTGGTCGATAAATTGGGGACCGTGATTTAGCGACTTAATGTCGAAAACGTACGGAGTACCGGTGAGATGTTGTACAGAGCAGGAGCAGGCGACATCCACCAGCGTATTTTAGATCTAATACTGCATGGCAGATGGCTCTCAGTTCGAGAAGCAGCCCATATTGCTCTGTACCTCGCTGGTTATCGGAACCAGAACGAAGTGAAAAGAGTGTAGGTGGTCACCAATTTACGGTACTCCGTACGTAATCGGTACGTTACCGTAGAGAACAGAGAATAAAATTTTACGTCGATAAATTTTTTTTAAATGCACATCACATTTTTCTTGATCCTGTAGCAAATAGTCTAAGACATGTGTAGCTTTTCCACTATCCCCGTATGATAGTCTAAGAATGGGCATTCAAATTGGTTTTACTTTTGAAAATCCATCGGGCCGTTTTAGAGAAATTCAGTTTGTTACAGTTCAATTGGCGCTTAGTTTAATTCAAAGTTTTGGAGAGAAAATAATGTTTTATTAGGAACTAAAGTGACGTTTCTGGCTGTAGCTAATTTTCAAAGAACTGTATAGCTTTTTGACTAGCCCCGTACGATAGTCTAAGGATGGGCATTTTCAAATTGGTTTTAGTTTTGAAAGTCCGTCGAGCCGTTTTAGAGAAATTCACCTTCAAAATGGAAAAAAAAAAACGTTGGTTACGGTTCAATTGGTGCTTAGTTTAATTCAAAGTTTTGGAGAAAAAATAATGTTTTATTAGGAAATAAAGTGACTTTTCTGACTCGTGAACACAGTAGCTTCACAGCCTCGCTAGAAAAGTGACACTTTCGTTGCATATGAAACAATATACCATTTACTATTTTTGAATAAAATTACTAGCCTGAGTAAAACATTGCAATATCCATAGGTACTGAAATAGCAATTGTCAGTTAATAAATTATTTTCAAAGGATATACCTTCAATAATCCCTTGATAGTCTTTTCAAAAACTCCATATACTTCCATGCGGCAGTTTCAATGTTTATACTAAATATCAAGAGATTTTAGGGTGTTCCCTGAAAATGCTCCATATTGAAAACTACCTGCACTTTTCTATTATGATTAATTTTTAGGTCTAAATTGGGTTAAGACAGACGGCGAGTGTACAATGGACAGATCACTAATCGCAACAGCAAAAACAGCTCTCTGCCAAATGTCCAACGTTTCGACTAAACTCAGCTTTATTGTAGCCTTAATAAATGGTATTGGGTGTCAGTTGAAATCAGATTTCAGGCAGGAATTTGGGGAACGTGTATTTGAATGGTTGGACGAGACACCACTGCCGTTTCTATCAAAACTTTATTACGACCAAGATAGAGATTGCATAGATACATATCACACGGATCCTCAGATAACCATTGACGATGTGGCTCAAGGAATACCTCTGATAAAAACTGGGCAGGTATTGAAATACCTAGATCTGATCAGTACTTTATTGGAAGAAAATCGTGAAGAGCACTTCCTATTGGTGGGGCCTCATGGATCGGCAAAAAGGTAAGCTTGGATAATAATCCTTACATTATGAGTGTGCTTATGATTATTTATTTGGTACAGATTAATTTTGAGGAATATATTGTGCGACCGATTTGATAGCGAAATTGTTGAAATTAATTGCAGCTCAAATTTATTAACTAACTACATTATCCACAAGATGCAGCAGGTATTACACTTGCAGTATTTTTTTTTTATTACTACAACTAGTTTTCAATTTTAAGCATTGTATCTCAGTCACAACCTCCAAAGGAAATATGCTAAAACCAAGGAAAGGCAAGCTAATTATGTGTTTTAGGAATATGCACCTGTTGGACCCCGACCGTTGGGGTAGCAATATGGCAATTGAGCTTTTAAGTCAGGTAAGTTTATAAAAAAATATTTATTTGTCTAGACCTTTAAGAGGTTCGAACATAGAGTCTGAATACTCTTTTTTTAATTTACTTTTCAGTAGCAATTCCTTAAAGTTGTTTTGTCTCACTAAGCTTGTTTTATATTCTTCCGCTCCTAAACCATTTTGCATGTGCTCCTTCAACTTTGTATATTCTTCAGTTAAAGAACTAATAATTCCTTCGTACTCCAGAACTTGACTTCTCAACGTCTTATGAATTTCCTCGTAGTGTTCGATTACTCCCTTCGCCTTTTCAAACTTTTCCATCAGATCTTTGCAGAAATACTCCAGTTCCCGCAACTTTGCTTCTGTTTTCTGTTTTTCGGCCATCAACTGTTCACTTTCGGACATGATTTTCGAGTAGAACACTTCATACTCCTTTACTATGTTCACGCTTTTCTTTGGATCGACCCTTAGTTCTAATTCACGATTTTTGACTTCTAATTCGGCTACCTGCTGTTCAAGATCGCGGATTTGAACTTTACAATTTCGAAGCAGGACATCCTTTTCTTGCACCACCTCTCGGTACTTACCGATTTCTGGGTTTTTCGATAAAAGGTCTTTAGGTACGGGCTCTTGCATGCGGAAAATCTGTAAGATAACATTTGAATTTGATCTTGCATTAATGCGTAATAGTACCTTAAGCAGATCCATAATGTAAAATAGATTCATAAAATATTCGATAGCAATGTAAAATGCAATTTTGAAGTTTTCGTCAAATACGGTGACAGGAAACTTCATGTTATTGTGAAATTGTCAGTTACTCGGTACCTGTTCCTTTACTAGTGCTCCTGCGTAAGCTAAAGTTTCTGTTAAATATCTCGGATTTCAAAATTTATACGCTAGCAAATTCAGAATAAAGCCGGAGTTCTATCATATATATTGGATGACCGGTACAAAATTGACAAGCGAAGATAGCAAATTCTAGAGATGATCTCATGCTAGTTTCACGTAAATCGTCTTATACAAAAATGTTTCTTAAAGGAGCTGGGGCTCTTTCAAGGTGGCCCTAGGACATTGTTTTTTTTTATATAATTTCTCAGATTGCTTTGTTTATAGAAAGACCAGAGTCAAATACAAATTGCTTATTGAAGCTTCTGTACAAATAGTACGTACTTACACACATATAAAGCAAAGAATACATATACAACATTAGCTAGTTCAAAACCGAGCCAAAATTTTACATACTACAATTAATGCTAGACAATTGATTAAAAAGAAAATGATACTAAGATAGATAGATAGAGAGAGAGAGAGAAGATACTTTAAGAGCCAAAAGACCTTATAATGGACTAAAATGAAAAAACTTATTACATAAAATTACTTACAGGTGTGGGTAGTACTCTTTATTTACTTTACAGCTCATCGAATACAAGGGGTACTTCAATTCCAAGACAGAATTCGTACAAATCGAAAATGTAATTATCGTAGGCACTCTGATTTCCAGCCGGAAAATATCGAGTCGGTTTTTATCAAAAATACATTCCATTAATATAGAGTAAGACTCTTCAACAAGCAGCATATGTTTGGTTTATCCTTATTACTCATGTTTTAGCCTTCCAGACAAGGAAGACCTCACCGTGATTTTGGTAGCTTACCTTCATGCAATAATAAAGACATATCACCCCGCAGTAAACTACCCGAAGGCAAAAGTGGTAAAATTAATTGCCACAATCTTGGCTGTATATGAAAAGGTAAGAGAGTTATGGTTGCTGGCGCAGTCTAAAGTATGTCTAAGTTTTCGTTTCTTGGCTTTTATAAGAACTGTACCTATAATCTATTACTCAAACAAGAAAGTTTTAACTAATAATCAATTTTCCATAGATGCAAGAAGGTCTAACCATTCGACCTCAAATTCATTACCCCCTAAACCCCCATGACTTAATTAGATGGTGTACCAACCTCAAATATTACTCCATCGCGGATACATCACAGTTTGAGGTTCACATCCTACAGGCAATTAGTTACGAGGCACAAAGAATCTTTGGCGATAGACAGCCAACAATGGACCAGAAAAAGCGTCTCAAGTCCATCATCGATGATATTTTTAAAGCAAACTGGGACATCCCTAAAGTAACTGTAGCTATTGATGGAGTATATTTTGTTCCTAATAGTGGGGATAGTGGTACTACCTTTGATAAGTTATCCGCGGAGAGCTGGCAAGCTGAGGTGGAGCGAGGAATAAATCAGTTCGGTGAGTGAAAGACAATGAATTCTCTAGCTGTTGAATTTAAAATGTATGTCATTAAAAATGCAAAGTAAAGAAAATGTAATTTTCCTTTCGCTCTTTTTGCATTGAAATGACCCACTCATACAGTGTTTTTTAACTAGCCAATTGTGACATATTTTAGGAAAGGAAAACCAAGTGCTTGATGTAATAATCAACGAGGAAATTTTACTGCTGACAGCCGCCGTTATTAGATATACAGTAGTCTCAGATTACAACCTTGTTTTAATAGGAAAGTCTGGCATCGGACGTAAAACTTCAATTAAAATCTGCTCAGCTTTACGATCAAAACGAGTTATCCACCCTGTTAGTGGCACCTACCCGCTGTTTCAAAATGACCTAAAATCGGTATTTTAGAAATCTAAATTCAAATGTTAATAATGTGTCATGCTAAAATCTTAGGCCATGCAGTACGCAGGATTGGAGTGTGAAGATGTGATGCTAATACTTGAAGATAATATTTTTGTAACGGAGCAGAACACCACAGCTGTCAATCTGTTGATGAGCAACGGAGAAGTTCCCGACTTGTTTTCCGACATCGAAATGGACTCTCTGGTAAAAGGTTTAAAAGAGAAGTTGGATAGAGGGAATTTCGAAGGAGATTTGCATCAGTTCTTTTCAAATAGTATGAGAAATTTGTAAAATAGAGACCCAGAAAAAATATTTAATTTTAATTCCAGATGTCAAAAAACACTTGCACATATTTGTGTGCTTGGACCAAGATCACCCTAATCTGCGTGATATTATCCTCAAATGTCCAGCATTTACGCAATCCTGCGGGATTTTGTGGTTAAATCAATGGTGTGTCGAGACAGTAAAACGTTTTCCCCATGAACTAGTACAAAGGTATTATTCAATACCTATGTTCTATCAATGTTTAAATTTTGTTGTATTTAAGGTTTGGAGGCATGGAGGGCATGAGCAACAGTGATTCGTTCCAGACTATTTATAGTTCCTTTCCGGATGTATCGCCGGTTCGATATATCTCGATGGTTAAGCTATATTTTTCAATTTCCAAAGAAAAGGAATCGGCCATTAAGGCGAAAACTACAAAACTGGAGGTTTGCTTTGTTTTCATACAATGAACGAGTGTTGCCGTCGCTTTAACCGCTTTAGAGTTAACTCAAAAATAGTAAAATACGCGAACACAAAATTCAACGCAGAGTTTACTTATTGTGATATAGTATCGTTGCCACTGGGCCAATAAAAATGTGGTGATAACTCTCTATTAACAAGAATTCCAAACATTACAATTACGGTGCAAAACGACGGCTACGGTTTTGTTAGTGCTAGTTAAGTAATTCACTTCTACTTCTACTTCTACATTACTGTTTCTATATGTGCGACCTCATTCTTGCACCTAATGATAAACTCAGACATTTGACATCACTGTAAATGTATTTCCTCTTTTACTTGTTTAGTGTGGAGCGTTTTCACATGAATTTCAATGTAAATTTACAATATTTTTCTCTCTTTCTCTCTTCCTCTCTTTTTCTTATATCTCACTAAAAACTGATTCATCCAAAGATTTTTTTCTTTTATTCTATTCTATAGACCATGAGCTACTATTTGCAAAGAAAAAAATTAAAATCGTTATGACATAAACTTTACGAGCACTATTTTATGCTAAAATACTGTAGTCGCAATTTGACGTAATCTATTTTTCTTGCGGAATTAGAGAGAAAATTGCGGAATTTAAAGACAAAAGATTTATGATTACTATTACTCATACTAGATACTATTACGCATTGTAAAACGTAAACCTCATTCACTTATTTTTGGCATCTCGTTACCTTTGAAGTCTTCATTTTTTTTATACCTATCTCTTTTCGGCACATGTTGAGAAGATAAGATAAACATGTCAGAATCGGATTTCCAACGCCTACTTGAGGACATTAATAAGTGAATGGTTTAATGTTTCTATAATGCGATATAGGAAGAACATGTCTTATTTTGATCCAAGGAAGACAACTTTGATATATTTGCTTTGAAGTTTTAATGATGTCTAAATTGTGAAGGTGATGACGGGGGCTCAAAGACTTTCAATTACTAGATACAAACATGACTATACTTCGCAGAATTGACTCTGTTTCCAAAATGTCCAACATTTTTTTTTCTACCCATTCCTTTCTACATTATAATGTAAAATATGACCTATGACAAGGTTATCTTTTTTGTGACATTCTTTTTGTTTATCAGAATAAAGATCAAAGCCCGGACGTACGCTTGACGTAATACTTTCTTATGTTATCGCTGATTGGCCCGGTGTCGAATACAAAGGTAAAATATCGGAGTTCTTGAAGTACTTCGTTTATATATTGGAACAAGTGTTGTCGTCACGTTGGTGACAACGGTGTTTACTAATAGAAAGACTCTGCTGGGGCTAATGAACAACTGCATGTTGACGTTCGTCTCTCTTCCAGCATAGTGTCCTAGGACTAATACCATATTGATTACGATAACTCTTTGTTTATAGCAAAAATTTGCGGAGTAGTAGACACGTTATCTAAAGATTTTATAATTCCACTTCTCAATACTTATTACGGATTCAAGTTGTGACGAGAAAGTTTCAGACTAAGACACTTACGTTCAACTTCGTTATGTCGCAATTACATGGACCATCCTAAAGGACTCTTGAAAGTACGCAGTCGTGAAGGATTATCCTGTAGTTTTGATGCTTTCCTGGTACTACCCCCTATAATTCCTACAATTTTAATACAAATTCAGCAAAATGATGGAATTGGAGGTTTTTGGATATGGCAAACTCGATTTTAAATTTAATTTTATTAAGATACAATACATTTTCCAATTGCTTTATATAAATGTTACCTTATTCGAAATAAAATTCTTTTTGTGTTCCTTATGGTATTAGCACCGACGTAATTTTTTTTGAAGATCTTCACGCTTATCGATTTTGTCCTTTATTAACTAGATTTTAAGGGACCCCAAAAATAAGTCTAAATAATACCTGATATTGACTGTACTATTTAGGGTGGCGTTTCAAAGCTGACAGAAGCGAAAACTCTGGTGAGTGAACTAAAGCAGAAAGCAGCAGAGCAACAGGAAAAACTGGCTGAAAAGCAGTCCAAAGCTAACGCGGCTCTGGACATGATAAGCAACACTATCAAAGGCGCCAACGCTCATAAAGAAGAAATGGAGGTGCTCAAGCATAGAACTGAAAACGAAAACATGCAGTTGGTCAAGAGGTCAGTGACATACTGTTTTTTTTTTAGTTGGACCACTGGGTGTATGCTTGTTAATTTATACCTAGTTGTATAATCGTGGTTTAATTTGGGCACAGATGAAGCAGGGCTGGTATTATAAATATACCCATAAAAATAATGCTTCGAGATTCGAATAATTCCAATGTAACTAACTTTAATTAAAACACAATTTTTTTAATTCAAAAACAAACACTATGCCGATTTTCCTACTTCTAGTCCATCGATAATCCACTATGTTTACCACTAACACTTTACTATAGCTTTCTATTATCGCTTTGGTCTTACAGACTACTTAGACTCGATTAGGATCAAACTTATCAAATTGCAGCGGTCCGTGCATTTTATACCTAAAGCCTAAAAATAAGACTAAAAAAGCGCAAACCGGGTAATAACTCATTTCGAGTCCAGGTACATGGTCGCTGAGTCTAGTCGGCCAACACCAATAAATCTTAACAAAAGTCGCCTTACACCCTCCGGCACCATGTCCTCCTACACCATTCCTTGACAATAGCATTGCTCTCACCACCATTACTGGTTCGGCATAGCTCTGATTAAGTTTTGAGCGGTAATTTAACAGGAAAGCGGAAATTGAAGAAGAACTCTCAGAGGTGGAGCCGCTGATACAGGAAGCGAGAGCGGCTGTGGGTAACATCAAAACTGAATCGTTGTCCGAAATACGGTCTTTAAGAGCCCCACCGGAGATAATTCGTGACATTTTGGAAGGCGTGTTGAAATTAATGGGCACACAGGACACCTCGTGGAATAGTATGAAGATCTTTTTGGCCAAGAGAGGAGTTAAAGAGGACATAAGGTTATATTTTCCAAAATGGAAATGTACTAACTAATTGACTATTTTGTTTGACGTAGATCATTTGATGCTAGTCGCATTCGTACAGAGAATCGGCAAGCAGTTGAACGGCTTATGGCTACAAAGAAAGACTCTTTCGATCAAAAATTCGCTAAGAGGGCCTCAGTTGCAGCAGCTCCTTTAGCCGCCTGGGTAGAAGCCAATGTAAAGTATTCGAAAGTTTTAGACAAAATTCGACCCTTAGAGAAGGAGCAGTACAAACTAAAGGAGTGCGCATTTCACAACACTGAAATGAACTTCTAAATGCACCGATTGATACTTTGTAGGAATTTAAGCAGCGCCGAAACGCAGTTGGTTGAACTAAACGCCAATTTGTCTGACGTTGATGCTACAGTTGCCAAATTGAAGGAACAACTGTCCCAATATACCAAAGAAGCTGCCGAAATCGAGATAGGACTCAACGAAGTGAACACCACATTGGGCAGTGCGGAAAATTTGGTTTTCAAGTTAGAAGACGAGTATCAACGGTGGCAGGAACAGGTATGTCCGACCTTTCTATATGGCTTACAACAAAAGATGAGAACATTGTTGGGTATTCAGACCTGGAGGGCTGAAATAAAAGAGATCTGGACAAACCATATATTAATTTTTACTAGTGTACTTTCGTAAAAGTTTTATGCTAGTAGAAGAGTTAAGGTATCTAGGAATGTCTAGTTATTAAGTGACTATATCTATTGTCTAATAATTTAGAATCGGCCCAAAATACCATATGTTATTATTGTCTTATACTATTACTCTTTAACTCGTTATTAATGGAATATTTTTACTTTGTTTAGCTAAAAGAATTGTCAAACGAATTAGGTAGTTTATCTAACAATTCGTTGTTAGCGGCAGCATTTGTGACGTTTCTATCTGAAGAGGAAGACAGCAAGAGAAGGTAAGTGCTAATTTCTAAACTGAGCATGTAAGGGATTTTTTTGGTTCACACTTTACAATGTATCCTATATATTTTTTAGAATTATTTTAAATTTGTAGAACAATCACATACTCCTCGAAAGTCTATATCTTAGGACAGTCTAACTGGCAAAGTTTGTTCATAAATAGGCCCAAGTTTACAAAAGTAGAGCACTTCTTGTTAATTACGGTGAGAGAGCCTAAAATTAGATGTTGATTGTTATAGGCGAAATATGAGAAGTTCTTCTATAATCGATCAACGCATTCCCGGCGGACCACCCTGTAAAAAGTGAAATTTTGAAAACTTGCGATGGCTATCCCGGCAACAAAATGAAACTGATCTACTCTCTAATCTCGCTCAAACCGTAGCTCTTGTCCGAAAAAATGCTTTACGATTGCGTTTACGAATATCACATTTATTCAAGTACCTACTTTTCGAGTTATCAAAGACAAAAGAAATATAGATTAGAAGGAAAGAGTGGTAGAAGTAATAAATAGTCCGACGTGTTTGAACAATTATTTAATCGCAGCTGTTCAATTGAGTTAACGGATTTCAGGTTTTCCAATAAGCAAAAAATCAAATAGCGTCAAGTCTGTAGACCTTGTTGGCCACTCTATGGGGTCTGTTATACTAAACCACTTATTTATATATTATGGCCTAATTGGAACCAGAAAGTAAGCAGGTGCTCGGTCTTGTTAAGAATGTATCCTGGTTTTCTAATTCATGGATAATCAAAGATTGAATGGTATTTTGAACCATAAACTACACCACGTCATTTTTTTCTTGGTAAACAGCGGAACCAATATCATATTTAATATTCCAGCCCAAACATTAAACCTTTCTGGTTGGTTATGACTTTCTATAAAAAATATTTGTGGGTTCTAGTCAATACATTATAACGACAGTTTTGCTTATTGGCATGTCCTTTTAATCATAGACCATCTATCACTAAAATAATGTTTGTCATGAATCGAGGGTCAGCAACAATTTATTTGTTAATTGAATAATTAGTTCGCAAAATGCAATTGTTCCCTCCGTACGTCGTCATAAATTTCTTGAACGATTAACATTTTAAAAGTACGAACATTTTTATTCTCTGGAGAATGGAGAAACTATTTCTTTTATTTTTGTTTCCAAAATCGACTGTTCTTCAATTTTTGCTCTTGTCCACCATATTTGTTTTACATACTGTATAGATATTATTCATAAAATTACGCTTTTTCTAAATTCTATTAATAAAATTTCAGAAAAACTCTAGACGTATGGTCAAAGGAACTAAAAGCGTCAAATTTCGAATTTATGTCTTTCTTTTCTACCGATCGAGAACAACTGCAATGGCAGTACGAAGGCTTACCTTTCGACAGAGCCTCATTGGAGAATGCTGTTGTAGTGAAAAAGGTAATACCTATAAGCCATTCACTTATTATTGTCGTCAAGTAGGCGTTGGAAATTTGACTTTGACATTTTTATCGTATCTTCTCAACATGTGCCAAAAAGGAGATGGGTATAAAAAAAATGAAGGTTGCAAAGGTAACTAGATGACAAAAATAAGTGAATGGGTAATAGTTAAAAGCACCGATTTTGGTTTTGAAAAACACCTTGTCCTGTAGGGTATACTCTCGCCATTGTTGATCGACCCCAATTCAACGGCAGTTCGTTGGTTGAAAAACCACTATGGGAAACATTGTAATAACTTTGATCACATCACATTCGGATCGCCAAAATTGAACACGATGCTTGAGGCCTCAATTAGGTAATTATATCATCTCACTCATTTCTTTTTTTTTCTCATTTACCTTACTTGTCGCTTTTCCAAATCCAAATTTATCTGCCGTGTCCACGGTAACAAACAAGTAGGTAGGTGTGGGAGAGTGTATACTTCGTGCAATTTTCTTTAAAATCCTTTATTGGCGGACCGGTTTCGACACAAAGGCCATCGTCAGCGCCCAAAAATTCGTCAAACGAAGGAAAGCCAAGGGCGAGGAGTCATCGCGCCAAAATACTTTCAGGTCCGAGGAGGATTTATGTTGTGTGTTTTAATTGAATTAATTTTGAAAAACGTGACCTCCTTGTTGGTGTGTGACCTTTTAACCGCAATCGTTTTCAATTGCGGTACAATATGTAGGCAGCTAATTAATGAACAGACTATATATGCTTACTGAAATCAACTGCATTTTCTCAATTAAACTTGATTTTCTAGATTTGGAAAAATCCTGCTTGTAGAGGAGTTGGAAGAAGTTTCTCCTTTTCTATATCCAATTATTAGAGGAGACTTTATCGTGCATGGTAAAAAAAAACATCTAAACCTTTTTGATAAACTATTTAGGTAAGTGATTCGATTTGTTTTTAGGGGAAAGAAAGATGATACGCTTGTTAGGCAAAGTAATCGACTGCCATTCAGATTTCAAAATTATAATGACAACAAGAAACGAACACATTCAAATATTACCGGAAATAGCCCCTTATATATACATTTTAAATTTTAATGTCACCTATTCAGGTTTCGTTGGTAGGTACTTCATTGGTATTTCGGATAAATGGTCTTCATATTATTATTTCCTATAACATAGAACAGCTCCTGTCTGCAGCAATCACTCAGGAAAAGCCTGATTTAGAAACTAGGAGAAAACAGCTTTTACATGAAAACGAAGAACTACAAGAAAAACTTGATTCTCTACAGAGTCAGTTATTAGATTGCCTTACTAGTTCAACTGGAAACATACTTAACAATAAGGTACGTCTAAGCATGTCATCACCAAATTTTAATCATTTTGACCCTTATTGAGAAGCAGTACAGGTCGAAACGGGCAAATAACATTTCTAGGCTCTGCTACAAACGCTCAACGAAACCAAATCGAATTCCGTAGCCGTAACTAACGCTCTCGAAGAATCCACGAAGATTCAGAACACCTTAAGAAAAGAATATGAAGTATTTTTCGATATATCTTCCTTTGGTAGCCGTTTGTTCTTTGCCTGCAAAGAGTATGGAAAATTCGACGTATTGTATTCGTTGTCTGCCACCGCTTTTAGTAGATTATTTCTTGTGTGCTTACAGGCAACACAGGTGATTTGAACAAAATCAGAATAACGAGATCAAAATTTCTTTCGACATCATGTTTTAGGCCCAACAGGCCACTCCAGATCTTCAGAGAAAACACCTATTTCAAACCGTCTACAATTACATGAGCAGGGGGATGTTTAAAAAAGATCGACTGCTGTTTTGTTTGCATTTAGTGAGCCGAATGTTCCCTGAGGCTTTCCCGGAGCAAGAAATGGCGTTGTTTCTAGAAAACACTAGTTATCAAGGATTGACTGGTGGTGACGTATCGGATCTCCCAGCGTGGATTCCACAAACCTCAATGACAGCGCTTCACAACTTAAAGGTAGGCATACTCTGGTGCAAATAACTTGGTGCAACAACTTTTAAACAAAGTTGATTGAACCGCTTTCCTCATAAACAGACTTGCCTCAAGTTCTAACGAACATATCGAAAGTATTGCCTTTTTTAATGCTCTATATTTAGTTTTTTTCGTTTTAGCAGAAATACGACCCTTCTAACATAAACGCTAACGATAAACACTTTTTTATTACTGTTTTAAACTATTTTTGTAACGTGCTGACTAAAGTCACATACGCGTTTCGATTAATCAAAAGTCGTAACAATCTTAGTCGAAGATATAGACGGTACCAGAAAGTGTTGGCAACTTATATTCAGTCTATTTATTGCAGTTCAACAATTCAATGTTTTTTGTGCTGCGTTAGGTAGGTAGCGGGTGTGCCTTTTCGGCAATTTTCAAATAAAGAGGAGTTTGCATGCTTGTGTTCTACACCGGTTCTTAACATTATATAACGGACGCTACAAATTAATGTTTTTTCAGAATTCGTTTCCTCACATTTATGAAAAATGTCAATTCTCTGAAAAAAACATATGGACAACGTTCATGGAGTCATCGCAGTGCGAAAATGACTTACCACGGCACTGTCAACTGACGGAGTTTCAAAAGGTTCTAGTCGTTCAGGTTTTGAGATCTGACCAACTTTTAAGCTGCGTGGAGAGTTGTTGCCTTCGAGTTTCAGGTAAATAATTGATGATTAAGTAATTGTTGACCTGTAATCATTGACAATACAAAAATCGGCCTCTACATTTTAACCAGTTAAAGTAAATAATTGTTCATTAAGTAATATCTGAATTTAGGGTGGTACTTCATAATCAGGAGGAATAATTTTTTCCAATCTAAAACTCTACAACAGTGGCACCACTGTTTAGTTATCCCGTTTCAACTAATCAAATAAAATTTGATAAATCACGTACTAATTTCAAAAATGTTTAACAAAAGATTTTTTGCACTAAAGAACTGTTGTGCATGTGGTATCTGTTGCATTTTTACGTTCGTTAAGAGCTTGTGAAGACTGACCGGAACGGGATCGGTCATGCGGAAAGCTCCTTGTACTTCCATAGAAGTCCCAATTTGACGAGCAAGTTAGGTTTTGTTTTAGTATGGTGCGGTTTCTAATTTGAAATATTTATATATCTACTTTCTCGTTTTATAAGCTTTTTCGCTGAGGAGGGCCCTAAGAACAAAACCACTCTGCCCTGAAAGCATTTTATTAAATGTTCTGTACGAAACCTTACGATGTTTCTTCCCCACTCACCAATTTGTCCCGCGTACATGGCAGCATCCATACTGTAATAATAGGAAAGTTTATAAATATTGTGAAAGTTTTTAATAAGTTTCTAAAAATGTAGAGAATTAACTTAGTTACTGTAGTACACCTTATAATAAAATTATTATTTCCAAGTTTGTTGTAGGTTTAAGAACGATCGATCCTGGTGTACTTAGCTTAAGCTACATTTATAACGAGTCAATCTGTCAGGAACCCCTACTGTTGATAACCACCTCTGGAATGGATCCTTCCAGTGAAATATACGACTTGGCTAAACAACTAAACCACTCTTTTGAAGAAGTAAGAATTTATAAGTCAGTTGATACTCCTACATAAGTACAGGGTGGCGGATTAGTGCGGCGAAGTCCCATATTGTTGTTATTTTTCATTGTTATAAAAAACTTCTTATATGAAAGTTGTTCATGATGATTTGGTGTACAATTTAAAAATACTTTCGGCTATATAGGGTGTTGCGTAAGTGCGGAGCAGAATAATTTTTTGTTATTTAGCCTGAGGGGAGTCAAAGCTGCAAGTAAGTGTTCTAATAGGCGCAAAAAACATCACGTCATACAAGTTGTTTTCTACACAATGTCCAAGTTGGAAATCTTCAAAGCATTTTTAATCAAAGCATAATTTTTTTTAAATTGAACACCGTGTATCTGGACATTGCGTGTTATTCAGCAGTCAAACCTCTTTAACTGTCATTAAGATGTCCCTATACCTATCTTACTTTGTATTCTTTTCACAATCCGAGATGGTTGACATGATTTTCGGGTTAGGTGCTAGTGACAAAAATGAACTATTGGCTAAAAGATTGTATCAGGAGCGATATTCCGAGAGAAGACAACCTGAAAAAAGGGCATTTGAAAGGCTAATGAAACGTTTTGAGAGGACTGGCAGTGTGCCACACAACAAAGTTGAGAGATAGAACCGAAGAAAACGAACTAAATGTTCTCTTGGCTGTTACTGAAAACCCGCATATAGGTTAAAGGCAGCTACTGCAGCAGGTCGATGTTGATCGAAGAACTGTTCAGCGCATCCTGAAAGGCAATAAAATGCATCCTTACCATATACAATCACTTCAAGAATTACATGATGATGACTACCAGAAAAGGATAGAGTTTTGTATGTGGGCTCAAAACAAAATTCGGGTACCTACAAAGAAACTTTGCTCATTTAGTGTTGTTTAGAGATGAGATGTTTAGACTGTTTAGAGATACAATACCCAAAATCAGTGGTCCTTAAATGTTATCGGTGATAACGTAATTGATCCATACTTTTTTGAGCAAATCCTAACAGGAGAAGTGTATTTGAACTTTTTGCAGAATCATCTGCCTGGTCTATTTGCTGAAAGAGCAATGGAGATTCCACAGGAAATGTGGTTTCCTCATGATGGAGCGGTGCATCATACAAGGCCAATCATAATTTTTTTAAATGAAACATAACCCGAGTGTTGGATTGGAAGAGGAGGACCTATCGCCTAGCGCCTAGGTCGCCAGACTTGACAAAAATGGATTTTTCTATATGGGGTTTTGTTAAAGAACAAGTCTACAAAATACCCCCGACAACAAGACAAGGCATGAAAATTTGAATAGCAAATTGTTTTAGCACTATAACTGTTGAAATGTGCCGAAATTTAAACAATGCTTTCGAGAAGCGTCTGGATCTTTGCATTCAAGAAAATGGAAGACACTTTGAACACTTGATTAGGTATATGTCTTTATGACACAGTGTCACAGTTTATTAATAAATTTAAATTTTGCCATCAATGTATTTTTTGAAAATGTATAAAAAACTGAGTATTAACCCAAAACTAAAGAAAATAGGTTTAATGACACATTAATGAAAGCTGAAGAGAACTGACAGGAGAATAAGTTACAATGCTCAGATACAGGGTGTTAAGTTTAAAAAAAAACGATTAAACATGTTTTGAATATTCCCAAATTGAGCGATTTGTAGGAAACACTTTGTATGACGTAATGCCTTCTGACCCTATTTGCACTGTTATTTATAACTTTGACTCCCCTTATGCCAATTTTGGTTACTTCTTTACTAGTAATTTCGCAATTATAGCAGAAAGCAAAGATTCATGTTTTGAATAGAGCGTAGAATTATTTAAATAAAATTTGGTATATTTTGACTGCTATAAAAGGCGCACATTTTGCAATAAATAAAAAATTCTTTATTCTCACCAGTGGCACGCGCATCGGAACGTCGACGCATATTACTGAACTGCCTAAAAAGTGGTACACCACTGGTTTTCGAAAAATGATATTTAATTTTTCAATTCTCTATTTATCTCTGAATAAAAGAGCCTTCTTCAGGTTTTTCAGTAATTTTTCAAGTAATGAAATAAATACCTTTTATTTACAAAAGCCAACTTAATACACCATCGAGAGATATTACAGCTTAATAAAAAATCTAAAATATCAAAATTCCATTTTTTCAGGCTTTGAATATTAAAAACTATTGGTATACAACATAATTCAGGCCATAATTAATGGAATATTGACAATCTAGATTTTTTATTCAACTATAGTGCCTCACTAATGTGTAATTAAATTGGCTGCATTACAATGGTTTTAATAAAATCCTACCTACCTAACCGAAAGGTTCTGGCGCAGGACGGAAATACCTACCACATATCTAGTGGAATTCCACAGGGCTCTCTATCCTGAGGCCCATTTTGTGAAACTTGTTCTACGACCAGGTAATGCGTTTAGAGATTTGGACGGGAGTAGAGCTCATCGCATATGCCGATGACCTCGCTATAGTAGTTCGGGCCAAAACAAATACTGATCTTGAAGAAAAAGCAACGCATGCGGCTAGAACTATTTCGGAAAAAATAACCAACATAGGACTGAAAATAACCTCGCAAAAAACTGACACGGTTATCCTGACTGGGGGGAGGAAACTGCACGGCCTGGACATTGGTATCCAGTGCCACGTTGTCCGCTTTATGGAGGCGGTTAAGTATCTCGCGATGTTTTTGGACAGGAATCTGTCCAAATCAGGATGACTGCACATATCGAAAAACTGACAGGCCAAGCAGCAAAAATAACGAATCTTCTACTGAGAATTATACCGAAGAAAGGGGGGGCTGTGTCCATCAAAAGGAGGACGTTAGCCACAGCCGTCCTTATGTCGGCTGTACTGTACGAGGCGCCAGAATGGGGCGGCGCCTTAAAATACGCTAAGTTCAGAAACATACTTGGAGTGTCGGGAGGAGACTGGCCTTAGGGATCTCTGCGGGATATAGGACCGTCAGCACCCAAGCTATGACAGCTATAGCAGGAATTCAGCTCATGGATCAAGCAGTGGAAGAAAGAACATCTATCTGGAGGCAGGGAAGAGAATACACTACAGAAGCTAGACGCGTACTTATCGACAGGTGACAGAGGCGCTGGGATCAGTACACTGGATTAACCAGGATTTTTATAAAAAATATTAAGGCTTGGCAGAATACAACGATCCGAAATACCGACTTTTATGTTACACAGGCGCTCACAAGACATGGGGTTTTTGGCGCCTATCTAAAAATAATCCAGAAACAAACTACAGACAAATGCTGGTACTGCGGACAAAAAGACACATCGGCCCATACCATTTGCGAATGCACAAGGAACAACGATATTAGACAAACCGCAGAAATAAAGCTCGACGGAACGAAAACAGAAATCGACAACATTGCGGATATCTTACTGGAAAACTAAGAATCTTGGACGGCTACTACCGATATGATTAGAGACATCATGAAAAGAAAAGGAGGATCACGTCATATAAATTAAGGCACTTCCACCCTCCCCCCCCCCCCCCCCCCACCTGACGCAATGCCTTGTGGCGGATACCAGAGTGGATCAAGGGGTGAAGAGAGGGAAAGGGTTTTAGTGGGTCGGCTTGCGCCGGAGTCCTACACTTCCTGGGGTGCCCGAAGCATAATGCTCCAGGTGTGCATAGATATGCATTTACTAAACCTTCTAAAAAAATACAATGGTTTTGATTTATTTACTCGAAAACGGTGGGTCGTACTATAAACCCTGAAGATGACTTTTTCTTCAGAGATGGATGGGCAATTGAAAAATTAAATTTCATTTTTCGAAAAACCAGTGGCGTACCACTTTTTCTTCAATTAATATATAAGCGTCGAAGTGCTGATTTGCTCGCCACTGTCGGAAATAAAAGGAGTTTGTTTTTATTAGAAAGATGCGCCTTTCATACTAATAATAAATTCATACTAAAAATAAATACCAAATTTCATTAAAATGTTTCTTACGCTTTCAGAACATATGCATTTTGAAATTTAACACCCTGTAATTTTTTCACGACTCTCTAACACTATGACTATAACTGGTAAAATCGATAAAAAAATATGAGACTTCACTTTCGACCACCCATTATAAATCACCTTGTATATTTAGTTTCCAATAACCCTGAAGATTATTGAGTATACCATCAAAACATCGGTCCGAGTCTCTTGCGTACATCTACTAAATACTCCGATACCGTAATTAAAGAAACTGATACATTTATTGAAACTTTTGCTAGATATCTATGGGCGAAGGACAGGAGTCGAAAGCGTTGATGACTCTAGATGAATGCCGACAGTCTGGTAAATGGCTTATTTTAAAAAATCTCCAATTAGTCCCCTATTGGTTGCCAGTACTTGCGCAGAACGTGAAGCATCATAACAGCTCTAATAATTTTAGGTGCTTAGTAACCATTAAACGGTAATTATAAATAACTATGAGTAAAGTTTATTTTCAGATTATGGCTCATCTCAGAAGCCACAGTTAAGTTTAATGTTGTGTTGGCTCAGAACAGCTTGAAAGTAGCGTATGAAGAGCCACAAGGACTTGGCAATAATTTGCAAAGAATTTATTCATCCGTTGGCGAAAAATATGACAACAAACTAGGCCGCACTAGCGCCAGAATTTTTTTTGTTTTCTCTTATTTGCATGTCCTCCTGCAGGAAAGGCGTAAATACATTCCTCAAGGTAATCATAAAGTTACTTTCGATCTTAGTTACTACAGGGTATTAATTTTTTGATTTTAATTTTTTATCAATTTGAATTGAAAAGAAAACGATACTTTTAAGGGGTATACTCCTGGCCAAAATTCTATCTTCATGTGTCCAGAAACGTAAAAAAAAAATAAAAACGGCTTTTATTGAATTTGATTGAAGTTTGGTATCTTTAAGTTAAATGCTGTGTATTATTTAAATTTAAATCATAGTCTTGCGTTTGATAACTTTTCAGGGTAGATTTACTAAAAGTATCAGGTTTTTTTGTTAAAATTATTATATATAAGCCATTCACTTATTGACATCAAGTAGGCTTTAGACATCTGACATTTTTGTCGTACCTTCTCAACTTGTGTTGAAAGGAGACAGGTATAAAAAAATAAGATGGCAAAAATAAGTGAATGAGTTATATGTTTTTGCGTCCTTTTTAAGCTAAAAAGGTGATTAGCGGGTGCAGGACATAAAAATCACTTTGCGTTTGTGAAATTACCAACGTTTCGACCTTTATTGAGGTTTTACTCAGGGCTAAAATATAAATAGACATACATATATAGCAAGACTGTAAACAATTGTAAGGACTTAACACAAAATCAGTGATAAATATTTATCTTTTCTTTTTCCTTTTTCTTTCCTTTCCTCTTCCTTACTTCTTACCTCACTCTTAAATCAAGCTTCCCACCTCAATTTGTTACATGTTATTCCGCGCCCATGACGATAAGAAATTTCTTTCTTATTATGCCCTTTAAAGGTTTACTTTAAAAATATAAAATAAAGTAACATCACCCTTTATTTAGAATTTTTGTTTTAATCCTTTAGGATGGTCACAGTTTTACGAGTTTAATCAGAGTGACATGCAGACTGGTCTAAACTTAACTGAGGATTTGTGGAATATAGACTCAACGAGGGTGCAGTGGCAGTTTATAACCGGTTTGCTCGAGGAAGCCGTCTACGGGGGTAGAATAGAGCGTATTGAAGACATGAGTATTCTGGAGACATACTTGAAAATTTACTTTAAAGATGATGTTTTGAGTCATAAATGGTCACCTCAAGGAGTAAATATAGCGTTACCTAACACAGGACAAAACAAGGTATGATCTATATCGTAATAGATTGATAATATTTTGTGTTAATTGTAATGATATTTAAGGAGTACGGACAAGTCATTAAACGGTTTCCTAACAAAGATCAACCAAATATGTTTGGATTGCCGAAAAATATTGATAAGGCCCGGGAGAAGCAAGAGTCGCTTAAACTTATCCAACTATTAAAAAGTAGTAAAAGGCAAGTTGTTTAAGCCAAATCATTAAATATAAACCCCTGCTTTAGCATTTTATCAAAAACAGACCGAAAATCGTGAGAAAAAGGAGGTTAACTTTAAAGAACTTCAGCCGATTTTCAGTTTGTGGAAACGACTCAATCAGGGTCAAGACTTTGTTAGAACTAACCTGCCTGAGGATGCAGCGAGTTTTGACAGCGCTATCGAGAACTTTGTGCACGAGGAGTTTGCTAAAGGTATCGTGCTGATACAGATAATCCACAAATGCTTTGCTCGTTTCAACCGGATATTAAAAGGAGCGTTAGAGCCCGATGATAGCGACCTGACTTTGGCCAAACAAATTCTGAAAAATCAGGTATGTTTTACGTAATATTTAAATAAAGTCGTTAGTATAGTTTATTACTGTACGCGTACGCTTTTCTAAGGTCAAAGTAAAACTTTTACAGCTGGATATATAAACTCTCAATTCAATTGGTTAGGTTAAGCAGTTTGCCTTTCAATGTTTCACATCTATAAAATTCTAGAGCAGTGATAACGCCCTTTTGTGAGCACTTCAGGTCTGTAGAATGGCGGTTAGGGGTCTTGAGAAGATATTAATATTTTAATCCCAAGTCAAAAGCCTAAGAACTACACTACATCAATATTTTGATATGTGAATTGAGATGCTAGTAAGCAACACAAAGCGACCTATTTTTAGCAGACTGATAATTTTCAATTCAAAAATAATTTAAATTAGCTAATTCTGGTTTTTAAAATTTTAGACACCAACATCTTGGATGGAATTATGGAGCGGGCCGAAGCATGCCGAGAGATACATCACAGAACTTTTACAGAAAACCATCTATCTGGAAACATGGAGGTCAGCTAGTTCAGGAGATTTATTGAACATCCCAGTAAAATTGAACCGATTCTTCAACCCTGAGCGCTTCTTGGCTTGTTCTAAAGAAGATTTTGCCAAGTTAGTATTTTACTTACAATCAATGGCAGTTAAACATTATAATCTTTCAGAAAGAGTAATATTTCTTTGGAAGAACTAGTTCTGCAAACTAGTTGGAGTCATTCCAGAGACGTGGCTTTAGTTTTATCTGATTTATTAATTGAGGGTGCTCTAATTGAAAATAAGCTGCTAAAAGAGTGTGACGATAGTTCTGAGAGCATTAATGTAGTTCCAAGCTGTTATTTGAGCTGGGTTCGGAAGGTAATAATTTTTTTTTAATTGGTATTAACTGGTACCTACACATTTGCATTTCTTAGGCAAGAACAACAAATGATGACCTAATAAACTTTGCTTTGTACGCCAACTCCCGCAGAGATTACAAAATAGCAAACATACAAGTGCAGTGTGATGCCACTTTGCGGGACCAATACATATTGAGTGGCGTTGCATTTTACTTAAATTATTAAATAATTTACACGATAAATTCACCAATGTTATGTCAAAAGATTAAGTCAAAGTTGTAGGAAAATAGCAATAAATATTGAAATTGGTCGTGATATTTCAATATCTAGGAGGGTAAATGAGAGAACAAATGGGTAGATCATGTAAAAAGCAGCAACATAAAGGAAGGGGTCAATGGAGTGAAGAAGACCTCAAAAATGCTGCCTCATCTAACAACAAACGCTCTGGTTACCTGAAAATTCACCAGGCGGCCAGAGTGTTTGGGATTCCAACAACTACGGGATGTTCATTATAAAACTTCATCTAGTTGGCTGTGAAATGTCAAAAGGAAAGGACGGAGAAACAAAAGTCCATTTATTTTGATTACGTCATCATTTTCTGTCAAAATTTCATAGCCTGCTAGATGAAGTTTTATAATCAACACCCCGTACACTAAATCAACAACAAAAAAACTGATTGGCTAGGGCCCGGGTCATTACCTACCCAAAATGAAAACAAACTAGTAAAACACGTGGAAAGTAATACACGTGGAAAGCCTTCAAAAAAGCTAAACAAAAAAATAACCGAAATAACGTTAAAATAAGAAAAAAAAAGGTAGAATATTAGAATTTGGCTCAGCCTCGAGAACTAATTTTGGAGAGCGAATATGAGTCTTAGAATTGTCCTTCAAATGATAAGGACAATGAAACGGCTTCAGCTCAGTTTGGTCCAGTCAACTTGCATCTTGAATCTTATTAGTGTGTTTTTTTATTAAGAGAATTTTTTTTTTTATTTTTTGTTGTAGAGAAAACTTAAAAATTCTATTTACTCAAAATTATTATTTATACTCTTTTTATTCAATTTTGAGCTTAATTTTTGTATGGAGAGAATAATCTTGACCGCCAAGGTACACAAATGCTGATATTCTTGGGTAATCGGTCGGCAACTAGGTAATAAAACTCCTAAACTACCAAGCTTTCGACTATTTTTATTGTCTTCTTCAGGGCTGTTGCAAGATAAAATAACAAAAATGTAGTCAGTTAACAATTAGAGGCCTCACTGGAATTCAATGACTTACCGGTAAGTTACGAATAAGTTAATGATTTAACGCTAAGTCGTGGAATGCCATTGAGGCCTCTAACTATGTGAACTGACTACATTTTTGTTATTTTATCTCGCAACAGCCCTGATGAAGACAATAAAAATTGTCGAAAGCTTGGTAGTTTAGGAGTTTTATACCAAGTCGCCTAGACCGATTACTCAAGAATTTCAGCATTTGTTGGATCATCTATATCATACCAGTGCTGATCCATCGCCACCCTTGCCAATAGGAAAGCTGGACCACAGTTCTTCAAAGATGCCAACCAAAACACTAAAAAGAATGTAATATGTTTGGGAACCATGTAATCAAAACAACTCTATATAGTTCAAAGTAATAAAAAACTAGACAAAAAAAAACCTCTAGTTAGTCACCAGCTCTTTTGATCAATGATTAGCACTTTTAGTGATGATCTCCTACATGTCAGTGAGAGTCTGTGAACCATTGGTCTCTCTCTCTGATGACTCTCCAGAGCTGTTTTATGGTCTAGTTTCAGTTTCCTTTAAGTCCAGTTTGGATTTGAAAAGACCATACTTAAGTTTCAAAAAAATGGAAATCTATGTCCAAGAAAAATTAAGTAAACCTAAAGTTCTTTTTTGCTACTTATATTATATAGATAATAACAACATCAAATACTCCTTACTCCTTTTTATATGTGTTTTATGACATTACTAACCACAATTATCTACATATTCACCACAAAAGCCAATACTTAATAAAATGTTCAAACACTTAAATCATTAATCTTAATTAGATTTCAAGTGCAGCCAAGGCTGCCACTACTACGTCAGCTTCAGCATATTTACTTTTAATTTCTTTTAAACTCCAATCAACTAGTTTTGTTGCTTCCTTTTTCTTTTGAGCTGGACATTTTGAAGAAGTAGATAAAGCTGATGACGCCTGATAGATTTAAATAGATAGTAACAAACCCAAATATATTAAATGACACCAAATATTTAAATAAGAAACTTACCAAATATAAGCCATAGAGTGCTCTAATATTTTTTGGGTTGATTTTTAAAGCATAGGAATAGTAGGATTTGGCTGTTTCCAGGTTTTCCACTCCCCCTTGAGTATATTTGATGTCAGCATATCTTTGGTGGAGCAGGTGATTATGAGGATTGTGTAATATAAGTTCTTCTACACAAAAAGCTGCTTTGTTAAAATCCTGTTCAGCAATATATAATTCTGATAGTTCTTGCCAAGCTTCAACATCAGCCATAAATCTAATTTTGATATGATTACCTATTTAGCTTTCAACGAAAATTAAGTACCTATAACAATCTTACATTTTTAGGTATTGAGTCAATTCTTTGATTGCATCAACAGTCTTTCCCTGGGCCTTTAAAACTGCCACTTTGCGTTTTCGAGCAGCACTATTGGTTTCATCTGAGGCAATAATAGTGTCCAAAATATCTGTTGCTGTGTCAAAATCCTCATTAGCTTCAAAACACATCGCCTGCAGCTTCTTCACTCGCAAGCTGTTTGGGAACTCCTCTAACAGACTGTTGATACATTTCTCTGCAACAGTTACTACTTGGCAGTCTAAGGCAGCAATGCTCACTTGTTCTAATATTAAGAACTCTGAAAAATTAGGTAGAAGGATAAGTTTTACTTAGTTCCATAGTGGAGGTTCAACAGTGCAGTTGGTAACAGTTTTCTATCTGGGCATCACCTAATTTTTAAATTTTTTGTTAAAAAAACAAATAAATTATGCTCAACAGCAGAGAACTAATACAAATGTCGTTGTCAGAAAACGTTCCAACAACTCACACACCCCAAATTTTTGCAAAAAGAGCGGCACTTGGATACTAAATAATTACCACACAGTAACAGTTTATTATCCAGGCATCACCTCATTTTTCGTTTTTACGTGGAAATTTGGCTCAAATATGTTTAAAAACAGAGGATTAAATAAATGTTGAGATTGATATCCCGCATTTTTCTGCAAAACTAAAATTAAAGATGCAGTACAGGTATAAGTAAGGTGGTATACCAGGCACCTAATGCCACCATTCCTAACAACTATAAATCATGGTAGTTTTACTGGTTCTTCCATACCAACCATAGTTACCAAAGTTATTTAAAGCAAAATAGCAGCCATTTGAGGTTTTTTACTTTTCCGCACTAGTGCACAAAAGTACAACTTTACCACCAAATACTGCCAAAGAGACTTTTGTAGTAATTTTTGAGTATAATGGAAAAATGCAAAATGGTCTTTGACAGTTCCTAAATTATTCATTAATTATCTATTGTTAACTACAATTTAATTAATTTGAACCAAAAGAAGTGAAAATGAGGTGCTGCCCATATAGTGAACTGTTACTGTGTGGTAATTATTTAGTATCTAACCAAGCCCCACTCTTTTTGCAAAAAATTGGTGTTTGTGAGTTGTTGGTTGAACATTTTCCAACAGTGAATTATGTATTAATTATCTGCTGTAGAGCATAATATAACCGATTTTTAACAAAAAACCCAAAAATGGTGTGGTGCCTAGTTACTGAATAGCAAACCATTAAGTGCAGTTTTTTCAGTACTTACTTTCATTTCCTAAACTATTGACTTTCAGCCATAATCCATCAAACCAAATGTCTAACACTTGTCTGCTTTTCCTAAAATTATTTTCTCTCCAAATACGTAACTTTTCAATATCGCCTAAAACATAAAATTTATGAGAAATCTGAGGAGCCAGTGACCTTTTAGACAAATATTACTTTTGGTTGAACTCATACTTTCAAACCTGTTCGCGTTTTCTATGCAATTAAATGTGAAGCGAAATGCAAGAAGTGTTTGGATGGCAGCTGAGTACTTGTTCAAAGCTTCATATACACATATAATTTAAAATTTTAAATAATTTATTGTACAATTTCCCAATTTCCAAAAAATAATCAAACATCAACAAAAAATACCCCCACTCAATTTTGGTGACATATGACATATTTTAGCCCCGTCACTAATGTCACTGTAGTGTCAGCAGCGTCAATATGCATTTTTGGTTTTCGAAAAGTTACTCGGATTAACCGGAATCTGAGATGTTTGTTTAATTCACAATAAAAAAGAAAAAAGGTCTAGTTTGTAATAGAGATTAGTAACCTGGGATTAGTATTAGTATTAGTTTCAGTATCAGTTATCAGTTCATTTCAATATAAGTAAAATATAAATGCAGCAGAGTAGTGCAGGGCGTGTGCACTGAGTGCTCGGTATATCTGTAGATCGCTATACGTATGTTAATTATTAAACAAAATTTTACATTAATATTTATACAAACTGATTAATGCGTAGTAGCTAAAATAGAACCCTTTGAAAATTATATACAGCGTTTTTGAAAGACCGCTCTAAAGAGCTCTGAAAGTATTTTTTTCCCTAAATTCTTATTTAAAAAATCAAAGGACAGGACAGGAATTCACTCATAACACACCAGAGCCCCCATCTGTAAACGCCATATATTCAAGAATCATTTGATAGAAAAATGACATTGACAGCTGTCATTTATTTGGTGACATGTCACTGCCTAGTGAAAAATAAAAAAACTCTAGTTTGGTTGATTTTATGCAAGCCTGAGGGATCAGTGTTAATAATTTTCTCCCAAATATTAATATTTCTTCTGATTTTAACAGGTTTGTTGTGTTATTTTTAGTGTTAATTAGTAATAAGTGTGTAATTTGTACCTTTCGTATAAAACCCCTCATTCTCTTTGTCTGGGACGTGGTAAAGTAACCTTGAACACGGATGGGGATAGAGAATCAATTATTTGTTTACCAAGGACTAGAATAGCTAAAAAACTCTTTACCTGCAAGATACTCCCCTACATTCAGCCTGTTTACTGGAAAAAAGGGAGTTTACCCCTTATCACACAATTATCTTTCCTTTAGAGGCTCCCATTGATTTTACTGGGCAAATCAATACTACATTTTGTATTGCCAGTCTCCATTTTAGACTTGCCTACAAGGAACATATACCTACATTCATTTTTTGATCATTGACCAAAATTGCAATACCTACTGAAGAGGATCAGGATAATCATTTAGCAAATCATAGCAAGGAATATTCTTTTTTTTTTAAATATTAGGTACTAAGTTTTTGATATTGATACCCATTGTAAAAAAGTAAAACTTAATTACTTGGCCCTTCCACTTTCAATTTTCAACTTTCTATGTCCCAATTTTTTTCTAGTTAATTTCAGTTTTTAACATGTTCATTTTCTACTTACTCTTTGAATTGTTTATTCAGGGTGTTGGGTGTTAGTGGTTATGGAAAACTGCGGACTCAGGAAAAGACTACCTACCTTTGTACCTACTTGAAATCTGAGAAGCAGTATGTCTGAGAAAGTGAAATTTTTAAAGTGGTAAAACAGTTGTTCTATTATGACTATCTTGGTCATTTTTCATTCTTTGTTATTTCAACTATTATTATGGATGAGAAAATAATTGACAGCATGAGCTCATTGCTGGTGAGTTTCTCCAATGGGATAGAGCCAAATAAGGGAACTAGGGCTCACTATTTTTGATGGTTTATCATCTTGTGAGTCAGTTTTCTTCTGATAGAAGTCTATCAGTCATTATTATTATGAATGGCTAAACTAATTCATATATAGCATAATGGACTCACTGGAAGTTTTATCTACAAGATTAGTTACTATTAGGTATTATAGCATTTTTGTTTCTTTTTTAAAACTGTACATTTTTGCAACATTTTATTTTCAAAATATTAAATAAAATTACATTTGTAGTCAATATGGGTATTTGGCAAAAGAGAGCTTTGTACTGGCCTGGTACCTGACTCTTGTTAGACTACTTAGTATTCTCTCTATCAAAAGTACTAAAACTTTTCGCAGGCAAATCGAGTACCTGGCAGAGTGGCTGGGTACCCATTACATCTCTATACCTACATAAGTATATTTTGCATCATTAAATTAAATTTAATTATATTCTTTATATTTTTTTATACCTCTGCTTTCAGTGAAGTCCTTAAGTTTATTTTTTGCATCAAATGTTTTCGTTTAGTAGTAAATACACTTACAAAAATTACTTGAAATAATATTTTTAATGCTTTTCTATTACCTACCGGGTATCCAGCAGATCCCTGGACATAGGAGATTAACATGGGAAATCTGTTTTTATTTTTTTGTGCCTGTACAGTTGATTTGATGGAAAAACTTTTAAGAGTAAAGTTGTAGAACTTATGGTCAGCTATCGTCCTGTAATTTTTTCAATACCTCAGTTTTGGTTGTTTTTTGGAAAAACGCCTGGAAAAGTGCAAGAATTTGAATTTGGCACTTCACCCCTGCCATGCATGTGCAGTGTCGCCAACATAATAATTTCTTATGTCAGAGTCAGAGCTGATTTTCCTTTCTTATTTATTTTGAGGGACTATCAGGTAGTAATTAACGTGATTATGCAGTGAAAATGAACTGAAAAGATGTCACATGCATGGCGGGGGTGCCGCGCCAAATTCAAATTTTTGCACTTTTCGAGGCGTTTTTCCAAAAAACGGCCAAAACTGGGGTATTGAAAAAATTACAGGATGATAGCTGATCATATGCTCTCCAACTTTACTCTTAAAAATTTTTCAATCAATTCAACCGTACAGGCGCAAAAAAATAAAAACCAATTTCCCATATTAATCTCCTATGTCCAGGGTTGTGCTGGACACCTGGTATAATGTTATCTCAACTTATTATAAACTCTAATGTGCCATGACAGTGACAGGTCAAATTTGACAGATGAATGAGGTTTTAAACGTAACTACTTGATGTCTAATTTTTTGTGAATAACAAGGACTATTGCAAGACTGAGCTACGAGCATTCTTTCACATAGATGGGTGAAATTAAATCAACTGACATTGCTAAAACAATACAAATATGTTGTGGTAAGACGACATTTTTAAATAACTTTCTTTATTTTTATCTCAGTCAACATAACTCCTGTTTAAATTGAGGAAAAACTTCTGATTGATTATCTTTTGCTAAATGAGCCTATTACACAGATTAAACTTCCAACACACACAGATATTAGCACTATTGGAAGTATAGCAAAACATATGCCAACATGTATTTTTTTATTTTTGTTTATATTTTTTTATTTTTCTTTTATAAAATGGGTTTATATTTATCTTTTATAAAATGGGTACATCAAAATTCCATGTGGTTCAATTTAAACTCCACAAATTTACAACGATTTTCCCCTGTCCTCTCCAGAGGAGAAAATTACTTCATAAAAGGAGTAGGTACACCAATATTCCATTTTCAAGAAAAATTCAAAAAATGTTTTTTTTGTTGATACTTTTGCCTCTTTTGAAAAAAAATCTATATACAGGAGCTGGTTTTTAATAGTCATTTTATTTTTTCATTTGCAGATCCCTCTGGCAAGATGTATTTTTAACTCATGACAAAATGCTCAAGCATGCAAAATATTAATGCGACATGAAGATCTAGGATACTTGGCCATAAACCCTAGGAGTGCTTTTTGTTGAATTGTGATAACAAAACTTCATGATGCAGCAACAAAATTCAGAAGCAATGTGCCCTGTGTGCACATTGTACCTCAGACCAGGCATCAGTCTCAAACAACATCTGTCAAGCCATCCTAAACAGAAAGTTATTGATGCCCTAGTAAAACTGTCATTATTTGAAAATACACCAAAAGCACAGCTTTCACAGCAATCAGAAAATGATGAAAATGTGCCTGAAGGTTAGTTCATTTATTTAACTTATTTCATATTATGTGTACCTACCTACCAATGTGATATTATTTAAGGTTAGGAAAGAAACAATATTTTTCTGAAACTTCTTATCTTATTGCTTCTTGCTTCTTATGTTTGGATACATATTTTGCAATCAAGTTTGAGAAAAAAAATTGTTTTCTTTTTTACTAAAACAAAGGACCACAACCCAAGAATCCAATCCCCCCCCATAATGTCTATAAATCTTTTATGTGATGTTTAGGTTGAAATAAAATAAAAATAAATAAATTTATTAGAAATTTTTTTTCCTATAATTAAATAATGTCACATATTTTACAAACCCAACCCTGTTCGAAAAAAAAAAAGTGGATTCAGGTCCATAAATCATCTTGATTTAATTATGTGTGGCTCTGCAATGTGTCCTACTATCACGTTATTATGAAAAGAATAGCAGGATTCAAGTTTTGTAACCAATTTCAGGCTCTTTATGGACTTGAATCGATCGAATTTCTTGACATAAAGTAACACAAAATGATACCAAACATTATCTTTTCACTGTAGCAACACATACGCAGGCTGCGATTCCTCAAGTGGCGCCATACATGAACCAGGTTGCCTTAGGACATCCAGCACATATGGCACCAATGCCTGGAAACCATTTTTTCATGTACCAACAAAGCATGAGCACAACATCTCCACACCAGACAAATGTGTCTCCAATGTCTTTCAATCCTTTCACACAGCAATATTTAGTTCCTGCAGTTTATAATCCCCAAATGACGCCATACTTCTACCAGCAGCAACAGCTAATTATGTCAAGCAATGGCATCACGCCTCCAGTAAGAGCTTTACCATTTGATATGACACAATCAGGACAGGTGAGTGTTTCAAATAGGGTGAATTTCAAAACACACTGGTGCATCCCCTGGTTAAACTGGCCATCTAACAATTTGTTTCTATTTATATCTTAAGTATACCATTTCTGTATCAACCTGTGGAGCTGTTGGTTTATTACTGGTAAACAACCGAATATACTGCAACCACCTTCTCCCTTTTTTTACAGGAAGGGCGAAATTTTGGTGTATAATTGAGGATATGAGATCCGTTTCTTAGTGATAACGCCGAAAAGCTTTAGCTTAATGTGGAAAAATTGCCATGTAGAAAACCGTGTGACAAGCAGACGATTTCTGCGTGTAGTGTAAAGTCGCTCTAACAGTTTGTAGCTTAGCGACACTTTTCGTCGGTCAAAAATGAAAACTGTTGAATCAAAACGTTCCAAAATTGACAGTAAAATGGCTTAAATTGCAGTTTAACCAGAAGTGATTAATACATTCACCGGTACATGTATTTCGCGCATTTAGTACCATCCACGTTTTATTTTTTATTCGCAAATGTATATCGTAGTTTTATATTTTATTGCACAGGAAATATTTGGAAACAAGAAAGAAGGGCGGCTATATGTCAGAAAACTATTAATCTCATTGTGAGTAAAGTAGGGGGTGTTCATTTGAAATCGTCATCTAGTTGCCTATGACTTGCAAAAAAAAAAGGATGAAAGAACAAAAAAAGTTTATTCACTTTAATTATGTCACCCTTTTCTGTCAAAAATAGCCTTCTAGGTGACGTTTTCTAATGAACACGAGATATATTGCATTAATATAGGCCGCAGTTCGATGTTAACGAAAGGGAAGTAAGTTCAAGCATGCAATACATCTATTAGATAAAAAAATCGAATAACTTGCAATTTTGTCTTAAAGAGTTAGGGATTAAAATCATGGAACAGGAATGATTCACATTGAGACAAAATATTTGAACTTCTGAGCCATACAACACATTGAAAGTTATCTCCTTAGGCAGTTTTCAACATTTTTTGCTAATTTATGTAACAAAAAATTTGTAAAATATTGCCTCTTGTTTGTTGATACATTGCAAACCAGAAAAATCAAATAAACCAATAGTTAATGAAAATAAAAGCATTTGGCAACATTACATACGATATTGACATTTCATTACTTTGACGTATGACATATCCCTGCTTTCATCTTGCCAAGCAGCTCGGCCATATTGCTCTGACAAAAGAGGTACGCTGCGTTGCCATTTAGCTGATCACAGGTTGCTGGAGAAATAGATTTAAAACAGTGTCCTTATCTACCTTTTTTCCACATTAGGCGAAAGATGCAACATTTTACACCATTTTTTTAAATTTTGAAGGATTTGATTTGACACTTTTCTTCACTTTGTTCTTTTCCCAACTTAGTTTTACCTCTGCCAGTAGGTCAGTTCTTGGCTCTTGGAAAGCACCAAACTCAACTAAACTTAAATTGAAATCTTTAAAAAGGTTTTATTAACATTTCCCTGTCTCTTTCGCCTTCAGCAACTCCTATATTTTATCTTTATTTTGATAAAAAAAAAGATTGTCGAAGTGTTATAATAATTTTGTTTTATTTATACCTTTTTTTACTTGAATGAAATATTTTTTTACATGTTTAAGTGGTTTTTACAGAGGCACAAATTCAAAAATGTTCAAAATACCACTAGGTGTCCCAAAAAATATATAGCTTAGTTTGTTTTTTAATGAAACTTCATGCAAAATTGTGATTTTTGGGTTTTGCTTTCATTTCCAAGTAACTTTTGTCGTTTGGATAATAAGCCTGCAACAAGCCGTTTTTGAGAAAATGGCAGTTGAAAACTAAAATTATCAACATTTAAAGGGCTTTAAAACCTCAACTGTTGAAATTAAACAGAAATGAATTGCACATTTCTATCTTATTTTTTATAACCTGTTTAATGGTGCTAACAGATTAGGATCTTCAAAAATTCAAAAGATATTGATATTGTCAACCATATAAATGGCTTAACTATACTTTCATAAAGAACACATATTTTATAATAAACAAATAAACGGCCTCGGTCCAACCACAAAAAATGCATAGTGATATGCAACTAGCAATAAGGAATCAAGCACTGGCAGCAAGACATTCATGATACTATTTCATCAGAACTTCAAACTAATTTTCTTTCCCTTGCCGTTTTGTGTTTAATGATGTTCGTTAGCGATTTGTATTTATTTTCTTTCACTAAGTTATTTAGTTTTTAGAAAATGTTATTTTTTTTGTATCTTATAAAAATCACTTTTGTTTCCAAATTTAGATATCGTTTTTACACATCTTTCTTTAAGTTAAGACCGACATATATAACGGCTTTTCAGAAACGACGACAACCGCTTGTTAGAATATCAAAAATTTATGGTATGAAATTCGGTTTAAATGTACGAAATTTGGATGGTTTAAAATCGTTTAAAAAGAGCGATAAACTCTTAAATTCATGAGTTGTTTGTTAGACATCAAATTTGAAAAACTCAGATTGAAAATTATTAGCATTTTGTTTAAAACAAAATGTTCATAATAAAATTGTTCCGTGTTATCCGAATGTTAGCGTAAATTTTCTAGCCAGCCTTCTTTCTTAGTTTTTTCCTCACCATGTAAAATTATATTACGTACTCGCGAAGCAGTATTAAGATTTTTATGTTAATACGCGGAAATTAATTTATCTCGAATATTACTAATAATCCAAATATTAGGCAAGCAACACAACGGTCACCAGAGCAACCGACCTAACTATACCCGGTTCCAAAGAGAAAGAATCCAACAAGGAAGAAACAACGGTAAAAATAACGGATAATGAGGAGGAATCGCAGGAAGTACGTAGCAGCGAGGCCAATGACAATTCGGCTATTGAAGTCAGCCAAGACCAAGACGAAATCGTAAAATCTCCTGTTAAAATCCAAGAGGTTAATTTGGAAGAAGGTGCGACATTATTCGATCAAATCCGTGGATCGTTTTTCGATGTTCCTATTTTGCAGATCCTCTAAATATAGACAGCGATTCGGAATCACTGTACAAGAGCGAACTTAATCCGGATCAAGCTGAAAGTAGTTATGCCCTAAGTGACAATTCTGCGGAAACGCACAATCGCCCAAGCGTTTCTGGAAACGACACTGAGGACTCTCAGTATCATACTAGTAATCTGATAGATCACGAGGAGTGCATTGGTACGCCTATTTCTCATTCCTCAAACTCCGAATGGGGAACATTTGCGCAGGATTTGAATAAAGCCTGTCAGACGCAGAACTGTGTTAACCTTTCGCCTAGGTAAGAGAGAAGTTTATAAACCCAGCACACCCCTTTTAGTATCAAGTATGAGACTGAGGAACTGGTTATACAGGGTGAATTTTCTTGGAATGATTAGTGAATAAATCTCGGAAACTAGCAGAGGTACGAATTTGGTTAAAAGGGAAAAAAAATGCAGTTTTGGCTGACCAATTCAGCCCCTTCACACTTCACCACTTTTGTGTGTTTTTTTTTAGTTTACGGCTGAGTATATATTCATAAACAACCAAATTTTGTCGTTCTTTTTTAAACAATTTAGCCGAGTTTGGTTTTAGAGAATTTATGTAAATATAAAAAGTTGTAGATAATTTTGTCCTTGACAACATGGGCTTATCACATGTTTAGTTTATTTGTCAGTTGTCATCCATCCTTGTGCAATGCGCTGTGATGTTCCTGCATTTTCTGCAACTTGCCCTGTTGAAACTGATGGATTTTGATGTACACAAGATAAAGCATTGGTTTCTGCAATTTTATTTATTTCTTTTCCTGCGTTTTCAGGTTTAATGAAGGAAGCGTTTTGTCTTAAATAATACTATTATCTTTGAAATGTACACAGTGCATGCTGTTGACGATCAAAGAACTGTATATTCATCATCTGCAGTTTGGACAGCGCTTAAGTTGCATTGAATATAATCCGCTATAATATTCCGCTTTGCCAAATCTAAAAATTCATTTTGAACAAATATGCACATTCAATAATTTTTCACTTTTAGAAGTTCAAAAACACTAAAAAAACAGATTTTCAACTGAGTAAAGGCTGTCACTGTCACACTTTTATTTTAAGTACAGGGTGGCGCAGAGGAAACGCACGTTTTTACTTCAGCTTAACATTTTTTATTTTCAAGATGATTTTGTTTTAATTACATCTAAATAAAATAATAATAGTGCACTTTTAAATTAACGGAAAACAATGTGAGTCAAGTGTCGCCCTGCTTCGGGCTCGCACATCTCCAACCGCTCTCGAAAGTAGTGCATCACAGGTAAAATTATTTCTTCTGGTATTCTTTCGATTTCTTAACGAATAGCAATTTTCAGTTCCTGTAACGTACGGGGTTTGTTAGCGTACACTTTAGACTAGGTAGCCCCACAAAAAAAAGTCACATGCAGACAAATCTGGAGAGCGTGGTGGCCAAGGAACATCGCCGAAACGGGAAATCACATGTCGAGGAAACATTTGTCGAACACATTACATTGATGCTTTTGCCGTGTGAGCTGTGGCGCCGTCTTGTTGAAACCATAGTTCTCCCATATTTACGTGTCGCCGTTGAAATCGAAAGAATACCAGAAGAAATGATTTTACGTGTGATGCACAACTTTCGATAGTGGTTGGAGATGTACGACTCCATAAACTTCCAATCCATAAACTTCTTCAAAAAAAAAACAAGAAAGTGATTTTTTTTATTTATTTTTTTGACAAAACTGCAATTGTTTCTCTATTTAACCAATTTTGTACCTATATACTTTAAACCTTTGGTAAGTTTCCTACTGAACAAGAATTTTCCATTTAAAATCAGTTTCAAGGTTCAACTTCAATTAAAATTTAACTCCTTTGTACGCTTTTATTGGACATTTGCAATAATTGCATTACGGAAAATCTGAAGGCATATCTCAATAATTAACTTCCGGGTGAACATCACGTGTTTTAGTCACAAACTTGGCATTTAGCGCCTATTTATGAAATAAATCATTAATATTCAGGTCCCACCATGAAGAACCACATTCGACTCACTCAGATTCCAGATCAGAATATTTCTTCATCGATCAAAGAAGTAACGTGTCTGCCGTTTATACTTCAGATGACCACCAAGGCTATGAACAGGTACACGTCAGTCAAATGTAATTACTCTACAATGTTATCATGCTTGCATGTTCCTTTAGTCGGAACCCATTTACACCTCGGCTAACATTATCAACAACACCGACGGCCTTGAATTCATGAACATGGACGAGATCGACGGCATGCAAGTGATAATCGGTGACTTTTCCAACTCTCCTCTTATAGCGTCCCACGAGAGCTACGACTCGGTACGGCCCGAGAATCCCCCGATTTTAATGACAATCAATGGCGTTTCCGTGGTGTCACCTCGACGCCATGACGCTAATATCGAAATTATTGATCACAGTATTTTGGGGGGTATGGACGAAGGGGTAAACATTCGATCGGACGAGAAAATGCCACCAAGAGGAGAACTTTCAGGTAATTTGGTTGCTACTGCAGCTCTTCTCTTTTGAGAAACCGCTTCTTTAACAGGCCAGGAAAGCATGGGCAGCTCAAGTGACGTCACATGGAATCATATCCAGCACTATCAGGACCAGAGTAGCGTTGGGGGCTACGAAAACAATTCTTGGGACTGTAGTCCAGAAATGCACTCATATGTTGAGGAGAGTGATAGGAAAGGTAGAACCACCCAAAGGGCTAAAAATGTTTGTTGAGCTAAAAAAAATATTTAGTTTTTCCAGATACTATCAGCACGGTGGACGTTGCGGCTCTAAAACAGGAGATCAAAGAGGTTGCGTCTGACAGAGAGAAATTGCCTCCCAGGGCAATCGGGTTGGAAATTAACAAGAAGAAAATTAAGAAGTTGATTATCAAACCTAAGACCGCAAAGAAGGAGACGCAGCCTAAGTTTGACAGTGTGTTTACTAGTATGCTGAAGGTAGAGAATACTGAAGAGCAAGTTGACGATGTTGGTCTAGGTAAGGTTGTTTTATTTTTTCTTAGAATAAAAATATAGTGAGTCTCTGTTTTTGTATGTTCTGTTTTGGTTTACTGTACTGTCGGTTTAAATTAGGGATGTGATTTCACCGGGTACATTTGTTTACACCGACATTTGGAGAATATGCACCCTTATCGCACCCGGTGCATTCAATTCGCAGCGTTGCCTTTTCAACTTAAGTTACCACGTTGCCATATTCTTATATGTCATATATCATATTATGTATTTTTTCATTTTCTACATTAACTACAATCTACAAGTCACGTGCATGCGTATTTTTAATTTTTATTATATATTTTACCGCTGAGGAACTGAAATAAACTTTTATAAAACTTTTAACCACCTGATTTGATTAAAAAAAACTCTCTTTTTGAAAGAATAGCATAAGAAAAAAAAGGATATAATATTGCTTTAATTGCTGAGTTTTTCTTTCTATCTTGAGTATGTTATTAGAGCTAAGAGTTAAACAAAATTTGACGAACATATTCATAACAAAAATAACTTAAACTGTTTGGACTTTGGATCAAATACCTTTATTTGGACGAGAACGGAGAAATACAGTAGTACTTTACAGTTTACACCGAGTAGGAACAACAAATAACGGTTCTGCTTTTGCAGGATGCAGGCTGCCGTAATAGGGAATAATTTATTAACACACATTTATTTATGTAATTCGTATATTATTTAGTATTTGTTTATAAAAAAAATATATTTTGTTTTATGAAATATGAAGTTGACAGATGACATTTGTTGACTGATGACATTTGACAGATCGATATTCATTTGACGATTCTGACATATTCGGAATGCACCGGGTGCAAACACAATATGCACCGTTCATAAACACCGCACCCGGTACAATCATATGCACCGGATACAATGAAGATCACAACCCTAGTTTAAATTATATTTATTTATACCGGGGGGGGGGGGGGGGGGGGGGTTCTTGGGGTGCGGTCCTTATATGATGAAAAAAAACAATGTTTTTTTCACAAACTTCCATTCGCCTTAAACGTTTCAATGTCCTATGGCATCCTCATCACTAACAGCACAAAACACTCTCACATGGGAGATGTGACTGATGGGACCTTCTTGCTCAGATCCCAGAAGAGAACCGTTTCACACTGCATCTCGTGGAATGCATTCAGTGTCTCCGACACCAGGCCCGAGACTTCGGAGTGGTACTTCGGCCCTTGCGAAAACCCCATTAGCTTTCCGAGAATAAGCTTTTTGGCTTATTTCGACTATTCAGTTTGCCAGACATTTCTCCATCACCTTGGATATGATTGGCAGCAATGATACTGGTCTGTAATTATTGGGATCTGAGGGATCTCCCTTCTTGAATATAGTTTTCACGACAGTTTTTTGAGACAGCCGGGAAAAACCGATGACCCAATACAAAGGTTAATAAGTTTAGTCAGTGGAACAACAACACATTTCCTCGCCGGTTTTATTAATTTGATATTAAATCCGTATATAGCACGGCTTGTTTTATTTTTTAATGCATCAATAATGTCCCTGAAGTCATTAAAAGTCACCTGTTTGAAACAAAACGACACAGCCGGAGATCCCGCTGGAGACCTTCCGCCCCGCAGAATCTCCTGTACTATTTTCTGAGATATCTGGGCAAAAAATTCGTTGAATTGGTCGGGTGTTATATAAATATTCTCAACTGGCTCCGTTCTGTTGCCTCTGTGATGCCACCATTGATGATCTGCCATGTTGTCCTTACAATACTTTTCTATTTTTCTTATAGAAACAACAACAACACCTTTATTGTGTTACGTTAATCGCGAAAATGTTTTTTTTTAGAAAGCAAAGATGACATAAAGCAAGAGCTGAAACCGCCCGTAATAAATGCGTGCAGAAGTTGCGACATGTTATTCAGAACCAAAAAAGAACTGCGATTGCATAACTCCGAGTTCCATAGGATAATGAGATCCAAACTTTCAAAATGCCAAATATGCGAGGAAGTGTTTGATATGGAACATAAATTTAATGCACATTTAAAAATCCATCCTCTGGAGTGTCGTCTATGCGGAAAGTTGTTTTACAGGTTCGTTCTTTAAATATTCTCTATAGTTAGTTGGTTATTCATACTTCAATACAAAACAGTGTGTGTACATGGGTGATTTATTTTTTGTTTAGAAAACAAGGACTGAAGCTACATAACGCTAGACATTTAGGACTTAAGCCCTACAAATGTGAACTGTGTGATAAAGCTTTCTTAGTGAAGCAAAAGTTGATGGAGCACCAAAATTGTCATACGGGCAATTCTCCAATAAAATGTTCCATGTGCACCGAAACTTTTAAGCGACATTCGAATTTGGTTCAGCACCGTAATAAACATCATTTTATGGTAATAATCAAAAGTTATGGACTCTCGTTATTATGTTTTAATTGGATTTGCGGTGCTTTCAGATTAAGCGGAAAATTAAAGACTATATTTGCATATGCGGAGAAATTTTCCAGTCAAAGAAAAAACTGGCCTGGCACAAGGAGATACATGACGCAAAACCAAAATCTTGTACGCAATGCAGCGAGAAGTTTATACATATGGCTAGCTTGACCAGGCACATGCGTAGGGCGCATAACGCTGAATACTTACCTGACAGCAGGGATCCGTCTCAGGTGAGTAGTGTAGAGTACCTACCTATAAAGAAGGGCTTTCACAGCTACCTTATGAACTAGACTGTTGGTAGACTGTCATTGCATTTGCAATTTTATTAAGGCTGTACAACCGCATTTGTCAACTTTAGACTCCATGATCAGAAAAAATAGATTTTTTAATAATTTTTCGTTTCACTGCTTCTTGGATTTGCCATAGCGACAATATTTCAGAATATTTTTTTACCAGTAGAAGACTATCGGAAGGCCACAAAATCAAAGTTCGGTGGTTAAGCAGAAATTGTCGGCGTCTAGTTTTTAAGTATTTTTCAAAGCTACAAAATTAAAACTCAGTAAACAAGACGCTGTAAGAAAATACCGAAAAACACATACGTTAGACGCGCGACGCAAAGCGGAACGCGGACAGTTACTTGAGAGCGACAAAACACTTTGCGCTCGAATTACACATATAATATTTTCTACAAATCATACCAACACACTCATGATAGATTCAAACAACAAACAGAACACTCCGCGCGACAAAATAACACATCCACCCACAACAATCAAGAGTAAAACATCATTTTGGTGTTTTACTCTTGATTGTAGAAAATAGTTATCTGGGTATTAAGATCGAAACGTGATATTTTGATATATACAGAGTGGTCTTTTTAACTTGAGACAGCGAGATATCTGTAAAAGCAGTAGAGCAAAAGATTTTGTTTCAACTGTACTCAATATTATACAGAAGGGCTTATTTTATGGAAATATTTTTACATATACTGGGTAGTCCAAAAAAGTTCTTAAAGATCTGACTTGTTCTTGTAACTTTGACACCAGCCTGCAGAAGTTTAGGAGAAATTAATTAAACGCAAAAACAATGAACTTTCAGAACGCCTTCATCAAACTTGTCTCTTTTATTTTAACAAAATAAATATTCAAAATGGTTTCCGACAACCTGAACACACTTAAGAACTCTCTTTTTAAATGATGCATGGCACAAAAGGAGAGTGTCTCTGCTTACATTTCTACAAGCATCTCGAATGTTTTCAGGTATAGTGGGTGCAACTTGATACACTTTTTAGATAACTCCTAAATCTTTGAGGCGGAAAGTTCATTTTTTATTACTTACTTTTGGGTGAAGCCTCATACACTTTTGGGCCCTATTCGTTCGTTGTTGGAGAAGGAATTTCGCACTACTCACATTAAAATTACTGTGAATAACAAATTATCCTAGAAAGGGCTTTTGCTTTTGACATGAAAATGTTGTCATTTGATAATTAAATAATAATAAACAATGACAATTCTTATATCACATAAAACTCAACTTTTATGTGAGGTGTAAGGTTATGTTAACTGTCATGGGGATATAAATCGAATCGACATTTGTCACAAATGTCAACAAGTGGCATTTTTGATACATTCTAGGGAACCTTGTAAATTATGCAGATTATCTTGAAAAATATAGTAAAACGCACTACTTTAGAGCTTAGTCGTTTCGAATCCGAACTAACCTAACCAAAGGATCCCTCATAGAAAAACAAAGCGGCCTTGACGGGCCGTTTTGTCTTTAACTAACCTGATCAAAGGAAAAACATAACTGAACTAACCTAACCAAAAAAAACTAGAACTGAACTAACCTGAATCAACCTGATCAAACCTCAACTATCCTGAACTAACCTAACCAAAATATTTCTCATAGAAACATTGCGCCTGGCCCCTTATAGGGACGTGAGCCTGTATGGCCAAAGCGGTCCGTCAGGGCCGCTCTTTCTTTAATTAACCCGATCAGAGGAAAAAAATAAATTTTACAATATTTTTCAAGATAATCTACATAATTTACCCAGAGTTTCTCACTAATGTCACTTGTTGACATTTGTGACAAATGTCGTGTTAATTTATATCCCCATGACAGTGCATACGTTCCGCCGACGGCAGCAGCTTAGAAGTTTAGTCAGCGATCGCTGAAAATCGACACCTGATTAGGCAATTTCAGGGTTCGCTGACTAAACTGCTCAGCTGCTGCCGTCGGCGGAACGTACGCAGTGTTTTAACATAACCTCACAATTGACATTACGTTAGTCAAGTCAACTTTGGACAAGTAAAGCAGCGGCCCGCTGCACGAGGCTCTGCGTAATATGTCTTTGCAGTATGGTGCCCGGTTAGGTTCGCTATGAGCCCTGTTGATTCTTGCTATTCAGGTCAGGTGAGTTCAGTTATTTTTTTAGGTTAGTTTTGGTTAGTTCAGGTCAGTTCTGGTTAGTTCAGGTTTGTTTAGGTTGATTCATATTAGTTCAGGTTTGCTCAGTTTGGTTTATGCTAGTTCAGGTAAATGTAAGAATTTGAGGTGCTGGTCGATATTAAGCATTTTGGAATTTCAAGGTTTTTTGAAATATTAACAAAAAAAAAATTTTATACAACTTTGAAAACTTTAACAATAAAGCAATGGTTGGGATCCTTGTCGAATCAGCTGATCTCGTTCTATTCCTGCATAAAGCTCACCCTGTTATCCATGAGTTAGAAACGACGCAAGCGCATCTTTGTCGAAGTGTAGAACGTTACTTAACGTAGCTCTTAAAAGCAGTTTAACAAAATAAATTCTTAAGGAGCTGTCGCTTAAACTTCCGCTTTGCCTCGGTCCGCGCGAAGGGCAATTAAAATTACATTTTTTATGATACTATTTTATCTAACATTCAATACTATTTTTTCTTCGAAATGTTTCGTAAAAAATAATTTCTTTTCATTGTTTCAACACCCACATCATCTTTCAGACTAACGCCGAGTGTCCGGTTTGCAAGGGCATCTACTTGAAAACGTCCATGGAAGCGCACCGCAAAACCCACACCAATATGCGGCCGTTCAGCTGCTCTATATGCAACAAAGAGTTCACCACCAAATGGAATCTGAAGTTGCACAAGTGGACGCACGCGTCCCGTACTCAGAAACCGTTCAAGTGCGAGTTGTGCCGCGCGGCGTTTATCCGCGAAAACGACTACACCTCGCACATGAACTCGCACAAGAGCGTGCGGCCCTACACGTGCAATTACTGCGGCGCGCAGTTTATCAGAAAGTCGAATTGTCAGCGGCACGTGCGCGAACACGAGAACGTCAAAACGTACACGTGTAACGTTTGCGGCAAGTCGTTCCATCGGTCGTACTATCTGAAGGATCACATGAGGGTGCACAGCGGCGACCGGCCGTATTCATGCCATATATGTGGCAAAACTTCGACCACCAAGTCGAACCACAACAAACATGTGCAAATACATCATGCCAGGGAACCTGTAAGTACTGAAAATTAGAATAATAGTTTTTTTATTATTATGACGTGTAGATAGTATGAGAGTAATACGTGGGAGAAAACTGACTCGTACTTGATTACCTAAAGAGTTTTTTTTATTTAATACTTGAGATGTGAGGTCCAACTTAGACTCAAAGAGAGATTTTTAGAGATTTAAAATTCAATTCCTAGAGGAGACCATGATGATTCTAGATCGGCTTGAGGGTAGATTTGACGTTCGGATCTCCATGAGGATATAAAGCTTTAATTATACGGTCGATAGAGTTTTAATTTTAATTTGTATGTGTATTCTACGAGGGAGTATTAACTGTGTATATCGGGCTATATGTTAGTCCTTTTTTTTAAAGTCAAGTATCAGTTGGTTTTCGTGTGCGGAACTAATATTGATGAGTTGCGAAAATTATTTTTTCTTAGTGGTTAAGTGCCGAGATCTCAATGATTTGTGAGGATTAATTTTATTTAAGTATTCTCTTTAAATAATAGTTATTTCCCGGCCTATTTTATACCTTATATTATACATATGTATGTATACAAGGATTTAAATTATTTTATTGTGAGTGGAATGTGATGTTTTGTTGCACTCGTAAACATTATTGTAAAAATCGATCTTTTTTATGACTATTATTATTCTATATTATTATTTGTTTTCTACAAATAATATTGCTGTGGGAAGCTGTTTAATCAAGACCGATTGGTGAAAATTATCATTGTTTTATATTATTATGTATCACCATGTTGACAAGGATGTCAAAGCTTTTGAAATATGGAAAATAAAGTAATTTTTATCCAACTAATCATCAGGTAACATTTGGTGAATATAAAAGATTTTTGAGCGGAGATACGTATTTAGGTATTTTTGAATTACATTAATTGACAGTTGGTTTTTGGAAAATAGACATAGTATATCAGTATTTATCAAGATAAATCTTAGCGAGACGGTAATTGTTTCAAGGAACTATGCAAAACCTAACTCTTGAAACTAGAATGACCCAATTTTTCCTTTCGTCATATGAAAACGGAGTATATTGATGGATTTCTTAGAGCAGAAATTTTTATTTACTTGCCTTACGTCTTCAAAATTTAAAGACAAAATTTAGTCATTCTAGTTTTAGGCTTCATTCTAAACCTCGGTTCCGATTCTTGAAACTCGTTTAGGTCCCCGTTTCCAGCATATAGTTTAAATCTTTACTGCCAGTTGCAGCTACGTATTTTAGTATTGTTTTGGCTGCGATAGAGTGCGTTAAGAAACATCTTATACGTGCTAGGCCACTAGTCGCTTTCCAGCTTCCATTAATCGCGCAGAGATGGCACTGCAAAACGTAAGTTTTTCGACATTCTACACTGTGATAGGTTATTTTTTTTTACAATTAGCTATATCACTGTATAAAATGACCGAAAATGTGACGTTTCGGTATGCCGGTGTAAAACTACTCTCAGGTCCGAGCTTCGACTTTTAAAGCTCGTTCACACGGTGACATCAGTGTCGCGACATCTAGTGCCGTGTCAGTGTGATGTGACATCACATCTGATGTCATGGCATTAGGTGTTCAGACGGTACCTAACATTAGTGTCGGGACATTAAGGCGCGCGTGTGCGTATTTTCACAAACACTGTTTTAATCTTTTGTACCTATGTTTTGTTATGCCTTGCCTCATCCTCATTGAATATTCTATAGTGTCTACCGAGACTGGATAATTAAGTTAAAAATCAAGAATTATCATAAAATAATACAACTTAAAATTCTTTGTACATAAACAGAGATCTAATAGCTATTTATGTAACCAGTTACGAAAAGTTTTTCGTCACGTGTTTCATACAAGATTTTTTCTAATTTTGACTACAAAATACCTACTTAGAGAGAGAGTTATTATTATTAAACATCAATATTTACTTTTAAACCACTTTGTATCTACTTAATAAGTTAAGACTGTAGCAACGGTGTGCCACAACCAAAACCTGCAACTGGTGGTGAAACGAACTTTTCATCACCAGTTACGAAAGATTTTCCTTTTTGTAACTAGTTACGAAAAGTAGGACGTTACATCACTGTAATCGGTATTGAAAAGTGCCACTTTATATGCAAAATTATAAAAAAAAATAAATGTATTTGGCCCACAGTACAAAAAATTCCCGGTGACATCATGGGCAAAGATGACGAAATTGATACCACGATGTATCATACTTTGTTCCTTTCTATACCATGCTGTCTCCGATGTGCAAATGATGAAAGCAAACGAGAAATTTGATGCTAGTGCCACGCCATTTATGTCACAATATCAAAACATTTTGATACGCGACACTAGTGTCACGACATCGTGACACTCAATAGTTCAGACGATGACACTGTTGCGACATTAAGTGCCGCGACTGTAGTGTCAACGCGTGAACGAGCTTTTATTGCAAATGGGTTGAACGTAATTAAAATACAACAGTGGCTATAATCGAGTTTCAAGAATTAGAATCCTGTTTCAGGAGAAGCTTTTTTCTATTTATTTTTGTGGTAAAAGAAATACGCGAGTTGTGCCTCCTTCGAAAACGGGGACACCCAATGTCAAATTAGTTTATAAGAGTAATAGATTTTATGTGTTTTTTTATCAGACAGCAATATGGACAATAAATTGTTTTGAAAATTAATAATAATCTTCGACTTCGATTGCTGAAAAATGCATAGTTGATTAGATTGCAATTGAATTGAAGAATGTCTAAATTTTAAGTTTAAATTATTTACATTAACTATATCTTAATATCTGTGATAACGTCTAATTTATATGTGTTCAACCTCAGTTAATTTTAATTTTTATCGCTTCGGCACTATTTCTTAAAAAATGTGCGTTTGTGAATATTATATATTTTAGTTTTAAGGGACAAGTAAGTTAGATGCAACAAATTATAAATAATAATTATTGTAAGTCAAGGTGCAATGTTGTCCAGTCTTGACTATAAATAAATTGAGATGTTTATTTTTCTTTAACGAGTTTAGGAGAGCGTTCAAGCCAACAACAGTTTGGTTTGGTAGTCACAAAAAACATTTTAGAGACTTAAGTGTATTTACTCACTTCTGGTAAATAGAGTTGAACAACTATGGGACATTTCTTCTTTTTTTTTTCATTAACAGAGCTTCTTCGATATATTTGAAGTGGTTATCTTACAAAAAAAATAGAAATTTCTTAAAAAAATCGAAGTTTCCTTCTTTCATTAGGACTCCATCCATTATTAACACATCATAACACAAGAATTTACATTTGAAACAATCTGTTAAAGAAAAGTAAATGTCCAAGCAATATATTCCTATGAAATCAACAGCAAACCACTTCCTAATAATGTAAAACGTCAAGTAGTACAATTTAGTTAACGTTTGTTGACGGAGGGACATAGTTTTGTTAAGACTGTACCGTTATATTTCAATAAGTAGATTCGTGCTTAGGGATAGGCGGTAAGAGTAAAACTCGGTTGTTATTTTTTTATAAGTGTATTAAACTCCTCTTGTAAATACTATTATAGAGTGTGGTGTAACCGATAAGTCAGAGGCGTGCAATGTTTTTTTGTATTTGTAAATACAATCATGGTAATATCGATTAATGGCATTTGATTCTTTACATCTCCCTTTTATCACAATTTCTAAGCAAATTCATCGCTTAGCCGCAAGTCTTTTTAAATATTCATCAATTAAATTGACATTTTTATTATATTCGTCAATGCCTATATTTCTAATGGTGTCAATATGCAGCTTAACGACTTCCTTATCATAATCAGCCATCATTTTATAGAAATCAATAGCAATTCCCTAAAAATGAATTTTATGTTTTTAAAATTAATAAAATAAATAAAAAAAACTTACCTGAAGCTGTCGCGGTTGCTTATCAGATAAATACGCTTTCGCGCTTTCCATAACCGCTGCTATAACTTTATCATCCAAGTCTAGGTAATACAAAATATAACCAATGGACGACAGGAGTTCAACTTGGAGTTTGTATTGCTGGCTGTATCTATAAGCTGCCCCTTTATCTTGCACGTAACTAAGTTTAGCAGATTTCTCAAGAATATCTTTAAATTTTGCTAGTAATTCCCTAAAGTTGCAATAGAACTTAAGTTAATCACTTATATCTTATAAACCTTCTTTATGACTCACTTTGTGACTCTCGCTCGAATAAACTCCCTGGAGAGCCTAGCTAAAGTTATAAGCAATCGGATACTTTTTCGCATAGTTAAGGCGTCTGAGTCGCCAAGGAATCTCTGCACTAAAGGAGACCATATTTGATGAACTACCGGTAAAAGCTCATCATCCCAACCCCTAAGCAGTTCCACCCCATTTTCCAATATCTCTAACACCAGCAGTCTCCGAGATTGGTCTTTGGAGGCAAGAAAATGTAGACTTCTTTTGAGTATTAAAGATGCGAGTTCAACTTGTGTTGGTAAACGAGGCTTAACTAAATCCTCATCTAATAATATAAAAAAAATTTGATTTGGTGAACAGTTAGGAACATTCTAGTTTTCACTTATACAGGGTGGCCTAACGAAAACTTTCCACCGATGTTTTCTGCCTTATGAACTTGAAACCTTAATTTGAAAGGGAAAATGTTTCTCTGATATCCATCTTTTCCAGATGAACCCCAAAGCCGGGGTGACTTTTACCCTAAAAATCTTAAATGGAAAGGGGTGTCAAGTTATACATCATTTTAAAGGGCCTTTTCAAAGCCACGTAACTTTTTAGAATTAAATGGTCTGTTCTCAAGAAAAAACGGTTTTTATGCTATCTTAGGAATTTAACAAAACTGATACGGAATGTCAATTTAGAAAATGTTATTGCATCATTCCCACCTGCACTTTGATTTTGTAGTTTAGTAGTTGTCTTTTACTTTTGTACACACTGTCATTTAAAAATGCTTTGTAGTAGTCAAGAAAGAGTTTGACATTATTTCGCTCTATTTACGGCCGCAAATTTGTTTGAAGAACAATATCCTGATAGGAACGTACCCATTCTTACGTGAAAGACCTGGTTGCCAAATTTCAAGAGACTGGAAGTGTAGGAAATAAAAAGAGGATTGTTCATCATCCAGCAATAAGAACAGAAGCAGCTGAAATAGCTATTTTGGGACACGTCGCGATGGAACCTGCTACCGGCCAGCACTAGAAAGCACATAAATTCCATCCTTATAAAATAAAATTAGTGCAGGAATTAAACGAAGTTGATTTCGATAGACGTTTCGAATGTTGTGGGATCATTAGTCAACGAATTGTTAACAATCCGGAATACGATGGAACTGCAGATAGCGGGTGTAGGACAATTAAATAGCTACTTCACAGTTGCAAATGCGCCAACGTTTCGATCTTTATTTAGATCTTCTTCAGGGCTTAATTCGGTTTGAGAAGCATGTCACCTAAGCTATATGTATGTCTTTTACCGGACATAACATAAAAACAATGATTAATCCACAAACACGCAACGACCACATGAGTGTAGGACAAAACGAAACATCAACCGCCAGGGACAAAATAAACGATGGAATCAAAATAAACGACGGAAGATCTAAATAAAGATCGAAACGTTGGCGCAATTGCAACTGTGAAGTAGCTATTTAATTGTCCTACACCCGCTATCTGCAGTTCCATCATATTAGAAAGGACACAAAGCACACATATTAAATCCGGAATACCTTTATAACATTTGCTTCTCTGATGATTGTTCCTTCTTGAACGCTGAAGCAACCGCCATAATTGCCGTTATTGGTCGTCAACCAATCCAATGCTTTTTCATGAAGTTCACATTCACTTTTTCATGAATTTCACACTGACTGCAACATACACAAAAGCTAAACGTTTGGATAGGAATTTTCGGAGATCATATTGACGGTCCATTCTTTTTACCTGGAAACTTGAACGGACAGGTCTATTTGAATTTGTTGGAAGACGCCATTAACACAGCTTTAACAGAAATAATTGAACACGATGACCGTCACCGTGAAGAAAACATCTTTTTCAACAAGATGGGGCTCCTCCGCACTCTCCCGCCCCTGTGGCAGCGTTTTTAAATGAAATATTCCCTCAAAGGTGGATTGAGAAAAGTGGACCTACAGAATGGCCTGCACTTTCCCCGGATTTGTCCCCCTTGGACTTTTTTTTATGGGGTCATTTGAAGTCCAAACTTTATGCTACACAAACGGATTCACACGAAGACTTGCGGCAACGTATTGTAAATGATCTTAAAACTCCACAAATGTTGAAAAATGGCCTTTGAATAATGTCTTTACTACTGTGTGGAGGTCGGTGGTAGTCATTTTTAACAACTAATAAATTGAAATTAATTTAATGTGAAATCGATTTTTCGGTCCCCTGCTCCTGTTTTCTCGAGAACAAATCATTCAAATTTTAAAAATGATGAGGCACTGAAAAAGTAATTGAACGCCCTTCAAAATGATGCATAACTTGACACCCCTTTCCCTTTAAAATGTTTAGCGTGAAAGTCACCCCGGCTTCATGGTTTCCTCTAAGACAATAATTACATCTAAAAATATGTCCCACTTTGAATGAAAATTGACGGGTCCGAGCGTTAGATAGGCCAAAAAACCCTGGTGGAAAATTTTCGTTGCATGCAAACTGCATCAGTCACCCGGTCAGAGATTTTTTTGTTTATGTTTAAAGGCATGCAATATACAGGGTTACTGGTAATTCGATACATTCCTTTGGAGATGTGATAGGGGAGGAGGTAAGGAGTAAATTTAACCCTAATATGCATTATGCAAAACTCGATAGTTTTTGAGATATTTCAATTTTTCTTTTTTTCTCAAAAACGTAGACCTTAATGTCTTAAAAGCTAGTTATCAAAAAATGTATTGTACTTTATTAAAACTTTTCAACTGGATTACTTGCCCAACACTATGATCTTATGTTTGGAATGAAAAAAGTCCGGAAACATTTGGATTATAGGAAAATTTTAAATAAAAAAGCGCGAAAAATATTTTTCAAAAATAAAGTATCACAATTTCTTATCGGTTATTTTTACAAAAATCATCAAGCAACATTTGTACAATTTTGTTTTAAACTTCCTTATTGCAATAGCTATCCAACAAGGTAAAAACGATACCAAAAACCCTTGATACGGTTTTTATTTTTATGTGAACAGTGAAAAACGTACTTGAAAATAGTGCTTAATTTTTTATTATTTTCATATTAATACTTACCTATTTGTTACAAATCTTGTTCAAAATGAGAGCCCCTATTTCGTATACATGCTCGGCAGCGTCTTCTTACTTCCGTCTTCGTTATCCTGGTTGTCAGGGTATTCCGAATGTGTTGGGCAGCGTCGGTTATCCTTTGTGTAAGGTCTTCTCGGGTATTCACTGGGGTTGCATAAACCATCTCTTTCATATGACCCCACACATAGAAATCAAGAGGTGTTAAGTCGGGGCTTCGCGCTGGCCAAAGTATTGGACCTGCCCTTCCAATCCAACGGTTAGGAAAACATTGATCCAGTAACTGCCGCACTGTCAGCCGATAATGTGCTGGACAACCGTCGTTCTGAAATATCATTCGCTCTCTGACGGCGAGAGGAACATCTTCTAAAAGCACCGGTAGGTCATGCCTTAAAAAATTTTCATACATTTCCCCGTTTAAATTGTCTTGAAAAAAATGTGGTCCTATTAAATAGCGGCCAATGAGTCCCATCCACACATTTACCGAAAACTTCCTTTGAAAACTAGTTTCCCTTATTAAACGGGGGTTTTCTTCGGCCCAATAATGTAAGTTGTGGAAATTTGATATGCCCTCGCGATTAAATTTTGACTCGTCCGTCCAGAAAATGTAAAAAATTTACATTTTCTGCATCTGAATTTATCACAAAGCGGCAGAATTCTACTCTCCTTCCAGGATCACCTTCCTCCAAGCCCTGAACAGGGGTGTAATGGTAAGGATGGCTTCCAACTCCGTGTATCGTTGACCAAACTTTCCATTGTGATGCTCCGGTTTGCCTCGAGACTGTAGTAGTTGAAGTGGTTGGGTCGTCCTCAAAATGCCTCAATATTTCTTCCTCATCCTCTGGTTGATATACGGGCGGAGCACCGGCGTCACCTCTTCTACGTTTCACGGATCCAGTTTCAGCGATAGTTCGGTATGTCCCAGCGAATACGCGGACATTTGGTATGCGGCGGTTAGGGAAGCGACGTTCGTACTCTCGGCGAGCCTCGGCAGCATTGCCGTCACAATATCCGTAGACAAACAAAATGTCTGCGTATTCTGCGTTGGTGTACGCAGCCATAGCACTCAAAACACGATAACAACAAAAACGGTGAAAAATAAACTCAAATTTTGCAACTACTTTGGATTACTGTCACTGTCAAATTGCATCGCAAATAATTAAATTGTTGTAGTAGATTCTTTATTGTTTCTCAAGCATAGCCTACTTGTATTTTCAAAAGACAAATTCCCTTTTATTTGGATAGCTATTGCAATAAGGAAGTTTTAAAAAAAATTGTACAAATGTTGCTTGATGATTTTTGTAAAAATAACCGATAAGAAATTGTGATACTTTATTTTTGAAAAATATTTTTCGCGCTTTTTTATTTAAAATTTTCCTATAATCCAAATGTTTCCGGACTTTTTTCATTCCAAACATAAGATCATAGTGTTGGGCAAGTAATCCAGTTGAAAAGTTTTAATAAAGTACAATACATTTTTTGATAACTAGCTTTTAAGACATTAAGGTCTACGTTTTTGAGAAAAAAAGAAAAATTGAAATATCTCAAAAACTATCGAGTTTTGCATAATGCATATTAGGGTTAAATTTACTCCTTACCTCCTCCCCTATCACATCTCCAAAGGAATGTATCGAATTACCAGTAACCCTGTATAAACGGAAGTACTATATTGTAATCTCGAAACAAAATCTCGAAAATATCCATCAAGTATAGAAGTTTCTTTTCAATCATAAATTTCTGATTAATATTTAGCAAAAATTTTAAAACAGCGCTCTCACTAATAAATAAAATCTCACCATCCGAAAGATTTAACGATATGAGGGCGGAGACTTGGTTAGCCAGAACCATGTGCCTGAATACTACATGGGCAGTTAGTGATAAAAACATACAGGGCGGTTCCACAATTAACTTTCATTCATCAGAAAAGAAAAAGTTTGTTTTTTAAATAGAACCTCCTGTGGATTGTTCTTCGCAGAGAAAGGCCATTCAATTTAGGACATTTCAGTGTATACTTTATCATACCTAAATCTAACAGTTTTTGACTTATAATAATTTATTTTTCCAAATGCGCGTTTTCGTATTCCATTTTAATTCAACAATAGTGACGCAGGTATCTAAGTGCAGTTACTGATCATAAAATTCTGATACAACCACAGAGGAAGAATTAACTAGAGTCTTTTATTTAGAAAATTTTGTCTAGCATCATTTCTAATGGTTCGGTGCGATGTTGCCCGCTCTCAGGGTCCAACTGCACAACCCATATGTTTATATGTTGTGTAGCCAAATGTAGCGGAACAGCACGATCAAAACATAGGTAGAAAATTTTCTTAATTGACGAATTGCCAACAGTGCTGTCAATTCAATGTGTGTGTCAACCTCGTTAAACTGATGTCAACCACAAAACGTCAAAACTTGTTCCCATTATGGTGAGATATTGTGGCATATGTCGTCAAAACTTGTTTCCTTTGTGTTTGAAGTTGAGACAGTGCTTGCAAACTTTTGTGCGATTTTTTTATGTTTTATTAAAGATTTTATCATTATGGTGAGATATTGTGGCATATGTAAGACTTCTAGTTATAAAAGTGGGACAGAAACCTTCCGTATTACAGGTAAGTGCATGTATCATGTTTTCAACGATTACCCGACTCGTCGTCCATTTTTTCATTCCCCTCGCGACGCGCGCCCGCTGTGTTCCATATGAATGTTGGAAGTAAACAAACCTGACAATTTATGATTGAGTCACCAGTCTATCTAGTTTAAAGGTCGATAGTCGGAACAAAAAAAGTACCAAATATCTACAACCACAATCCAATCTGGCAGAGATGCCAGATTGGATGGTATATGCTTACCGCAAATTGCTGCCTCATCATTCTCCTCCTCATCATTCTTGTGCTCGACATCTTCACGATATAGTTCCTCTGCGCTTTTACTTTCCATAATATCGTCCGTAAAGTTATTGCTGTAGTCGATTCCTGAAACTTTAAAATTCTCGCAATCTGCCTCCTTCTCAGCTCTCGTTTTTATCTTATCCAATTTAACTTCTACATTGTACCATCGGCGCAAACTCAGAACAAACATTTTAAATACTCGCAAATAACCAGTGGCATACCGTTCTTTATACTTGTCACACGAAAGGAGTAGAATCTGTAAAGACCTATAAATTGAACCTACTTAAATACCAATCAAGTTATTTTTCTTTTACCTCTTCAATGATATATTTCATGGGACACAAAATATCTTCACTGCAGTACTGCAACACTATTGAAAGAACGTTCAAAACACCTTCTTTGTCCTCTAACTTAGCCAGTTTCTTTTGCACTTGGAATGAAAAGAAATCAAAGTTGGAGCATATTAAATTTGTTATATCGGTATAGCCGCAACTCAGTGTTAGATTGTGAAGAGTTTGCAGGCCCGCAGCCTTTATCAACGGATGACCACTACCTGTAAAATATAAGTGTTTATCTTGTAGAACAAATAAAGTAATGGTTATTGCAAACCTGCTTTCTCTAAAACCAAATACAAAGCCTTAAGTAAAAAGGGTCGAAACTCTATTTTTAGCACTTGACTAACTTTGCCCACTCCTTCAGTTATTAGGCAGCATATTATTACGTTATTTTGTACCTCTTCTAAAGAAAACTCTTCCGTATCCAGAGACAAAGCTAAGTCATTAACACAGTCTTCCATATAGAGGTTTAAAATGCCTTTTATCAGCAGCATATGTTTGCCAAAATTTGCACCTAAACCTTTAAGAGAAAAAAATTTAAAAAAAGTCCATGGCAATATGTGTATATACCAACCCGGTATAAGTGCATTTAATAAATACGTTGTTTCCTTTTTCTTCGCCTCCTCATAGCGAAATTTGTCCATCAAACAATCACAAATCACTTCAAACACATCTTGTTTAGCAAGATGTTCGCATAGAGAATTTAGTTTTAAGATCACAGAGTCTTTCTTGAAATGCCGGAAGTTATTCCAAGGTTGCTTGAATGTTACTTCAGAAGATAAATCTAGAATCATTGCAGAACTAAATTTCTCTATGTTCTGATTTTTCTAGAGAACCGACCTTTTAAAGTGTATTCTTCTAAAAGACTGACGTTTTTCGTCTCATATTCCAGAATATGCAAAAGATTTTCTAATAAACTTTGCAACATATTCGGGGATAGGAGAAGCTGGTGTAAACGATGACCTCCAAAGAGCTTAACGTAGCCTATTATCAGGTTTAAACAGGCAACTTTTTCCATATCATCTAAAAAGAAATTATTTGAATAAAATTGGTGTGATAACACAGTAATTAGCTATACCTATGCTGTTGAAAGCTCTCGTTAAACTACTAACTACATTGTAAAAGCCATCTTCAAGATTTTCAAACACTGACTGGTAACATAGGTTTGAAAGATTTTGGTTAAATTGTTCTATTACAGAAAGACTTGGCTCTGTAACTTCTTTTTCCGAGTCTTCCGAAAGAATAATAATAAATTCTAGTAACGTGCTGACTGACTGCGGCATTGTCCTAAAACATTAAATGCATTAACAGTCATTGACCACCAATACCTACCACCATAAGTCAAATAAAAAGGACACGTAATTTGTGAAAGGCGATTTATATTAGGAAGACCTATTGCTTAGGGCTGTTTCCTAATATAACTAAATTACAATATTATATAACCACTTATGTGTTAAAAATTATCCAATCAAAAATAAACCACAAAAAATAAGTAAGACAGTATATGCAACCGTCTCAAGCTTTAAGGAATAAAAGCCAAGGTAAAAACGGAACAATTATGAGCAAGAAGATAATATAACAGGTTGGGCCTTAGTGCCTTAGAAAGCTGCTTGGTAAAGACATTTTCGAGTAAATATTTATATAAAAACCATTGTAATGTAGTCAACTTAATACACAGTCGCGGGGCATTACATAACAATAAAAAATCTAAAATATTAAAATTCCATTTCTTGTGGCTTGAATATTAATTGCTATTGCTATGCAACGTAGCTCAAGCCATAATTAATGGAGTATTAAACTTTTAGATTTTTTATCAAACTGTAATGCCTGACGAGTGTGTATTAAATTGGCTACATTACAATGGTTTTTATTTACTTACTCGAAAAGGGTGTGTCATACTAAAAAACCTGAAGTGGGCTTTTTTCTTCAGATAATATATAGAATATGGAATTGAAAAATGAAATTTTATTTTTCGAAAATCACTGGAGTATCACTTTTTCTTAAGATAATATGCACCGAGGTGCTGGTATGCGCGCCACTGGCAAAAATAAAAGTTTTTTTTGTTGCAAAATATGCCCCTTCCATAGCAGTCAAAACATACCAAATTTCACTAAAATATCTCTTACGCTTTCGGCGTAATGTAAGAAGACAGAAAACATATGTATTTTTCAAATTATAACTTCAACACCCTGTAACTTTTTGACGAAGAAGGTAAGAAATTGTATGACAGACATCCCCCGGGCTGAGCAGTGGCGCACCAAAGTAAAAAATGCGGTTTTTTTCGATACCCAATTTTGCCGAGTCTTTCCGTAACTCCGGGGGCTATGGGTAGATTTCCTCATATGTGTAAATGGTACATTCTTAAATCTAATTCCGATTAGTTAAATAGGAAAATCTAGAAAAATTGACAAGCTTGGGACGGTTTTTTAGATTTTTTTTTTTTGTAATGGTCAACTTCTTGGCCATTCTAGACCCCCTTAGTTAGACGATTGGCCCAATGAGCTGGTATCAGGGGAAAGGGCATATCTTTGGTCACTTTAATATGTCACTTTAATACAGAGTGACTAAAAAATTTCCCAAGACAGTTAAGAAAAGAAAGTGTTCAAAATAGTATACCTACTTAGTAGTTTTTTTGCGATTTTTACGAAAACTATACCTCGACCCAGTTTCGTTTGTATATGCATAACTAGAAGACATAGAGACAAAAAAATCAGTTGTAGTTTTGGTCTAGCTCCTATACCGGGCGAGCTAGAAACGTTTACTGTGTCACATTTTGTCCCAATTTGGGTATACTTTTCTCACATTACACCCTGTAGATTCCACATTTTTGCAGCAATAAATCTGAAATAATTCAGGAAGGTAGTACACATATGGGCACCGGACCTGGCCAAAGGGGAGGGCTTTGAAGCTTGAATTCGAGGTTTTGAGTTTGAGATCTGAATTTGAGTTTTTGACGAATTTTTGACACTGCCTCCGGTCAATATGTGCCGAGGCGGTGCGCCTAATCGAATGGTTTTCTATCCCAGGGGATACCTTGGGAATGTTTTCTTTTCGGCACCTAGGAACAACTTTTTCGCTGGGACGTCGCAAAATGGTCTTAATTGAATTTCGAAACGAAATCTGCAAGTTTTTTTCAATTTCGGCCTAGTTTTCGCTAGTTCCCGAAATTGACGCCACCTTTGGGTAAACGCGTTGCGATCATAATTTTTTAAGCCCGGAAATTTCCCATTTTTGCAAAAAAAATATACAAAATTTGTACTCCATTTTTGGGCCACCCGTGCTCAGTAACTGTTCTGGGCAGAACTAAAAAAAAACGCAATTAAGAAGACAAGCAACAGAACTGTAATAAACGCGTAATTTTGACAGGGAAATTCGAGCACATAATAGTCCACCATCAAATATGAAATTACGAACTCATACAAATTAATAAAATGTAAGCAAGACAAAAATAAACTAAGATTAGATCCACTTACCGAGAGCACTTCATTACAATGTCCCTTGACATTAAAGCCATTTCTCTCCGAACTTTACCATGACTATGATAAGTTAACTTTCTCAACTTTTTTAGCTGAATATTCAGATTTCCGTCAGTAAGTCGGTACCATTCGGGATTTCTAACGGTAGTATCCAGATATTCCTCAATTTCCTTCTTATCTTTCAATTTGACTTTTAAGCCCGAAGCTTTGACAAGTTCAGAAAAGTTTTCACGTAAGTCAGTTCTTTGATCCGAAGCGTTGTAATCTTGCATTACTAATGACACGATTTTCCCAAAAGCTTCAAGTGCTAGCTGCAATTAATACAAACAGGAGCAGGAAATTGTTAAGTGACTTATTTTTACTGATATAATCATACCGTAATAAGTCTGTGTCCCACTTTCTGATCTTCCAAAGCAATTTCCGTAAACGTAGAAGACAAACCGGGTAGGAAGAACATAAACATACTGGCGCAATGACTTCGTAGCATTATATCTGACAAATCAGAATCATTTTGTACTCGAGCCACTGCCATAATGCATGTGATAGCAGCGATTCTGGCAAAATATGCAAGAAAAAAACTCATATAATCATGTATGTATTATTTTCTCTACAGTGTGGTCTAGATTAGAATTTTAAGGCTATTATAGATATGCCTTTACCAATATAAAAGTATTAAGTAAATCTCTCACCTAACAACTCTAGCACTCTCATGCTTGGCAAGTTCACTGCATACATAAATGATTTGAGAAAATTTTGGAATATGTTGTTTTATGTATGTTTTCTCCACTACTTCATATGAGTTTGCGTTCATTAAGCTGGTCATGCTAACTAGTAGTGAAACTTTGTATTCCTCACTTAGAGAAAGAACTACAAAAATAAAAAATTATTGATTTAAAATTTATAATAATTAAGTATTGTGCAAATGTATTAAAACCAAAATTGGCTTACCCTTGTGTCCTCCATAATCATAAAGTTCCAATAGGAGGAACGTATAAAAGTTCATAAATATGTTTGTATGTTCAATAGTAACTTTTGTAAAAAAGTCATTTAATGCTTCAACCAGTAGATGCTTTCCCCGGACAGAAACACTGGAAGGCAGAATACGGTAATTTATCAGTGCGGACTCTATTCATTCTTAATAATTTAAAGTTCTTAATGTTTTGATGAATAATAAAATAAAATTTAAAATACTATTTCACTTATTCATATTATTGCTATGGAGCAAAAAAGGTAAGAGATTATCAATTCTCAAAAATATTTTTTGTCAGACAATAAAAAAAAAAACATCTACTTCCTAGGCAGAAATTAGGCAGACGTTTCGTTTAGCACATAACAATCAATAAACAGCCTGCCTGTTGTTGTTGAGAGGTTATAATGATACTTTATATGTTAGCAATGCTTTGTAATGTTGCAAATTCTGAAAGCAACCACATAAAAAATAATGCAAATACCTAAATAAAATATAAAAAAGTATGTGTGTTTTGAAAAAAAAATGCAGTGTTTTTTGTGCCACTTTTGATTGCCAAAACCACAAATTCATTGCCTCGAGTATTGCCCTAAAGTTTCTGTAGCTACTGAATTTTCAATCGTCCCATATAAAATTTTATCACAAACATCATAAACAGCAGCTTGTTATGAAGCAGATTGGGTTGATCCTTGGATTGATCACTATCAGCTGATTTTCAACCAACTGGATTAACTGGCTGGTTATCAGAAATCCTGTTTTCTGAAAATCAGCTGTGTCACTATAATCCATGATCACTGTGTTTGAAAAGTGCTAATATAGGGGCAAATTAAAATAGACACTCTATACACCTAGATACTCTTGTAAACGCCTTACCTGGATTTGTCTTTAGAAATTGCTTCAATATAAGGAAAGAAGCAGCCAATAAACACCTTCTGAACTCCATTGACAAATGTTTGCGGTGAGTTGCACAGAAGCTCCTTTAGTTCTTCAATTAGACTTACATCAGAATTGTTCTCTCTAATTCTTTTGCAGAGATCAGCAGCCTGTGCAAATAGCTTAAATGCGTTTCCTTCCATTTCTAAGTAGGTTTTCTTTCTTGCTCTTTTTTAAATTTCCCGCCCTTCTATCAACTTTTACACACTCAAACAGAGGTTATGTATACTTATGTTTGTATTTACAAATATCCAAGCAAAATCTGAAAATAATGAATCATAGAAATTGTAATTAAAAGGCGATCAAAAACCTATTTAGTTGAGAGAACTTAAAAGGCATTAAGTGAGAATTGGAGATAATCGGAAAACTGAAAATAGTGAAATTTTGGCATTAGACTTTGGGTAAGTATTGTTGAAGTAAATTGTCTTATTTGTAGCATTGCATTTTTGCAACAACATAGAGTGTGCTAGAATATATACGTACTTAAAAATCTAGTACCTGTACATTTTCTTTGCTAATAATTAGAAATCACTTTACTTTGAGCTAGGCAAAATATGGGAGTTGATATTAATAAATGACTCGCCGACGATGTTATTACATTCTTCATTCTTCGCGATTAGAATCGCTCGCTCGACGGTATTTTATTATTGAACGTTTATAATTCCGTAAGTAATAAATGTAAATTTGTGAAAAACCTGCATATACGCCAAAGACTACTCATTATATACCTTAATGAGACCGGAGAGCCTGTAAAACTCCTTTGCTTTTTCAAGTTTCAGGGTTTTTATAACCTTGAAAACGTGGGCCCTTTAATAGGGCCCCCCGCGCTGTTGCCAAATGTCTCTTTAAATCAGTAAGCGACGTAGTCATTTCTTGAACCGGAAAAAACATCAGAAATTTTCTCTAAATAATATATATTATAGATTTACTCACGATTAGGGATACATTTTAACTATTATATATTATCATATATTGTTAGGGTATATAACCCCTAGTCTTGGTGTCGTTATGGTTTAACAAGCAGAAATAGGACATTTTCAAATTTTCTCATGTACATATTGAAACACATACTCTAAGTTATTAAAATATAGAACGACTGTTATAAGGTATAACCACAGAAAGAATTAACTAGAGTCCTTTATTTACAAAATTTTGTCTGGCATCATTTCTAAAGGTTCTGTGCCATGTTTGTGTATATCTGTACAGCACGATCAAAACATAGGTAGAAAATCTTAATTGACGAATTGGCAACAGTGCTGTCAATTCAATGTGTGGTGTGTGTCAACTTCATTGAACTGATGTCAACCTCAAAACGTGTGCCTTTGTGTTTGAAGTTGAGACAGTGCTTGCGAACGTTTTGGGCGATTTTTTGGTGTTTTATTAAAGATTTTATCATTATGGTGAGCTATTGTGGCATATGTAAGACTTCTAGGTATAAAAGTGGGACAGAAATCTTTGGTATCACAGGTAAGTGCATGTATCATGTCTTCACCGATTACCCGACTCAGCGGCCATTTTTTCATTCCCATCGCAAAGCGCGCCTGCTTGGGTCCATATGCATGTTGCAAGTAAACAAACCTGTCAATTTATGATTGGCTCACTGAGTCTAATTAGTTTGAAGGTGGATTGGGTATACCTATACCTCATTCACTTATTTTTCGGCGTCTCTTTACCTTTGAAATTTTAATTTTTTTTTATACCTATCTCCTTTCGGCACATGTTGAGAAGATACTTTTTAGCTAATTTGTCAATTTATCGTCTATTAAACCTTCGTGGAGATTATATTATATGTAACCATTTTATTCAAGTGCCCTAGCTAAAGATGCTGCCTCCGATCTGGCATGGCTGCACACGTGGTACCTACCTGATTGGTCTGAAATCCCTTTAAACGGTAGCCCCAATCTATCTCTCTCTAGAAATGCGTTTCTCTCTTGCTACTCTTGCTCTACATTTTATTTTTGTTTTAAGTAAGATACTTGATACTAGTGTTGTATACAGTATAACTCGTATCTGTGCAGTGTCTAGAATGTATGCAAGGCGTTCATCTGTAATGCATTCTCTAAGACTAAATACTGAGCGTTTCAGTTTTTAATGCTCAATTTTAAAGTTTCACCCCGTACTCCAGATTTCATGTACGTTTATAGCATTGTTTATCTGTCAAAATATTTTCTTTATCTTCAAACTATAGTTTAAACTAAATTTGTCACTTTTTTTATCTTTGAAACCTTCATTTTTTTTCACCCATCTCATTTTAGCACATGTTGAGAAGACCCGATAAAAATGTCAAAGTCAAGTTTTCAAATTCTACTTGACGACAATAATAAGTGAATGGCTTATATGCATCATTCATTTCAATGACCTAGCAGATATGGACAGAGCCAACAAATGCCGATAATTGCCTAAAAACGCCCCCCCCCCCCTTTTTGGCAGGAAGTGTGACGTAATTTTTTCGTCAGCATACGTCATACAAGCGTCATAGCAACTTAAACCCTGAACGGATATTGATTGTGTCGATTGTTTTTTGTTAGGTTGAAAGTTAAGTTTTAGAAAACCTTGGAGCTAGATCAGCTAAGGGCTAGGAGCCTTAGCGCTCTAGCTAAGAGATGGATATAGGTTTGATATTCAATTGGATTGGAATTAAGAAGTAATAAAATTACTGACAGTGACAAATGTTTTGCAATAATTTGACGCAAGACGTCATGACGTTACCGAGGCGTCACTTCCGGCGGAAGTCGTCATATCAGTTCAAAGGTTCCTGTTCCAACTGCTAAAGAGGTCGGCCAAAACTGTAAAACATTATATCGAGGGGTTGAAAAAAAAATAAGAACTATAAATAAGATGCTAGTGTTATCGCATTTCGCAGTGCTTTAGACACTTATATTATTTGCGTTCCAAAACTAAACATCTATACTTCCATTAAGGGACGATTGAGGGATGTTTTAGTACCCACCCCATAGAATGATTCACCGCATGAGGCGTTGAAAAAAATTAAAAACTATAACTAAGATGCTAGTGTTATCGCACTTCGCAGTGTCTTGGACACGTCGTCCAAGACACTGCGTCGAGGTCACAACCAATCGCTTGTCATGGCTAAGGTGGAAGAAAGTCCTTGGATTGCCTTGGGTATTGTCCGCCTTCCAAAACTAAACATCTATACTTATCATCTGTGCTTAGCGTCCTTTATTTATTAATGTGAACGTTTGGATAGCAGGTGTAACGTTTCGACCTTTATTTGAGGTCTTCCTCAGGGCTTTTTCAATCAGAGAAGCTTGTCATTAAAATTAAAACAAAGTACCATATCGGTACTTACACATCTACGGACTTATGTACACTTAGACGACACCACAGGACCAAACAACAGCTTGAGAGGAACCCAACTTAAGTTACCTGCTATCCAAACACGTTCACCTCTATATTTATGTTAATGTGAATGATTTGGTTTGGATCAATAAACGACTACGGGATGTAAACCGTTATAATTATCGACGTTTCGGCTTTAAAACAATACCATCCTCAGGACACTAATAATTATAAAAAAAAAACATGCTATAAATGAACAATAAAACGGTAATGCCACAAAATGCAATTAACAAATTACCAGAATCAAATTTAAAAAAATAAAAGTTTATATACACAAAAAAGAAACCTATCAAAGAGTATCATTAACACAATAAAAAATATTAAAAATACGTTAAAAAAAAATATAAAAAAAAACAAAAACCATACTCACATACAACACTTGCCACACCCTGTGCGTCAGACTCAAAATAGCTATTGATGATATAAGATGTCCTACAATAGCTATTTTGAGTCTGAGAATACAGTTTTTTGGCAATGTACTCTTTGTTAGGTTCCTTTTTTGTGTTCCGTTTTTTTTTGTTTTTTTGCCTTTTAAATGCTTTTTTTTTAAATTTGTTTGTTGGCATTTTATGGAATTACCGTTTTATTGTTCGGTGCATTTATGGCATGTTTTTGTTTGTTTTTTTCATAGTTTTTAGTGTTCTGAGGATGGCTCTGTTTTAGAACCGAAATTATAACGGTTCATATCCCGTAGTGGTTTTATTGATCCAAACCAAACCATTCACCTTAACATCTATATCTGGCACCAATAGCAGCTGCTCATCTATACTTATATTAAGGCTAAATTGAGGGATGTTTTAGTACCAACCCCATAGAATGCTTCACCGTCTGAGGGATTGAAAAAAATTAAAAACTATAAATAAGATGCTAGTGTTATCGCACTTCGCAGTGTCTTGGACACTGGTATTGTGCACGTTCTAAAACTAAACATCTATGCTTATGTTAAGGGAGGACTGAGGGATGTTTTAGTATCAACCACATAGAATGCTTCACCGTCTGAAGGATTAAAACAAAAATTAGAAACTATAAATAAAATATAATAAAACTATAAATAAAATGTCGCTGAAATGTACCGCAAACGAGAAAACTCAATTTATAATTTTCTTGTGTTTTCTGTGTATAATCACAAAATTATACAGTTTTAGCTAAATTAGTAGTAGGCTTTGAAAAACCAATTAGTTGAAATTTGGTGTTAATTAATATATGGTGAGTGTCTCGACCGGAGAATTTACAAAGAAGCAAGTTTCTCGGGTAATCGATCAGCACAGACCGATTACCTGAGAAACTTGCTTCTTTGCTAATTAATATCACAAAGTGGCAAAATCTTTGTGATATCATAACGCTACCAAATTTCAACTAATTGGTTTTCAAAGCCAACTACGAAATTTAGCGAAAACTGTGTAGTTTTGTAATTAAGTCAAAAATAAACAAAATATTTTAAAATTTATTTTATTTATATTTACCGTTTTTAAGGATTTCGCTATGCTTATAGTGGGTGTTTATTTAAACACGTCATTTAGTTGGCTGTGAAACGTCAAAAGAACTTTATGAAGGAACAAAAGTTCATTTACTTTGATTATGTCATCCTCTTCGACCTTTTCTGCCAAAAATTCATAGCCTTTTTGAAGACTTTTATCTATGATGCTTAGTATAGATCCGTTTGCATACAAAGTAAATCCAAAAACGTCTAGAGACGAGTCTAGAGATGATGCCAAGAGAAACGCGTGGCCAAAATGTCTTCAATATCACCAGTCAGTAACTGCTTTAGCTAGAACATTACAACATAAGTGCTTTTACAAAATATTGCTTTAGACATGATTAAGTAAAGCTTGTTCATTAGAGCCGTAATTTTAACTGACTCAACAAAATAGACTTATTGCCATGCATATTATGGATTACAAGGAATTGCGACTTAAGAAGTAACCTAAATTCAGAAAAACCGTCTTAGTTCGGTTAATACTAAAAATTTCGAAAAAAGCCCAAAATGGTCAAGAGATATTATGCTCCTTGACATATTGATTGGCAAAAAATATAAAATTGTGTTTTTTTTTCTAAGAACGGCAAAAGAATGTAAATTAAAAAATATTGCAGTGTTTTACTTAACACCCTGTATATTAAAGCTTAAGTTGTTATTAGCGGACACTCATAGCCATCCATGAAGAGAAATCTCTGCCCACTCCAAACCTTCAAAAGGCATCGAAATCAACGCAGGGGTTCATGAGATATTTGAATTTGAATGTGACCTAAAATTTTGCCATTTCCTTTTCAATTGTTGACTACTGTAATTAAGCATACTACTAAAAGTTGCTAATTTTGCAAATAAACTTAAATTTTTCTTCAAATTGAACAAAAGGCTGCATTGGAACCAAATTTGGACTTGACGGAAACTTGACGTCTCATTTGTGTTCTCGAAAATCATCATTTGCCAATATTAATAATAACTTCATTTACCTCCAGCTCTACAGAGAATAGCAGATATTCGTTTATTATACAGTGAGTTGGTTAGTTATATTATACAGTTGTTATTATTTATCAATTAATCATTCACTGACTGAAAGAAAATTATTGAAATTACCGCTTATTTGTTTTTCCTTCACGTTATTTTTAATATCTCGAGCTATATTCCAAATATTATTGTCGATCTTGTTCTAGAAATGTTCTAGAAAACATTCGTGCATTTCTTTTTCTTCCCAAATTGCATTAACGCATATTGTCCTAACGGTCTCGATAATTTTCAAATAAATTTGTTATATTACAAATGATTGCATTGATTTCATTTATTAAAAGTAAATCGATAATACCTCAAAAAAAATACAACGTTGTCATGCAACCAAGCATAAAAATCTAATAAATGTTGCTGTTCATTTCACTTATTTAAGCTAACGTCCGGATATTCTGATACAACTTATTTATTTTCTTAATGTTATATTTTATTCGAGAAATGATTTCACTAAATATCGCTCGATATTTAAATTTAACTCGATGATTTTTCACTCTGACATGCTTCCCTTGCAAATTATACTCGTCCCAAAGTACTCACGAAATTATGCAATCGTGAAAAATTATCGGTAATTTTAAAGCTTTGGTGGTATTACCCCCGATTATTTCACTTATCCATATTATTGCTATGGAGTACTCCAGGTGCACCAGGTATGTAATAAGTGATAATTCGATAGTTTTCTAAAAAATTACATCGGTAATTTCTCCTTGTCATGAAATCAACAATAATAGTATATTATACAACAAGCATTTAATGAGAGTCGTTATTCTCGAGGGTAACGTTTGAGCCCACGAGCGAAGCGAGTGGCACAAATTGCCCGAGAGAATAACGCTTATTAAATGCGCGTTGAATACTATACTTTATCCACGACCAAGATTCTGGGTTTTCTCAAATATGATAGGTTATAGGTGCCACAAAGATAATTTACAATTTTAAAACCACGACCACGACTGGTTTCGCTATTCAATGGCGCGACGTTTGATGCGTCTTGTCGATAGATGACGGTCTAGTCACCCGCGCATGTCACCGCATGTTCATTTCAATGCTACGAGGGTGGGCGGTAAATTACTTAATTTTATGGCCTATTTTAAGTATTTTTTCAGTGAAAAGTACATATTTTAGTGACAAAGAGACACTGTAACCTACATTTGCCTCAATACATCCTAATAGAAGGATAATTATTTGAATGAACCAGTGGTAACTACCGATTTCATGTTTAGGGAAGTTTACTTTTTGAGTTATCAGTTGCCTACGACATGTTTCGTTTCCATGACAACTCATTATTCACTTGTGAATAATGTTCATTATTCACAAGTGAATAATAATTATCGTTAGTCTTGAGAATGTACAAGAATAATGTGATTATTATAGTATGGACGTGGATAAACACTATTAAATGTTGCTGTCTGATAGACTTATTTAATGTGACGTCCCATGCATGTTTTTCTTGCAAATTTTTGTCTTTCTAAAGAACTCGTTAAATTATGGAAAACATGCAATCGTGAAAAATTATCGGTCATTTTAAAGCTCTCATGGTATTACCCCTGATTATTTCACACATCCATATTATTGCTAGAGAGTAAAACAGGTATTAATAAGCGGTAATTCGATTCTTTTCCAAAAAATTACAGTGGTAATTTTACGTTGACATGGTATCAACCATAAAACCCTAATCAACATCGTTGTCTGATCGACTTATTTCATGTGACATCCGAATATCCTAACACTACTTATTTATTTCTTAATAGTATTTGTGATTCGAGAAATAATCTCACTAAATACCGCTCGAGCTTTAAAATGAACCAGACAATTTTTCACTCTGGCATGTTTACCTTGAAAATTTCACTCGTCCTAAAGGACTCGTGAAATTTTATCTGTAATTTTAAAGCTCTCGTGGTATTACCCCAGATAATTTTAAAAGTTTCTTAGTATTTTTCCGATAATATTATTCTTCCTGTAATTTTGAATATTACTGCTTCTTAATTTTTCCTTTTTCTTACTTTTATCACTAGCTATATTGAACTCGTACATAGAAAGAGATAAATTAATGATAGTTCATCGATTCTGGCTCAGAAGAAACACTTGTGCACTAGGTATACTCGTGTCTTTTCAATCGCTAATGGTATTTATATGCACATTGTCCTAAATTTATCGCTAATTTTCAATGCACGTATTATAATAATTACATACGATTATTTTCGAAAATAACCATGATGCTCAATTCCAGTATCAATTATTTAAGATAAAAAATTACTTTATTTAGACTTCTGAACTGTGAGATGATAATTCGCTGCATCTGAACTTTATATTTTCTAGAAAAACTACACACATTTAAGATGTTCAAAGTACAAAACTATGAAATAACACTCTTTTATAATCACAAGATTTATTTATTTATTTGTTTTATTAATTATGTTGAAACAGTAAGAGCCATTGATACAATGATACCTTTTGATGTACTTAAATTATATCGTACATTCTATAATTAAGTATTTTTAAACAGTTATAACATACACACAATGAATTGCCAAATGTTTGTTGCAATGCACTGGCTCCGATAAATTGGATGCAAAATAGATACCTAAGAGTATTATCAGCTTGTTTGCTTGAAAGAGAGTTCATAAAAATAGTACCTATAGTCATAATCATTTCATTTAACTTTAGATTTGTATTCACATCTCAAAACAATTTATAAATAATTACTACTCGATAATAAATTAGCAGTACAATCCAGTATTATGATTTGGATGTAAACATACACGATTTTTTATGTTAAGTTTATGTGGGACGGACTACTTTCCCTACAGATACACATCAACTGTTTATCTACGAAACAATTCGAAATATACATATAAAAATAAAAACTTAATTAAGAAATCGCTCTAAGTAAGGCAACAAACATTTATGAAACAACTATTACAAACATAATAACAACTTAGCAATAAGAACTACTATATGTTTATTATTAACTTTGGTCTTCTATCTCTCTCCTAATCCAGTAGGATCAATGTCTTAACGCACTGGGGATGTTAAAGTTCTTGGAAATCGATCTTGCCTTCTTCTCATGAATCCCAACATATTTTTAAAAGGTAACTGCATATGGTAGTAGGCACAATACGGCAAGGGATCCCATATTGTGAACAAAGCTTCTCGCTTGTCCAAAACTGTACCGATCAGTTTTGTGACAGTTTCTAGGGAAGGATTCCTTATTGTATTTATAACTGTATCAGGCATTCTATAGGTGCCACACTCATTGATTAAGGGACCCGAATTCTGCCGGCTAAAGTGTCGGCAAGGTCTCCACACTAACCTTGGATGTACGTTAGTGTAGCAGATATATGGCAGAGAAACTCCTACTCGACTACTTAAGGGTTTTATTGTATTTGTGTCTTTTGAGACGACAAATCTAAAGCTAATATGACCAGTGATTGGCCTCAAAAGCTGCAACTTGCCAAAGAAGCTGGTGAGCCACTGGTTGATTTCAGCATGATCAACGGGCATCAACCCATTACTCGTTTTGTCCAGCTTACATGTGACATTAGCAATCACTTGAGATTCTTTAACAGTGGTGCAAGTAAGGTAATGTTCTCCCTCCAGATCTTGTACCACCACCCATGGTCTTTGTTGACTTATGTCACTGGGTAGCTTCAATTCGGTCCTTGAAAGTGGCAGGAGAACTTTAGCCCTATCTCTTAATCCGCTAGGCCCTGCAGTGGACATGACGTAATTGCCAATTCTGATTGAGCCAGTATCGTAGAGTCTGTAGACGTCCTCTTTCGAAGTTACAACGTAATAGTTTGGGGTGCTAATGTTATATTTTTCGCAGCGCTTTAAAACTTCTAAAGTGTCGTCCAGCACCCAAACTTCTTTTATGCCGGGGCAAAAGCAGCTGCATCCAAGAAGTTCCAAGTGCGGCTTGGCAACGGCGTCATAATAAGCAGATGTAGTGGCACTTACCGGTATATAGTAAACCGCGCCCTCCTTGTCTACAATCTCGCATAGAGCTCTGACATAGTTCTGAAGTTGATCGCTTGTAGGTTTGGGCACTGTATAAAACTTGCTAACAGCTGTGGAGTATCTGGCAAGGGCAAATACTCCTTGTACTTCGCAAACTACCACTCTTGCTCCTGCAGAATAGAAGTTGCGTGCCAAATGCAATGCCTGGATGGTACTTCCCCCGCTGATAAGCACTGTCCTCTTTTTTTGCTTCGGAGATTTTGTGTTAAAGATCAAGGAAAAAGCAAATTTAATTATTGTTAGGGGTAGCTGAAAAAGCTGCGAGAAGAACCAAAACCACATGGATATCCATAACATGGGTAGAGCTAGTAATAGCTGTTTCCAAGTTTTAGGCACAATTCCCACAATTATTGCTTTGACAATTCGTAACAAAAACATTGGATACCATCCAACAATAGCGGATAAGGCGGAATAGTTGTCATCTTCTGGTGGCACAGGGCTCTGGCTGTTGCTTCGCAGATCCCGAGCATCAGACTTGATAACAAAAGGTTCCCGTATAACACTCCCCAATGAAGAGGTTCTCCTGATTCTTCTTTTTCTCAGAGTATTATCTGGGGAAGTGGACTCCGGAGTGAAACACCCCGGAGAGTTAGGACTCGGAAGACCAGAACCGCTGGAACTGCTCCCGGCATGGATGCTCTCGTTGCTTGGCCACGACACTCGCGACAAACTTTCAGAGTTGCACGTCGGCATTTTGGGCACGAAAGAGTTCTGGTGCACTAAATCGCCGCAGCATACACGACAAACTTGCTCAACAATTTAGTTTCAACGAAGTAAACGAATAATGAAGTGTTCCGTGGTCTTATAGCCGGCACTGCCAGCATGTACTCTGACCGGCAAAACGATTGAGTTCCCCACTCTTTTCAATTGGTTATTGTGGAAATCCTCTCTTAACAACTCACATTATTTATAAACGACTGTTACGACGTGATAAGGAACCCGATTAACATTAACGCCTCTCAGGCTAGACGCAGTAGGCTGCGTGATCAAAGGTGAAGTGATATTGAATGAGTATAGCGGGTGGCAGCCTTAGTATGGTTAATGAACACTTACCTTAATTTTCGAGACTTTATCGCACAATGCGTGTAAATAATTAGTCTAATTAGGCCTGCGATTAAGCAATGATAAAATATTATTTTAGGTCGCGGGTGAATACTAAAAATAGAAGTTTTATTTAAGCTGAGAAGAAGAACTATTATATGAGAAGAAATGTTATATTGTTGCTTTAAAAGTCTTTGGTGCATAAGATGTAGCTTAAATAAATTAGGTTTACAAAAACATCTGCAAACCAAAAAGTAGCTTCTGCTCCGTGCCCCGGGTCCAACAAATGTGAGTTTTGGCTGCCTATTTTTGCCTTTAATCCTAGCAATTTGATTTCAGTCATTTTTGCAAGTCATTTCTTTCAGCTTTCAAACTACAGATTCAGCATAAAAAGAAGTAAGGCACCTACTCCAAGTAGTCCCACAATATACAATTTTGAGGTTAGTCGCGGCCTACTTTCCTTTTTCCAAGTCCTAAAGGAACATATGAGGTGCGTTTATGTTCACCCACAACGCACGTATATCCCATTGCGACGCCCTTTCTCAGGTCCGCTGATACTTAATTAATTCGTTGAGTCTCGGGCGCCACCCTTTGATATTTATAAAGCGACAAGGGACCGCTATTGCCTACAAGGTAGCTTTTAAACAGAGGAGAAATATTCCAGGGATTTTTAGATTAAAACACCAGGAGTAAAGAACGATAATAAGGTGTCTATTAAACTACGGTACAGCAACATCCAAACACCAACTAATACTACGTCTGTTTGTGAATCTCTATAACTACATACGAACACATCCTAAAACTATGAAATTAATAACAGCGAGAGGGGGGAGCAACAGTTAGTTACTTAGTAAAGGGAATTCTGATGAACCAGGGAAAACGGGAGGTTTCGGTAATAAACCAGTACATTCTGTACTGGATCGGTCGGGGTCGGAAACTTCAATATTGCGTACAAGCAGTAAAAAATCAAAGATTTTCAATGATGCTTATAACGTTTTCTATTAACAATTTTAGTGCAAAACTAGTATATTGCCGTACTACTTCACTGACATTAAATAAAAAGAGACCACAATACATTCATTTTGCACTAATTCTGCCAATCGAAAACGCTATCAGTTGTTTGCAATGTTTGCATATACTGGGTGACACAGGATGTATGTAACATCCCAGAGTTTCCACAATTTTTATTTTAAAAATTTTAAATTTGATGGTGATAAATAAATCATAAATGTGCTTCAGATTCTGTTTTAAGCACTTAGGCACGACTTCCGGTTTAATCGGAAGTACCGCCATATTTCATTTTTTTAATGGAACACCCTGTATATTTGTTCATTTTCGGATTATCCCTCGAATTCTAAGTTATTAACATGTAACATAATGTATGCCTATCTCTTACCGTTATCGAGAAAATCCCGCCAGAACTTTCCATATCATCAATAATAAATGTGGATTTTTATGGAAACAAATTAACAAAATCTTAAAAATATCAATTCGCCATCTCTTTTCCATGACAAGTTTGAAATACTTGGCGATCAGTTTTTTAATGTCTATTGATAGAGAGCCTACAAAAATGGCAGTCTATGAAATCAGGGCTAATCGATGTTAATTTGTTGCCATAAAAATCCACATTTATTATTGATGATACGGAAAGTTCGGGCACAATTTTCTCGAAAACGGTAAGAGATAAGCATACATTAGGTTACAAGTTAATAACTTAGAATTCGACGGGGAATCCGAAAATGAACAAATATACAGAGTGTTCCATTCCGATTAAACCGGAAGTCGTGCCTAAGTGTTTGACACAGAATCTGAAGCACATTTACGACTTATTTAATCCTCAAAACTTCAAATTTTTAAAATAGAAATTGTCGAAACACTGGGCTCTTACATACATCTTATGTCACCAGGTATACTATACCCGGTGACAAAAGGTTTTATTTCAGATTCCTCATCGAATTCTAAGTTATTAACATATAAAGTATGCTTATCTCTTACCGTTTTCGAGAAAATCGCGCCCGAACTTTCCATCTCATCAATAATGAATGTGGATTTTTATGGAAACAAATTAACAAAATCTTAAAAATATCAATTCGCCATTTTTTTTCAATGACAAGTTGGAATAATTTTTTTTAATGTCTATTGATAGAGAGCTTAAAAAAGTGGCAGTCTATAAAATCAGGGCTAATCGATGTTCATTTGTTTCCATAAAAATCCACATTTATTATTGATGATACGGGATGCACCGGAATGAAAAATTCGGGTGCAATTTTCTCGAAAACGGTAAGAGATAAGCATACATCATGTTACATATTAATAATTTATAATTCGTCGGGGAATCCGAAAATGAACAAATATACAGAGTGTTCCAATTAAAAAATGAAATATGGTAGTACTTCCAGTTAAACCGGATGTCGTGTCTATGTGCTTGAAAGGGGATCTGAAGCACATTTACGACTTATTTATCACGTCCAAATTTCAAATTTTTAAAATAAAAATTGTGGAAACGCTGGGTTGTTACATACATCTTGTGTCACCCGTTATATACCTATATATACGGCGAACCTCCTAATACATTTGAATAGATCGAAAATGAAGCTCTCCAGTTGGCTATAAAAATCTCGTAGATAGAGCCTATTTCAAATAGATATCTAGTAAGCTCAGAAATTGACATATAAATGACATGTTTACATGGATGAAATATGATGAATCTGTCAATTGCTCAGCCTGCTAGATGAATATTTATTTGAAATGGCCCATAGTTAAATAGCGACATCTGTTGGCACATAGTGTAGACACTAATAATTTATTGTTTCTGCTCCATTCTAACAAAATTAGATTACAAAGTTCTTTTTTAAGGTAAGAGAGAAAAGAGCGAGCAGTTTTTTGATAATGTGCAGTAAAATGCGCTTATTCACTATTGGGGTGTAGCTGTGCAGTTCGTTAATGTAATGTGTAGCATTTTGCACAATTGTGTAGCTTGTAACAACCCTGTTTGGGACCACTGGGACTGGGGTTTCGGAGGAAGCGTACTTTATAATTCGGATTCGGATATAGTCGGTTTCGGTTTATTCACATCCAGGCTGGCTTTGAAGATCGGTGATAGGTCCCAAATCGGATTTGAACGAAGCGGTACGGTGAGCGGTGTGTTAGCGATTTTCCCGGGTACATATGAACGCACCCTGTGATGAACAAAATGAACGCGGCCAGAATCAGCATGGCACCTGCGTCATTTGAACGTCACAGGTACTCCGGTGGAGCACGACAACTCCAACTACACCGGAAAATCACAAATCCACTCCTCTTGCGTCGTAAAACCCTAGCATGCATGACATCAGGAGCCGGAACGTGAAGCAACAACGTCGGCCCCCTAGGTCTGATATCCGGTACTAACTCGTTGAGTCCTCCCATTCGATCGACTGTCGACCCTCGACGACCTAAAATGTTCGAATTATTTTACTAGTCTTAATAAATTCTGTCGGCTTGTTAAGCGCGACAAACAGGTGGCGCCATCTATGGGCGCACCCGCGGACCTACGGCCGTTTTGGCCATTGCCTTTGCTTTTATATGGGGAATTCCCGTTTTTTATTTAAATAAAAGGTGTTGTAATGAGTTGGGTGATGAAATATAAAGAAAATGTTAGTTGTGACGTCATTACCTGTGAGTTAGGGAAAAACTTCGTTACACCATTCAGGATTTTTTGGCATCTTAGTAGCCATAGAATGTTCATTTTTTCTCTATCCATCTCCCATTTATTCATGTCAAGAAGATTAGCAATCAAAGTCAAAGTCAAACTTTCAAGGCTTACGAGTTTCCAAACTTCTGTGAATAGATAATAGAGAGTGTCATGAAAGGTCATGTCATGCCATATAATAGGAATGTTTTGATCTGGGGGTGTTTCAATTGAATACGCATATTCTTAAATATGTTATTCTACATTAAATTTTAAGTGGCGCCATCTGACGACGGCAGGTGCTTTCACTAGGGTGATGCGAGATGATTGTGAAGTGATCCAAAAACCAGTTTTCTGCAATATTGTCACTTCCCACAGACAAAAGGCCGAGATTTCGTACCTATATCGTCTGGGGCGGTGTTGCCAACATGTCATGTGAAAAATGCACGATTTATCCTTAGAATTCCTTAGATTGAATGATTGAAATATGTTGTGTAAAATAAAAGAAAGCGAGCAAAAAAATTGCGCCACAGGCGAAAATTCTTTTAGGTGTCACGCTGTCACGCCCATTTTTTCAAAATGTTTACAAATATTTTTCAATTCTCGAAATACGAATGACAGTAACGAGTAACGACAGTCGACATGACATCCAATCAATGACATTTACCATTTGACAATTGACCGCTGACCCTTCCAGCGTATTGACCATTCGAGAATTACGTCATTTGACATGTTTGCCCCCCAAGGCAATATGGCGGACCAACTTATTTAGATATGAGAGCGAACTTAAAACTTGATCTTGATCTTCATTTGATTTGAGATTTATTTATTGTATGTTCAAAAATTGTCTCTTTTAGGCAAAAGCTCCCAGGGAGGATTTATAGTTTTGTAGCTGTACGAAGTACGAAAGATAATCAAAACAAATTTGCTTTTCATAATGGTGTTGTCGTTTTTACTATTTTTTCATACTTTAGGTTATTTATGTCTGATTACAAGTTATGCAGGTGAGTCAGGATTAAACTGTCGTACGTAAACCACGATAGAGAAATGGATTTAAAGCAGAAATTTTTAGTAAGGTTGTATCGGAAAATGCTTTGCAACCAAGTTGCAGGGTAATTGATAAAATTTTAAATTTTTTACAGGTTTTTGGTGCTTGTATTTTATCATGCCCATCATTTGTTTGAATTATTAAAAAAATAATATTTGTAAATGCAAATTATTTGTATTTGTAATTTTTTCATACACTTTGTTGTCACCGTTTTATACAAAACAGTGACATACGAAAAAATATCCATAGATAAAAAGTTTCTAAGTTGAAGAAAGAGATTGTTTGAAATGCAGTGGCGCACCACAAAACAGTTTGAAAAGGTAAAAAGAGGCCTGACCCCTGAAAAAAGTATCCTCCTGTGCCCATATTTTCACCACAATTTGTGAATTGTTCTTGTGGAGATTCTAAAGAGTCCCGTATGTACAAATTTTAATCCTACTATGTCAAGAAGTATGACTGAAGCAGCTATGAAACAAAACCTGTAAAAAATCTGAAACTTTATCACCCTCTATCTTGGTAACAAAAGATATTCAGGTACAACTTTCTGCTTTTAATTTTCTTTGATTCTTAATTCTTATTCACCATCTCCTTATAACCACGGAAAATTTCGTAAATTTGGCTACATAGTTTGGTTGCCCCACGAATCAGTATGGCAGACTTTTATCGAAGTCAGCTGTTCTAGAGTCGTCAATAAGGTCAATCATCTGTCATTGTCATTGTCGTGTCATTATCATACTCAATCCAACGAGCTAAGAGATAGTATGGAGAGAGCAACAATTGTCGACATTTTCTTAAAATTCGTTTTTGGCCAGAGTTGTGTGCCCCCTTAACGGTGTTGTCGTCTCAGAATGATCGCACATTGGTGTATCCCATGGATGAAAATAGCCAAAAAAACAGTCCAAAACGATGGTTTCTCCATTCTCTCCCAATCACAAGTGAAACCAACACGGTAGTACCATGTGTTCATTATAAAACTTCATCTAGTTGGCTGTGAAATGTTAAAAGAAAAGGAGGGAGAAACAAGAGTCCATTTACTTTGATATCCTTTTCTGTCAAAATTTCATAGCTTGCTAGATGAGGTTTTCTAATAAACACCCCCACAACACATAAGGAGAAACCTTTCTGCTCCACAGTTTTGGCGCCCTTCTTAGCAATTTTTGCCGCATGTTTTTGCATGAAAATGGCGAACCATCTCCTTATAACAGAATATTTCGTATATTTGGCTACATGGTTTGTTTGCCCCACGAATCAGTATGGCGGAACTTTATCGAAAACAGCTGTTCTGGAATGGTCAATTGTGCCGAGATCATGCAGCTTTACTCAAAGTGCTCTGTTTACTCTCTGGACTTCAGCTCCACTAGTAGTAGTAATGTAGTTTCGTGAATATCATGCGTTATGTTTTTTTATGCATTTATAATTTTGCTTCGTATTTGTCGCTTTTAATTAATCAAGATCTGTATGGAAGAGAAAATCCTCAGATTCTAACAGATTTTACGAAATCCTCCTAAATTCCTAAACGTTCATAAAAATCCTTAGATCTAAGGATAAAATCCTTGACTTGGCAACACTAGTCTGGGAGCGACGTTTAGCAGAGTATCAAACTCCTTTCTCTATCAGGCAGAGGAACCATAGACCGGTTTCGCTCTTATTAGAGCTCATCAGTATGGTATACCTCGAACCTGACAGAAAAATTAGTTTGAACGGCAATTGGATCTAACTCTTGCTTAAAAGCCTGTATGTGTATGTAAGTGGCGCCATCTGACGACCGCAGGTGCTTCCACTAGGGCATGCGAGATGATTGTGAAGCGATCCAAAAACCAGTTTTCTGCAATATTGTCACTTCCCACAGACAAAAGGCCGAGATTTCGTACCTATATTGTCCTATATCATTGGCGACGTGTAGCAGAGTATCAAACTCATTTCTCTATCAGGCAGAGGAACCATAGACCGGTTTCGCTCTTATTAGACCTCATCAGTATGGTATACCTCGAACCTGACAGAAAAATAAGTTTGAACGGCAATTGGATCTAACTCTTGCTTAAAAGCCTGTATGTGTATGTAAGTGGCGCCATCTGATGACGGCAGATGCTTCCACTAGGGCAACACTCCACGACTTCAATTGAGCTTACTGATTGCTCAATTGAGCAATCAGTCTCTGGATGGATACATCGGATGGATTCAATCTTGAGTTGGGTACGGCATGAAGATTTTTGTGAGGATTCTGTATAAATGGCAAAATTTAATTGTAAACATTTCCAGGCCACATAAAGCACCTGTGAACAAAATCTACTTACTTAATTTCACATAATAATGCAACTCAGAATTTTGCCCGTGAAATGAGGTCCGTCCGACAAGTATGCGGCCGTGAAACCCTTCACACTTTTATAGACTTGTCTTCATTCTCAAAGTCAAATTGTCTGGCCCATATATTCTGACAATATATTCTGTCAGGTTCGAGGTATACCATACTGATGAGCTCTAATAAGAGCGAAACCGGTCTATGGTTCCACTGCCTGATAGAGAAATGAGTTTGATACTCTGCTAAACGTCGCCCCTAGACAATATAGGTACGAAATCTCGGCCTTTTGTCTGTAGGAAGTGACAATATTGCAGAAAACTGGTTTTTGGATCGCTTCATCCATTAAATTTTAAGTAGAAAATTTTTCATAAAATTGTGTCCGGAACGACTTTATTTAGAAGACACAGAAAGATAAAGTAAAATTTGACGATACTTTTTTTATAGTTGTTTTAATAACGGGTGTTGATATTTTAGAAATTTGGCATAGGCGAACAGACTACTAAAAGACAAAACTTGCAATAATAGAAAATAAGGTTTGTGGACAGTAGCATGTGCATATCGCAAAATATGAAAAAAAGATGAATTGTAAAAATAAGCACAATAACAGTTTGCAGAGCTGACTCCACTACATACAAATTTAATTTTTATTTATTGCAAAAACGTGTCTTGTAAGTGTCCGTTCGCCTATTCCATTTTTTTTTAAATGTTAACAACCGTTAATAAAATAAATAAAAAAAAGTATTTACAAATTTATTATAACTTCGGCTCGTTGCTATAAAATTGTATTTGCTATCTCTATTCCCTTACAGTTGTGGAACACCCTGTATTTCTGTATATGTGGTCTAACAAAAGAGGGTTTGTTTAAAAGTGGTAGACAATGATGTACTATTAAGGGAAATATCTTGGACTACCATTGTCTTTATTGAGTTTTTTTACACGACGTTTTGTTCTGCTCGTTTTCAAGTGAAACTGAGCATTAAGCTCGAGGCTACCTGCTTATGTACTAACACAGCTAACCACGCCCACCATTCCTATTGGCCGGATCGTCGCGGGTCAAGCGACCAGCAGTTGTCCGCCTTGTTCGGTTCCGACACAAATGGCCTCTTGTATGATTATCGACGCTCTAACCGTTTTGAAAAGAAGGTGATTTGAAAAAGAAATGTCATTACACATGTTTCATCTTAGTTGTCATGTTTCATGTTAAACTCAATTGCGGAAATAATATATCAAGGCAAGGAGCTCTTGGTTCTAATATATCAAAGAGCTCAAAAGTTATTTTACTTATCTAAATAACAAACTTGTTAGCGGTCATTAAAAAGTTTTAAAAAAATGTTACAAAAAAAAGTTCTACCACGTTCATGGTGAAAGTATTTATTTTGTAATCCAAATTTAGTGTTTTAATCAATATTTTCGCAAGTATCTTGAAAACTAGAAATATTAAGTCATACGATTTTTAAACTTTATATACGGTGCACTTGATATTACCGATATTTTACTTTTTTTTAGCCAAGCCTTTTTCCAGGCAATTTCTTGCACAAAAACGAAGATAATAGGCAGTAAAAATAAATAAAAATAAATAATCACGAATTTACGTGACGTGGGCAGTTGTTAGGTTAAGTTGACTGCGCTCTAAGCAAAAATTTGAAGTATTTAAAAGTGTTGAGATGTTATCTGAGTTGCTATCTAATTCGCACAGGTATAAGCTATTCACTTATTATTGTCGTCAAGTAGGCGTTGGAAATTTGACTTTGACGTTTTTATCGCATCTTCTCAACCTGTGCTAATCGAGATGGGTATACAAAAATAAGGTTTCAAAGGTAACAAAAATAAGTGAATGGGTAGTATACAATGCGTCCCATAAGTACGTGACAATCTTTGAGGAGCGTATACATCACAGGTCAAAAGCACATTAATTTGTCATATATACAGGGCGTCTTTTTTAAGTACGTGCAGTATTACTATCTCCGAAACCGTTGTAGTTACGAAGACGGTTAGATTAGCAAAAAGTAGACTCTTGCAGAGCCTGTTTAGAAAACCTTTACAATGTTGCCACATTTTGTGCGCCTTCTGATATATTTCAAAAAATTAAAAAAATACCAAATACGTAAATCTCTTCTATTTCAAAAACTATTGGTGAAACAAAAAAAATAATTATAAAGTTTCAGTTTACTCTAGCCGCTCCTATATGATATCTCGATTAGCTTCGTGTGACGTTTATCAACCAAGTTACCTGTATAAAGCTAACCAAATCAATCATCAAGGTAATGACCTGGTAAATGACGTTTTCTAAAGAACATCCTCTATGTAAACCCGTACCTATTTAATAAAATTATGTTGATAGTACTAAGTAAGATCGGCTGGTATCTAAGTGTCATATTAAGCCAACGGAATTATGACTTTGTATTGAATGTAACGTTGTAAAATCTTGTTTATTATGTCTTCTATGACAATTAATTTAAGATATTTAATTAAGTAGGGGTTTAATTTTTTAACTAAAATTGGGTTCTTTTCCTAAAAAATAAAACTCTGGATATAACTACATGTATGGAACTACGTAACATGCAGATGTACTTACTAAAGAAAAATTCAGTATAAAACTTTAAAACTGCATAAACAAGACAAAACTCAGATATAATATTTTGATGATGGATTTAATTGGTTTAAAACCCTATTTATGGAACAGCCCTTATATTAAGAAATAATTATGAAAAAAAAATCTAAGTCCGTATTTAAAAAAATTAACTTTATCCTGGTAATTCGGTTGATAAGCGTCACACGAAGCTAATCGAGATGTCATAAGGGAGGGGTTAAAGTGTAGTGAAACTTTGTTATTTAAACTTTTTTTGTGTCACCAATAGTTTTTGAAATAGAAGATATTTAAAATTTTCGGAATTTTAACATTTTTCTGAATATTTCAGACACTAATTAAAATGTGTGCAAAACACTGAAAAGGATTTCTAAAAAGTCTCCACATAAAACAACTTTTTGCGAATTTAACCAACCTTGTAACTACAACCGTTTCGGAGATAGCAATACTGCACGCACTTAAAAATGACATGGTACATACAACCCCTCTCGCACAATTAAAAAAAAATGCTGGGATGGTTGCTCTTTTACGACTCTCTTTAACAAAGGAGCTATATGCCAATATGATCTTTTACTGGTGTTAAGGGTTAAGTATAAATATTTTTCATCAAAAATTAATTTGGCGTTATTAAAAAATAAGTGATGCCAAAGTCTATCGAGCTTAAGAGAAAAATTGCTCAGAATTACTTCATCCCATAACCACGTGACCGACAAATTGGTTTGTTATTTTAAAACCCAAAATAAACATTATTGCATGGTTCTTTCATGTTTTGTTATTAGTTAAAATGATAGCGACATTCTTTAGAGGCAATGTTGAGATTTAAACGAAAAAATAAAGCTGGATTATATTGATTAACTTTTTTATGTTATATAATGTAAGAATAAACATTTCCTAATTAGATGTTTTTAAGCTGTATAAGCCACTCTCTTCTTATTGTTGTCAAGTAGGCGTTGGAAATTTGACTGTGACATTTTTATCGTATCTTCTCAACATGTGCTAAAAGGAGATGGGTATAAAAAAATGAAGGTTTCAAAGATGACAAAAATAAGTGAATGGGTAATAGGTATGGAAGCGGAACTACTGGAAGTAAATATTGCATCTAGATATAAAAAATGCAAGTTGCATACCTATTCACGACTATTCCTAGTAAAAAGTGGCTTTTATATTTTTTCTTCAAGTCTTATCAAGGTTTTGTTTGATGGTTATTTTTCCAAATCTATTAAAACATAGAATGTAAACATGCGATTGCAACTCTTTAGTTAGTGGCTAGTGATGGGCACTGGATTCTGGATTAGGAGATGTGTGTATTGGGGCAGGCTTGTTTGCCCTAAAGTACCTCTTCTTCTCTCTCAATCATCTCTAATTTAACTCTAGAAAAATATTTTTGGGGCAGCAATTATTACATAAGTAAGGCAAATTCAAGAAAAACTAATTTGTGGGAAATTATTATGAAAAACCGCAGCAGAGACATCGCCAAAACTTTGCGTGATAGCGTGTCAAGGAAACAGAGGTAGTTTATTTTTTCTTCTATTAATGACGCTTATTTGAAATCCTTCGATTCGATTTGTCATGTTTAGTTTGGGGGAAACGTAACGGTAATATTTTCTCCAAAAATACAAAATCGAGTTCGTATGCTAATTTTTTCCGTGCGCCCAGGATTTCTATAAATAAGTCCATCACGTGACAATAATCCATATTGTTTTTAGATCAGATAATTTTTTTAGTTTTTTTTTATTAAGACATTAATCTGTAACTACCTAGCTTCATACGGTTCTGCACCTATCATTAACATCACATTTTAGCCGTGATGAAGATATATTAAACAATATCGAAAGCTTGGAAGGTTTCAGGTTTTAATTATCCTTCGTCGAGACCGACAACCCAAGAACAAGTTGTTTTAGACAATTCTCAGCTCTCTGTAAGAGATTGCGGTGGCGAACTAAACATTTCTGAGACAAAAGTTTGCAAAATTTTAAAGAAATATAAAATGCATCCTTTTTCAAAAGTGCAACATTTAACTGAAGAAAACAAGAGACAACGATTACGGTTTTGCACATATAATATGTTAAATAGGTTCAATAATGATTCTGATTTATTTAACGAAGTGATATGGACAGACAAGTCATCAGTTACCACCGCTGGTATACCAAATAGAAAAAATATATACCAATGGTCATCCTTCAAATTATTTTGAAGTTAAACTATCTGGTCGTCGCAGTGTAAATATGTGGTGCGCAATAAAACGAAATAGAATATTTGGTCCTGTATTTTATAATGAACACATGACAGGGAACCGCTACTCAAACCTGCTAAGAACTGATGCAGAACAGTTTTTAGAAGATATACCTGTTAATGATTGGCTTAATGCCTTATAGCAACAAGATGGGGCGCCTTATCATTGTATTGTATTCAATGTGGGTGGACTTATACAGTCCTCCACTGCGACCTGCAGGGTCTATTGTGGCTCACTCGAAGTGTTACCAACAAGGTTTACCCCTGCTTGCTCCACTAGTTGTCACCCGTTATTCCCAGACCTCAACGAAGCTGATGAGTCTCTCGGGCGACACTGCGTTTGCACCTTGAGGTTCAATGATCGTGTTTCCGAGGAGTAAGTATCTCGATCTGGCAATAGCCGGGTAGTCACATAGGACGTGCTCAATTGTCTCGTCGTCCTCCAAACACAGCCGAGACTTCGTCTCTTCGGACAGTCCGAGTAAGTTCATGTGAGATCTTAGGTGGCTATGTTCGGTGTACAGTGCAGTGGCCATTCTGATCTGTCTCCTATTTGGTATGGGGAATGTTTGGGCTTGTGCCCTCCCTGTTTCCGTGAAAAATTTTTTTGGAGTGTGATAGTCCGGGTAGGTTCTCCCACCAGTCCTGGGACTTGTCGTTGCTCCATTTCTAGAGTTCAGCCTTGACCAGAGAGTATGGGATTCCCAGTGCCGGCTCCGGGCCTACGGACGCAGAGCCCACCACCCTCCTAGCTAGAGAGTCGGCCCTCTCATTGCCTTCGTGACCACGATAGCCCGGGATCCATACCAGTGTGACGCTGTTCTCCTGCGATAGGGTGTTCAGATTTCTGTGGCAGTTATAAACAGTTTTGGAATTGCAGCGCAAAGACCTAAGCGCTAGAAGCGCTGCCCAGCTATCAGAGCAGATCTTTATTGATCTATTGTGTCCTTCCTCCTCTAATAGGTGTCGGGCACACAATTCAAAGACATGTATCTCTGCCTGAAACACTGTGGTGAATCGGCCCAGGCTCTCTGCTATGCAGATGCCATCCGATCTCCCGTACACTCCGCAGCCAGCTCTTTCTTCGGTTTTGGATCCGTCCGTGTACCAGGTACTTCCTGCCGGTTGTAGATTTTCGCCTCGTTCGTCCCAGTCTGCCCCTGAGGGAACCCTGACGACGTAGCGAGTGTTCAATGTACGTTTTGATGCCATTAGGTCGGAGATCATATTCAATACCGCAAGTCCTTCCAAGCCAGCCTGGGCATTGTTGGCCCCACCATCGAATGGCTGCGGTGCTATGTTCGTCACTTGTTGCAGCTGGTATGTCGCCTTATTTACCTCTCGTTCAAGGAGTATTTTAAGTATAAGCAGGTCGAGCATGCACTCCATGGCTGCCATGGGCATCGTTCTCATTTCCCCCGTGATGCAGAGACATATTTGTCTTTACGGAGAGGACAGTTTAGCTTTGATGGAGCTCTGTCTGTTCTTTCGATACCAAACTATGACCCCATACGTGTTATCGGTTTCTTATTACCATCACGTATAGCCACATAGTTTGTTTGGGTCCCATCCTACATGATTTGCCCCATAGGTTCTTGCACCACCAAAGGGTGTTGAGTACAACATCCATCACCCATTGCAACGTTTTGGAGATTTGTTGGTATGGGTGGTTTCTTATAAGGATAACGATGTCGTCCGCGTATGCTTGGACCTCGACTCCTCATAGTTCCAATAATAAACAACTTTTCACATTAGCGCTACTGCTGTGGTAAAAGTATTTTACGCAAAACTGATACGTAATAGGGTTAAAAATGCGGGCGGAAAGTTCTACTTTACCGCTCGTCAAGAAAGAGCACGTCTGTCAAACAAATAAACAGATATAATTTTATTTAAAACAATACCTTGTTTCAAAATTTCCTTTTCATACCGCTCCCTTGATGTTTTTGGGCACAACTCGGTTAATGCTTCCTCGGCAGCTTCAGATTCTATATTCGCTGGAAGATTTATGATTACCGAGGATTCGTCATCGATGGAGGAACACATTTTCGAATAGAAAAATTACAATTTTTAGTTGACTTGTTTGACAATCAAATAAAGATGTTTACCTGGTAACGGTTTTTTAACAATCGGCTTGTCGCAATCCGCTTGCTGGTGTCGTAATGGTTAATCATTCCATATTAAAAAACGTTTTCCTTACCCTACTCAGAAAATGACCATTTTCCAGGCTAGTTAACTGTACAGAAAATACACATTTGCCGTAAGGGAACGGAAAAACCGTTTTCCGTGCGCTGTTTATTTACCGTTCTCAGTTGTATATCACTACTTATATTAAAATAAGATGGCCACCAGTTGCGAACTTCAGCTTTAGCAAGTATCCTTGACAACTTCTATTATATGATTGGTTGATTTTGATCTCTCTGTCAGGCTTTTTAGCAAATATTGTTTTTAGCAATTTTTTAGCAAATATTGTGTTCAGAGTCATATTGAAAAGTATCGTTCATTACACGTCCGAAATGCTTTTTCCCGTCTTACATGACTTTCCGCAGAGTTGCCAAAAAATCGGCAACTCTAAGAAAGAGAATATCGACATTATTTCGCCAAATTTTTTTTTACCTTGTTATTGTAAGCCGTTTCGTTTGTACCAAGCAATCTTTAAGTAAAGTTAAGTTAAGAACCCCTATCCTTAAATGATATAAGTCTTTTCTCTATAAATAAAAAGAAAAAGAATAAGAAAATTTAAGTAAAATAACTACACAACATACAAAATAAATTAATAAATAGGTGCAAATATTCAGAATAAAAAGGGTAAAATGTATAAAAAGAGCAACGAAAAACAGAACTCGAACTGTTTCATGATTTGTCGTCACATTTTCACCAATCCATGCTTAAATTCAATCGCAATTTTCAATTCGAAGTCGCAAAAAGCGACAAAAAGTCGCCACTTTGGACCACACACCACTGGACTTTCCGTGCTCGGCTTCGCCTCACACAATTTGTCACGCGCGTACGGAAAAAGGCTATTTTCGGTACTCCTAATGAAATATACTATGTAAAAACCGAGATAAAACGTTCTCATTAACATTTCTTCCGCGGGCCGCAATCGTATACTTTCAGCCCTTTATACGTAAACAATTATTACTTCATACTGTATCATTTAGGACACTTTTACGTACTTGATTTTAATCCGGTAAAATTGGCGGATTTGTCAAAAATATATTCGCCGCGCATAAAATTATTTTTTTCCCGTTTTTAATAAGTATTAAGTAAAATGTTGTACATCATACGTCCGGTAAATATAGTTTTACAGTAGTCGTTGCGAAATTCCAGACTCGGCTAGCGCCTCGTCCGGAAACATCTTACTTCTACTGTAAAACTATATTTACCGGACTTATAACGTAAAAAACTATTACGTAATTTGTTTTCTTCAAACCAGGCAGTTATTATGGCTAGTATTTCTACATTGGAAAAAGGAGAAGTTGCTGCCACCAATACTTCTTTATCGAATACGGACCAACCTGAGTGCTTTAATTTTGCCGTAATAAGTTCATTAGATGCGCCATTTAATGGAATTAATTTTCAAAATGTATCGAATTATGTTTTTAATATTACTAATAAATAATAATAATAGTTATGATTAAAAGCGGTAAAACATTAGCGGGCAATTTTTTTACTTTACGGCCCGCTGCCCTGAGCGACGGGATAATTCTCCAAAGTTTTGTCTATTTATCTAAAGTAATTTATTAACAATTACCTACTATTTAATTTCGTTGTTTGTTCAATAAAATTTGACTCCCTGCATCTCCATTGATGTTGATATTTCGAGAAAGCTCCAAAGAAAGGGTTTTATTTTTTTGGAGCCCTATTCGCCGGTGGAACGATAACATCACCTTTGGAACCACCCTGTAGGTATACATAGATAATCTCTTGAGTAAGGTGTACGCCATAAACCATATTAAAATATATAAATACAAACAAAATCAATTACGCAAATTGATTGCGATTGCGATACCAACAATAACAGCGTATACATGGGAACTAGTCACAGTCAAATACAAATATACATCATTATGATCTCTGCTGAATGATTGTGATACAGGTTTTCTCGCCTTGTTTATAATACAGTAGGACGTAAGGGGTCAACATTGATAATGTTAGGACCGCTTATTTGCCTAGGGAGATAAAAACGTCAGCTGTCAGCGTTTTTGCAGATGCATTAAACTCCACGTTGACATAATATATACAATTTTGTTTGTCGGTTACTACGGAAACGAAGGCTTGATATGGATTTTTGTTGTAAATCAGCGGAGTAGTTTCTTCCTAATTTAGTATCGTATTGTATATACAGTATCGTATATACAAGGTGGACCAGGTTTTCAGCGCGACAACCGTCAAGCTGAAACATTATGTCTTAAAAGTATCGGTATTTCGTCCCACATATTCGGAGTTTCCGTTTCTAAAAACTCTAAGAAGTTTTCTGAGTTCAAACGTCGAGGTAAAAAGTAGGGTCCAAATAAATGGTTATTGTAAATCCCTATCCACACATTTAAGCTAAATTCAACTGAAAATTTCGAGGTCGGCGTGAGGATTTTCATGGTCCCATATACGGGGTGTTCATTATAAAACTTCATCTAGCAGACTATGAAATTTTGACAGAAAAGGATGACATAATCAAAATAAATGGACTTTTGTTTTTCCATCCTTCTCTTTTGACATTTCACAGCCAACTAGATGAAGTTTTATAATGAACACACCCCGTATGTTGATTATGCAAATTAACTACGCCGCGGCGGGTAAAGTAGCACTCGTCGGACCATTGTATGTTGTTCAAAAAATCCCTGTTTTCTTGAACTGAGTGAAGGATCCACCTACAATAAGGAATTATTTTTTCTTGGTCTCCTGGATGTAGCCCTTGAACAGGTTGTAGGTGAAATGGACGCCGGTGATCTCGTCTAAGAGTACGAAGTATATTGGAGTTTGAGGTGCGAAGAATACGAGAAGCAATACGGAAACTCGTTGGATTTCTGTCAAACTCATTTATTATCTGTCGAGAAATTCTTCTTTGTTGTTGGTTTTGGTTTGCATCTCGATCCTCATGCAAATTCCCTAAACCTTTCTCAATTAATTGCTGATGGACTCTTGCCAACATTTTGCGACTAGGATGTGTTCTTTGCGGATATCTCCTTCTGTATTCTCTGGCGCCCGCTCTTGAGTTTCCGTTAGCAAATCCATACACAAAATGGATATCCGCTATTTCTCTATTTGAAAATCTAAACGGCATTTTGACACTAATGAACTTTACAGAAATTAGTTATGTTATATTTGTCAAACATTGTTATGAAAACTGGCGCCAACATCATCAAGGCTGTATCAAGGCAGTATGCAATTAAGAAATAGGTAGGTAATCCATTTAAACACAAACATTTAAAAATATTTTATTATTATTATTAAACGGTGTGCCCTACGAAAAAAGGCCAAGAGAACTTTTTTATTTCCAATTGAACAAGGACCTCAAAGATAAATTTTTATCTTCAGAAAAACCAGTAGCGTACCACTTTTTTGTTGAAAAATAGCCAGTCACGAGCCGCCATGCACGTGACTGGTAACGCTGAAAAGACCTTTTATATTGCAAAACTTGAGTCTTTCATCGCTATTGACACCCGTACAATTTCATTAGTATCTCTGGCAGTTTCAAAAAAAAATCCATTTTTTTGTTTTAAAAAAAAATTAACACTTAGGGTTATTTTTGGACGTAGAACACCTCCTTAAACTTTGGCACCAAAAACCTGGTCCACCCTATATACCACGGTTGTGTACTACTTGTAACATCTGCTTATGAACCTCATGACGATCCTTCAGCGCAGTCCTTTGGGGTCTGGGATTTAAACTTAACGTTTGGGTCATAATAATGTACTTTACTACCTTGGTATATAATAAACTATTTTGGAAACAAAAACATTGGATTAATGAAAGACGATATTACTAACGCAACATCGCTTTATATTTTATAAATTTTCTTTTTTTTTCCGACGTTTCGGCAGCGATGCATGCCTTCATCAGGGAGAATTACACTGTACTAGAGAGACACGAACTGTTATCACTAAGAATTGCTGTTGTTGTATGCAACTTGTTATTTTAAAAACAAAGATTCAAGCACAAAACGTATGGAAAATAATTATTTGTGGTACTTACATTAGTCAGTCACAGTTTAAAATTCATATACAATATCACAAAGAGTGTTACATTATAGCATATACTGCTAAAACAACAATCCAGCGCATAAACTGTTTTTGTACAGCATTTTGTAAAATACTAATTTCCATATACAAATGAAAGCACAACAAGATTAAATAAAAATTATGAAAAAGAAAAAATAAAGTTACTTAACAGTTTGTCCCAATTTATTATTACATATGCCCAGCGATCTATGTCTAGATTGGTTGATTTCAGGAAAAAAAGTAGAAATATAGGTACAAGTAAAGAAAACATATCTAAGAAATTTATTTAGTACTTTTTTATATAAAAACTTGGTTTTCAAAGAAACACAGGAAACCGTGGATTACTAGAGGGCTAAAGATCTCCGCGAAAAACATGCAATGTTTGCATTACATTAAAAAGTTCTTTTTTTTTCAAGCTGACTAAAAATGCGTCATTTGTTTTCTCCATACGCACACCTAAAATGGGCTTTCTAATCCTGAGACCAAAAAAAGTAACAAAAAAGTCCTAGGCAGTAAAAGTAAGGTTACTGCTACTGTCATGGTGGCGCATATACAAACGATTTTCATTCACCAAAATTATTTGAACACTAAATGACCCCAGATAGACCGAGTGTATTGCCATCTTTACATTCTTATTGAAAAAAAAAGGATGGGAATACTCTTAGACCGCTCGAGAGCACCATCCGAAACCGTTATTAACTTGAGTTCGGTAATTACATCCCGAACGCTCTTGACATCAGTCTATCTCACTCTAGCTTGTTAAGATTTTAGGAGATGGTCTGTGTCCGGAGCGCTCGGATGGAATTACCGAACTCGGCTTAAGTCGAAATCGCATATGTTCTCGCGGGTTCGTCTGTTAGATGTTATGCGCGTCATCATATTTATCTGTAAATGTGATTTTTATTAATTTAGTATTGATAATAGTACAAATTTTTAGTTTACTATAATTTGTCTAAACCACCTAAATCATTGGTTATGATTTAATACGATTAAAACCTTTGAACTTTGAAAACCTCCGTTCTAACACATTCTATTTATTTTACAAATAATATACACCTCTATCAGATGTAATGGTTTTGTAGGTTTAGGACAAATAAAACTTCCTTGTCGTTTGAATAAAGGCCAACGTTTCGACGTTTAATTTACGTCTTCTTCAGGGCTAGAAGCAAATACAAAAAACGCAATAAACAATTGAAAAGTGGCTAACAAAAATATAAATTCAAAAAACGTTTAAAAAATATTTAAAATGTTTTGCTTTGAAAAACATATGGTCTACCCTAATATAAGTATATAGAACCTCTGCTCTATATTACAATTTATTACTTTTTCCCTTTTAAACGGAAAAAATGTTTAAAAGGAAAAGATAATAAATAATAAACTGTAATATAGAGCGGAGGTTGTATATACTTATATTAGGGTAGACCACATGTTTTCAAAGCAAAACATTTTAAATATTTCTTAAACGTTTTTTTATTTTATATTTGTGTTGGCTACTCTTCAATTGTTTATTGTATTTTTTGTGAAACGTTGGCCTTTATTCAAACGACAAGGGAGTTTTATTTGTCCTAAACCTAAATAATTGCAAAAGTTAATCATTCTGAAATAGACTTATTATTTCCTGCATGCTTGAAAAAAAAATTGTAAATGTTACTCGTAGTAAAAGGTCATTTGTGGTTCGCCCAGTTGCAGGCCTCAGCTTCGCTTCGACCGTCAATCTCTGGGCTCAGCACGAAAAGACCCACTTTTACTCCTAGTGACATAATCTACTATTATAATGTCGCCTGCTCATTTTGCTGTGGATTTCAACTAGCTATGCATTACACCAATTTTCTGAGTCATGCTCCATGTTGTCCGTGAAACTTTCTTTTTCAGTCTTATTGACTTGGAGAAGTGAGAACAATGGATAAAATAAGGAAAAATGGGGCAGCGAGCTGGGATGACATACCGGTTGGAATAGTTGATGTCCTCCCGAAATCGGCCTTGAGGGTGCTGGTTGAGTCACTCTTTCGAGACGGGCACTTTTCCGGGTTGTTTGAAGTTTGCATCGGTTGTTCCTGTATTCAAGGGTGATAGCAGGGAGGCGGTCAGTGATTACAGACCTGTCGTTCTTCTGCCAACCCTTGCAAAAATTGTTGAGGAAATAGTAAAAAGACAAATGACATCTTTTCTCGGCAGACACAATGTTCTTTCGGCCCAACAGTTTGGTTTTCAAATTGAAAGGAGCACGAACGATGCTGTGTCTTCTTTTCTGGAGAGCCTATACGTAAATCTCAATCAGCGAGAGATGGGAGCGGCTGTATTCTGCGACATGTCAAAGGCTTTTGATTGCGTCCACTACGGGATTTTACTGACCAAGCTAGAATCTTACGGATTTAGAGGTAGATCAGGTGAATGGAACCGGTCATACTTGTCCCACCGAACTCAGAGCGTTAGGTTCGGAGATGGTCAGTCCGGCCTGAGAAGGGTGTTGCTTGGGGTTCCCCAAGAGCCAGTGTTGGGTCCGCTATTGTTTCTTTTGTATATAAATATTTATCTAGCTTCTCTTGATATATCGGGGAGTGTCACTCTCTTTCCGAACGATGCCACGGTATTCTGGCACTCATTGAACAAAGAGGAAATAAAAGAGAGGATTGATACGGACTTGGAGGTGATTGGAAATTGGTGTGAGTCAAAAGGTTTGGTACTTAACATCTCTAAGACCAACGTTATGTGTTTCGAATGTGAGCTGAGTGAGGTACGAATGAATGGGGGACTTCTAGGCAGTGTGAATGAGAATACATTCGTGGGAATGTATATTGATAATAAATTAACATTTGGTCGTCACTTGGAAGAGTTGAGAAAAAAAAATTGCAAAAAACTGTTATGCATTGCGAGTAATATTCAGGGAATTGAACCATAAGGGAACAACTGTAAGTTCATATTTTGCCTTGGTCAAGTCTCTCTCATTCTGTTTTTGGGGCAAGTGCAGCGAATATATTTCATAAACATCTTCAGACTGCAGAAAAGAGCAATTAGGTGTATGTTTGGGGTGTCGTCATGCAAGCCGTTATTTCTGGAAGAGAGAATAATCACCTTACCATGCTTGTTTATTCTAGAGTCAGTTTGTCTGATGTATAAAAAATATAGACACCATACCCCTGTGGGGCTTAATCACTACAGCTTGAGGCGCCCTGATATAATTGCTTTGCCATTACCCTCCACCTTGCGGATCAAACGTTCTTTTGTGTATAACAGCAAAATAATGTATAACCACTTACCACTGAAGATTCGAGGACTTGCAAGTATTCTTGCCATTTTGGTGTAAATTTTCACATTAATCGCTAAACTGACAAAATTATCTAAAGATATTGAACGTATTACATTAAAATAAGATACTTGTCCGTAACAAAAAAAAACAGTTACTTTCTTTAAAAATATATATATTAATTTGAATTTTGCAACAAAATTTATAATTTTATTTTGCATTATTTTGTATTCACGCTGGGGAGTCAGTTTCAATAATTTTTATTCAAATCGAAAAATAGTCTTTAAACAGCTTTTTATTGTAACAAATGATCAAAGAAATAATAAATCTAATCACATTTTATAAAAAATAAAACGAACCAACATAAAAAAGTAAATTTAATCCTATTTGTTGCAATTTAGCTATACAATTTGTAATCGGACATTAATCACCGCACTAACGCACAGTTTTTAGAGAACTCATCACAAGATTCGATTAAGATGGTTTGGGATTCCAAAAATGTTTTTTTTTTAGCGAAATGGCATAGGTTGAACTTTTCTAGTTTTGATTATATATTGTTATACCACGTTTAATCGAAACTGTGAATTTTCATCAACCTTCATTTAATTTCCAAGAATGGGAGAAAACCTCCTTTTAAACGTCTAAAAATGTATCAAAATCGGATACACCCTCGCGAAAAACAAACTCCTCAAAATATGAGTCACATTCTTTTAAACTAGCAGTTAAGATGGAAGTTGGATAATAGGGAAAAAGAAACAAAATTCGTTTATTTCTACCCAACATCAGGAAGTAAATTGCACAAATTTTTCCGATACATCCATCGAGGATCATTATTTGATCTTAAGTTCGTCTAAAATATTGAAATGGGTATGTAGTATTCAGACTTACACAACTTCTTTGTTTATTTACTTAAAAAATTATTTTTTGGGTGTTAATAATTTCTGATAGCAACATTTACATGTAAGTAATTTATTTATCCAATACTGTTGCGTTATTGAAATCAAAACTATGTCCGGTATTCAATTGCCACTGTATTCGTTTCTTTGAGCGAATAAACAGGTTTATTTACGATTGATCAATAAAAGGGTTTATATTGAGGTTCTCACTTATAATATATAATTTATAGAACAGTTATGCGGCTATAAAGTAGCACTAGTAATAGTTATTTACGTTATAAGTCCGGTAAATGTAGTTTTACAATAGGAGTAAGATGTTTCTGGACGAGGCGATATGATACATAGAGCGAATTCCAAACCTCACCAGGTCATCTACCGGTTAAGCTGGTCATGTGATGGCCATCTACCAATTCAATGGATTAAGCAGGTGACTGATCTACCAGGTAAATGACCTGTTGAGTTTTGGAATTCTCCCTGTAACACGTTACCGGACGTGTGACGTACAACATTTTTTCAACGACTGCCTCGAAAATGAACAAATGCACACTACTAACTAGCGTTAAAAATCACATATTGCAAACAGCGTGTATCCAGTCCTCTAAAAAGCTACTTACCGGACTAAAATCAAGTACGTAAAAGTGTCCTAAATGATGCAGTATAAAGTAAAATAAAGTATCATTGAAATGTACTAGCAAAATACACTAGGTGGAAGGTACAATAACGCAGGTGAAGTGAACATTTTTGGACTTTGACACTGACTAACGTTTTGTTAGTAAAAGGTGTTTCAGAAATATTTCTACTGAAAATTAAGTTATTAGCACATGACTTGAACATTGAATATTGTCTGCAACGTGTACGTAATGCGGTTTTATTTGATTCGTGTCATAAAACTTTACATTACATACTTGTTACATAAATAGCTATTAATTCACGAAATTACCAATATTCGCATATGAGTGTGACTCGTCCCGTGTATACGTTGCTTTGTGGGCGTAGCCATCATGAATTAACATTTTATACAAGGCATTGCTCATGTAAGAGCTTTTATATAAGGTCATATAAGGGTATATTTGCGCCATCTATAAACCTGATAACCAATTCTTACGTAATATGTAAAACCAAGTAAGCAACAAAAGTCTAACTAGATGTAAGTATACCATCAATATTAAGAACTAGAGTACAAATTCATGTAGTATCTGTTCTAGCATCCTAATGATGCAATAATCCTAATGATGCAATAATGCCAGTTTTGGGCTTTGAGATAGAGGAAAAAACTGTTTATATATATGCCTTGGGAATCAAAATCTTTAAATCTAAAATTATTTATTTCTTAGAAATTCATATTCTTTTTCCTTCCATCCTCATAATTTTGCAAGTGCGTGTTTCCACCTAACAAGCAATTTCCTTAAAATACCCATACCCCGATTCGAATAGAGCAATTTAAATTGCCCACGAAGAAATGTAGGAATTGTGTGTGAGCCCCGATAAATAAAAGCAGGAAATCATGGAAAGTAAACATCAGCGCTGCTGTTTATCGCAGGATAAATCTTCGTTCGATATGTGGCACATCCTCGATCCAGGCCAAGGGATGACCGTGCCAGTCACAACAGCCTTAATAATACGGAAATTATACGGGAATATTATAAACTGGCATATTTCACTGGTGGGGTGACCGAACTTCTACATGGAAAATTGGTATATTCAAAGAAGCAAAACGTATTTTTTTTCTCTGCCCCTACATGTGTTATGATATTCATAATATGATTCCAGTGTTGCTAGGACATTAAAGCCACAAGTGAAAGCGTGTCTAAAGTGTTTTGATAAATGAATGTCGAAAGCCTAATGTCATCAAGAGCATAAAAGTCTATTCATTTTTTCCAAGATAAGTTCATGTAGGCGGATTCGATTGCATGTGACTTGGACTTTAACCCCATAGATATACACGCATATGCTCGCTCAGGGTAAAAAATCTAAACAAAATATAAATTTGTTTTTGAGGAGCAAGCAAAAAACAGAGTATTTTCGAAAATTAAAAGCAATTGATTGAGCACGTGGACATATCGGAATTCGGTGCATCGAAAATAAACCAATTATAAATTTAGTAACAGTATAAAATCATTCCGTTAATTAACGGCTTTGCTCTGGTTATTATATCTCTAATTAGATTTGTTTGCGAAAAAATTGCGATTGACCATGGGTCACAAGAAAGAATAACATGATACCTTTTCTTGTCACGATGTCTTTTGATGCAGTTTTTGAAGGGTCGGACTGGCCACGGTTGACTGAAACAAAAAATGTTATTTTTTCTACAAACGCAATAAAAATTCAACTTTTAACACGCTAATGAATTGTTAAAAATAGCGTTTTAGGACACTAGTGTTAAAAGTAAATTACTAAAAAAGTAAATGATAATCCTTAGATTTTCATAGAATAATTTTTAAAGCGTTTACTCCGAAACACTTATAAGTGTTTGAAAGTTGTCGGCGTTGATTTTAAAGTTAATAATATTCAAATTAATATTGGGTGTGCATGGTATAGTTTGATTATTTTACAGTACTCTAGATGAGTGGTCATTTTGTAACTTGGGTCTGTTAGGCTAATTTTATTCCTTTCTGGTTTCAGTTCCGGTTGATAATATTTTGACGTGGTCTCACGTTTGACAACTTTTGGTCCAGATTTGATGACGTAGACAAGACTAGACAACCTAAAATAATGCAGGCAGGCTATTTTATTCAATCTCAGTATGGTGCATTTAGCAGCAAAAAAATGGATTCTATAAGGAGTGGGAAACACCAAATACAAGGAGATACAGAACACAATTAGAAGTAAAATAAGAATAGTAAAGGAGAAATGGATCTCTGAAAAGTTCAAGGAAATTGAAGAATTAGAACAGAAGTACGACAGTTTCCACCTACATAAAAAAAATAAAAGGAGTCACCGGTATGGCGAGAGAGAAAAAAACTGGTACACTGAAAGATGAAAAGGGCGCACTGGTTGCTGACTTCGATGCCAGACTGTGACTGTGACAACAATATATAACTCAACTCTATGATGACCAAAGAACGGAAACATATGACATAACTATATCAGAGAGCGCTCCAGAAATAACGAAGGAAGAAGTAGAGTATGCCACCAAACCTCAAAATCCGGTAAACAGTAGGGCCAGATGGGGTGCTTTGTGAGGTCTTGAAACTGCTGAATGAGCCTTCAATCAGTGTCATAGTGGATCTATTCAATAGCATTTATACATCAGGAGTAATTCCCAGAGAATGGCTGCTTTCCACCCTTGTTCCTATCTCGAAAAAATCTCGAGCGTCAAAGTGTGATGATCACAGACTAATAAGTTTCATGAGTCAGGTTTTGAAGATCTTTATAAAAATTATACATACTAGAATATACAAAAAATGTGAGGCTGAAACATCAGACACACAATTTGGATTCCGTAACGGAATGGGCACGAGAGAGGCCATCTTTGCTTTGAATGTCTTGTCTCAAGGCCTTTACAAACAACATATACATTACATTTCCAAAAGCTTCTGGATATACTCCAAGAACTTGGCATTAATTACCACGATGTCCGAATAATATCAAATCTCTACTGGGGACAAACTTCTAGAGTGAAATATGACAATGATTTGACAGAACAAATTAGTATTCGGAAGGGAGTCAGACAGGGGTGTGTTCTCCCTCCTATGCTATTTAATATTTACTCGGAGTTTGTTTTTCGGGAGGCATTGGAAGAGGTGCTGGAGGGTATAGCAATCAATGGTAGAACTGTCAACAGCATCAGGTTCGCTGACGACACCGCTGTAATAGAAAGCTGCCTCAAAGATCTGCAGTGACTGGTAGACAAAGTAACAGTAGTTGGCGAAGATTATGGGTTAAATAGTAATATCAATAAAACAAAAATGCTAATAATATCCAACAGGAACATCAGTGGTCAGCTGACTATACGCAATAAGACGGTTGAGCAAGTCCATCACTTCAAATACCTAGGAACTATCATAAATGAAAATGTTGCACACAAACAAGAAATCTTGTGAAAAATTGACCAAGCGAGGACAACATTTATGAAACTGAGAAAACTGCTGACAGCCCGAGATCTATCTTTGACTATGAGAGTGAAAATGGTGCGGTGTTACGTCTTTTCAGAATTGCTATATGACACTGAACAAGGAAACATGGAAAAGACTGGAATCTTTTGAGTGGTGGATGTACCGCCGAATGTTAAAGATCTCCTGGATGGACCGCATTACTAACGAACAAGTTCTGGAAAGAATGGATAAGGAAATGGAAATTCTTTTCACAATTAAGAGAAGAAAACTATAGTTTCTTGGGCATGTTATGCGTAATTCAAAATATGAAATTCTGCAGCTCATCATGCAGGGGAAGATCGTGGGACGCAGAAGCGTCGGTCGACGTAGAATTTCTTGGCTACGTAACCTGCGAGACTGGTTTGACGTTTCATCTGTCGAACTATTTCGCACAGCTACCAAGGAAGAAGATGAGGAGTGGATTTCCAAATACTTAAAATAAGACTGATTCTCTAGTCATTTCACAATAGTGAAGCGTCTACAACGTCTGATCTCAACTTCAAATGACCAAAGTCGAACTCACATCATTAATTTGGCAATAAAATGCGGTTGGTCTGGGTTGGCCTCAATTTCTTAATCAAATATGTGAACCAAAGCTGAATAAAAATTGCCTATTTACACAAGGGAAAAAAAAGACTTATGGTACAGATTTAATAATAGTTTTGGAAGACACAGCAACCTAACAACTAAAAACATTTTTGTGTTTTGATGTGTTAGCACGAGATACTCTTCAAAATTTTTATATGACTTTCTATAGTCTGGATATTTGGTTCTGAATTTGGCCACGAATTTACTTCATCAAGGTAAGCAATTTAAAGCTTCATCCTGAATCAAGTTCAAGTTTTTTGCTGTGAGGATTCTCTTTGAGTCCTAGTCAAATTTGCATTTGTTGACAGGCCGTTTTATTACTTGTGAAAACCTCTGAAGCAGCATCCAACAAATGCAGACTTAAACGATGATACAGTGTTTAATAGATTTTAATACCTTAACATAATTCTTTTAACAGATGATCTACCACATAAGCCTGAGAGCCCTTGCCTTCTTCATGGTAGTGCGACTAAGACTTTCAGCATTTGATCTAACAATATTGTAAAAATAGTATGCGTGGTTAATGAAAGTACACAGTACAAGTACAGAGTATACGGTTTACGGTAGATGGCAATTAACATGTACTATTTTACTCGATAGTCGAACTTTATTTTAAACTCAAAAAAGGATTTTTAGCACACTGCAGAAAACCAAGCTTTTTCAACTTCTGTGGTCGAAATGCTGATAATAAAAACCGGATATCTTAGGAACCTGGGATATTAAAGAAGTCATCTTTGGGTCGCCTTAAAGAGTATATTTTGCTCTACAATATGCAGGTGAAAAAAAGTCTATTTCATATTGAGTGCCATCGGTAGAGAAAGTTTTTTAAACATTTAAGCTTTGTTTTAAACATTGTAGCTTTAGACTCACGGTTCCACCTAGAATTTTACGACCTTCAGAGGTATAAAAAATGCAAAACCAAACTAGCACCGTTGAAAACTCTGTAAAAAAACTATGAATATCGAATAGTGAAAACTGTTTTTTTACAGCTTCAACAATTTAAGTTTTACCTCTTGGTAAATGTTAAAAATTCAATTTTTCCGCTTCGCGTCGTTCGGGCCACCAGCAATCACGTGCGGAAAAGTATCACTTTCCGTCCTTGTTATGAAAATATCTATTTAAGCACTGTGAAGCGTGCAATTTACTCCAGAGAGGGGAATCCTGACCTCACATAAGACACTTATTCCAGGATGGAATTTCGAGACACTCCGGAGTCGAAAGGTCGGTCGGCGCGCTGAGAATGATAAAGCCACCAAAGATGAGTCCGCGACACTCTCTGCAGCCAAGTTAGAGCGAAGGAAGGAAACAAAAAAAGAGCATAGAAATAGAACAAAAAGAAAGAAAGAAAAAAGAGCCGAGATGGGAGCTTGGTCAGAGGCACCACTACTGACTCCACTACAGCTGCTGCTCAGCCTTTCTCTTTCTCTCATTCTTTCGAATTAACCTTTCCTGCACACAAGTTACAGGTTGGGCCCCAACTCAAACCCTGGGGACAGCTATTTTGAAAAAGTATTTAACGATTAGGAGCAATGTTTATTTAATTAAAATTACTTAAAACTGACGGTAGAATCGAAATTTGAGAACACAAAAAACTGAGTGGTTCTATTTGAAAAAACAAAGATGACGGTGATTCTAAAGTGCTGCTATCTTGAAAATATTTTAGGTGAGTTGCCTCCACCAACGTTAGTAAAATACTGATTTTTATTGTGGGTAGTTTTTTCATAAATAATCGATGTAGTTTCCGACGGACCACCCTGTATATGAACTTCTTTTTCACACTGAAAACCCTTTTAACTTTGATGTTGATTTTCCTTTACTGTACCGTGATAATATACTTTATCCACGACCATACTATAATAATCACATTATTCTTGTACATTCTCAAGATTAATGCTGCTCTTTATTCACTTGTGAATAATGAGTTGTAATGGTAACGAAACATGTCGTAGGCAACTGACAACTCGAAAAGTAAACTGCCCTAAACATGAAATCGGTAGTTACCACTGGTTATTGAGACAAATGTAGGTTACAGTGTCTCTTTTTCACTTAAAAATGTACTTTTTACTGAAAAGTACTTAAAATAGTCTATAAAATAAAGTAATTTACCATCCACCTCCGTAGTATGGAACTGAACGTGCACGGGCGACTAGACCGTCATCTATCTGACGCATTAAAGGCCGCGCCGTCGATTAGTAGCGAAACCAGTCGTGATTTTAAAATTGTGAATTATTTTTGTGGCACCTATAACCTATCATAATTGAGAAAACCTGGAATTTTAGTCGTGGATAATAGTCTATTATACAACAAGCATTTAATGAAAGTCATTATTCTCGAGAGTAACGTTTGAGCCCACGAGCGAAGCGAGTGGCACAAACTGCCCGAGAGAATAACGGTCATTAAATGCGAGTAGAATACTATACTTTATCCACGACCAACATTCCGGGTTTTCTCAAATATGGTAGGTTATAGGTGCAACAAGATAATTCGCAATTTTAAAATCACGACTGGTTTCGCCAATCCACGGCGCGGCGTTTGATGCGTCATATGGATGACGGTCTAGTCGCGCGTGCATGTTTATTTCAATGTTTCCGGGGTGGACGGTAAATTACTTCCTTTTATGGCCTATTTTAAGTATTTTTTAGTGAAAACTACATTTTTTAGTGAAAAGGGAGACACTGTAGCCTTACATTTATCTCAATACATCGTAATAGAAGGATAATTATTTGAATGAACCAGTGGTAACTACCGATTTCATGTTTAGGGCGGTTTACTTTTTGAGTTGCCAGTTGCCTACGAAATGTTTCTTTTCCATGACCACTCCACTGTTCATTATTCACAAGTGAATAAAGATTAGCATTAGCAAACGCTCGTGGGCTTAAATGTCACCTTCGCTAATGATGGCCTGCAATATATGCTTGTTGGATCATACACTAATAAATTCCGTAATCGTTGTCTCTTGGTTCTTGTTATAGATTTTTTCTTCATTAATAATAATTCTATTTGTACATGGGGTCGTCTTTGTATGGATTTTTAGGGTATTGACAAAACCGTAATAGATAAGATGAAATCTGGTTACACATTGTATACTTCGATTTTCATGATAAATTTAATAGTTTCATTATTTCCCGGCCAGCTTAAATGGTTTTTCGTATACAAGACGTTTTTGAAAAAAGTGCACTTTTGACATGGAGTTGACAATAAGTCAATATAAATAGTCGATTCTGGTTAAGCAGACAGCGACTTGTATAAGAAAATTTTCTCTCTTTACTTTACTCTATGTGTTGTCATATTTGACTCTATTAGACTTAAACCCCCTTGAATCTTCTTTTCCATTTTTGTATTTTAGATAATAAATTGTAAATCACCTGTCACCTGGATTCTGAAGAAGCTCTTAATCATGAAAACTTTAAACTTATACATGACCATCAATTTTCAAAAAATAACGTCTGGTTTAATTTTAACAGACCAGAATCCAATAAAGCAGTAGGTACCTTTCCACAATAAACCAAGGAAAGATCTAAGATTACTTTAGACAATCCACCAGTTTGAAACATCCAAAACCGTTGAAGGTATCAAAATATCCACGTAGCCCGTTCAAATCAAAATCATTGCACTAACCGGTCCTGGCCGAGGTCCTGACTTTGTACCCAATTGCATATCAAAATCCGGACTTCCAAATTTAAATAATAATTTCCAAAAACATGTTACTTAAACAAAGATTCGGATTTCATAACATTGCAGTTATTATTGTAGTTTTCAGCTCATTAAGGCTTAAAATCCTGCAAAAAAAAAAAATATATCACTTGGTTACATAAAATTATCAAGTGTTGGCTGTAACCTTCATTTTAGTGCGTTTTATGATACCTTATTTCTCGGAAAGAGAAACATTTTTTGTATCAAAAATAATTATCAATTAAAATTTACATTCAGCAATATTAAACATCGTTATGGTTTTTGTATTCGGAGAAGAGCTAGCACGATATATCAAAAGCTAAAGAGTTGAATAGATGATAATGAAATTTTGAAAGTTCTATTTTCGTTAGTGGTAGGTAATAACGATTCCAATAAAACTGTTGCAATTTGTGCCTTCAATTAGTATCGGAATTATTTACCACTTGCAGTGAGAAATAATTAACAATAAATGTTATTATTAATGATGAGAACGATTAAGGTGTTTTAAGCTTCGTTTTACACAACTATGTATATTATAGGTCACAAGTCCGACGTTTCGTTATCATTAGTCAGACAAAAGTGAGCAAAAATCGATTTCCATATTTTGTATTTGATGCACAATGAAGAGTCTAAAAGCAGCCATTAACCGTATGATCCGGTAAAAATTTCAACTTACAAGTGTTATAAATATTATGCAATTTTATTTTAGTAAAGTTCATTCGATGAAGTGCAATCGATATTACTGTATATAGTAGTGTCATCCTCTTGATTAGTTCCTTTTGTTGCTGGAAGAATACGGAATAATGCACAGTGTGAAAATGTGGTGGAAATTTCAGTGTGCTTTCGGAATTCGGTTGAGGGGTGCTTCGTCCATTTTAGTAATCTTAGTTTAATTATGCTTAAAAGTGGTTTTATTTTTGTGTGAAATTTGTGTTTGGCATCCGGATTTACTAGTTATTATTTCTTTATTAATAATTTCCATCGATGAGAGAGGTAAGGGGGGCTTTTTCTAAACTTTTGCAAAATGTTAATCGATCGCCTAAAGGTGAATGACCTTTAATAGCTCAGCTGAGTCACCAAATTTTCAATAAATATTAAAAGATCTTTATATCAATGAGTCAGTAGTATTAATTGTACATAGCCGATTGAATAGATTCGTGGTGTTTTTATCGGAAATTGAATAGAAAAAAGGCAGAAGAAAGACTTGTGCATTGCCAACGTTCCTCAATTTTTCATTTCTACCATTAAGGAATGTCAATTATAAAGTACGGGATGTTCATTAGAATCGTCATCTGGAAGAAGCAGAATACATTTTTAACAGAAAAGGATGATACAATCAAAGTAAATGGATTTTTGTTCATCCTTTTTTTTATATTTCACAGTGAACTAGATGACGTTTTTAAATGAATACACCCTATAATTACTTAATGCTAAAATTGCCAAGTTTTTTAATTAAATAATGTATCTGCTAATATCCTCCTTTAGTAAGACAAACGTAAACATGCTCTGCCTAACAAGTGTCCTGTAGAATCCTTTTACGTCGACAGCTTTATTGTGTAGATTATTTGGATAACACTTAACATAACCCATATTTTGTCCCATCATCATACCGCTTCTCTGGCCAATAAATCCTCCAAAACTCGACCTAAAATTTGGCGTATGCGTTCGCTACTCCATCTTCCGGCCGGGTCGCGGCGTCCCGTGTACTTTCCGGAAGCAACGCTCATTCCGCCGCGAAACGACGTCGGTGACGCTGACGACGACGCCCAACGGATAGTGCCGCCGCCGCGTCCGCCACTTCCCGTTCAAGAATACGTCGCGGTTCGTGACAGAAAGATGCTCAGAGTAAGTTCCGTTTTGCTTTCCGTTCTTATTAATTTTTTCTTAATTTACCATAAAAAACCATATTAAAATATACGATTTTTTTTCAAGTTGTAATAAATGAGCTTATTGTAGAACCATCTGCATGGCGTAGAACGATGTATTTTTTTTAAATAGTAAATAAATGAATTTCGTTTTTGGACTAGTAAAAAAATAAAAGGAATTTGTAGATATGTCTATGTAAAATATTTCTTAAAAGTGTCCTGTATTGTCAGATGGATGTATTGTTTATGTCAGAGTTTCAACGCTGTTATAATATAATACATATATTACAATATAATATAAAATAAATACATATACACTGAACAAAACTAGCAACATGATAATTTAAATATTAAAATTAAATTAAAAACTCGATAAATCATCTGTACTTAGCGTCCTTTGAAAACTAGTATGAACGTTTGAATAGCAGTAGTAGGACAATAAAGCTACTTAACTTTTTAGAAATCGCCAACGTTTCGATCTCTAGTTGAGGTCTTCCTCATAGCTTTTAATGCACTAAATTGTATGTTATGGCAGTAAAAAAACACTAACTACAAAGAAGAGAAACGACAAACAAACTATACAATTCAAAACAATATATATAATTAAAATATTTTCCTATTCTACTATCTCAAAACCGTGCAAAGTATGGATATATTAGTTGTAAAAGGTCACGTAAGAAAATGCAACAAGATGTGTCGAGCTTTCCGAACTAACCTGAACTAACCTTTTTCATCTTTCACCTTTACCTAAAAAAGGTAAGCTGGACACATCTTGTTGCATTTTCTTAACTGGACTTTTACAACTAATATATCCATAAAAACGCGGTTTTCGACCTTTTAAACGACTCATGAACCACCATTTTGCAAGCTCTAATTGTGCCCATCCGCAGTTTAGTTTCGCCGTTTACGGCTCGGCAGTGAGGCTTTTACACAATCAGAAATTGCGGAGCTTTCGGTACTCAATACACATTTCATAGCAGAACCGAGAAAAGTCTCCCGGTGGCGCCATCTGTGTTCGTTTGTTGAATTAACGATCGTCCAGTATCAACGTCATGGCTCGGTCTAAGGAAAATAATGCAGATTACTGTAAAATACAGAAATTAATTTTTAGCCGTCGCGTCGGTACTATGAAATCCCTGAATAAACGACTGATGAACCACCATTTCGCAAGCTTTAATTGGGCCCATCCCCAGACTAGTTTCGACATTTACGGCTCGTCAGTGAGGCTTTGACACAATCAGAACTTGCTGAACTTTCGGTCTCAAGACACATTTCATAGTATAATATAATAACAGCGTTTTCATAATACCGACGTCTAAAAATTGATGTCTGTATTTTACACTAGACCGGGCAAAGACGTTGATACTGGATGAGTGCAATGTCGTTACTTCAAGAAAGGGACACAGATGGCGCCAACGGGAGACTTTTCTCGCGGCTGTTATGAAACGCGTCTTGAGTACCGAAAGTTCCGTGATTGTGTCAAAGCCTCACTGACGAGCCGTAAACAGCGAAACTAGTCTGGGATTGAGCACAATTAGGGCTTGCGAAATGGTGGTTTATCAGTCGTTTATAAGGTCGAAAACAGGGTTTCCATAGTACCGACGGCTAAAAATTGATTTCTGCATTTTACAGTGATCTGCAATATATCCATACTTTGCACCGTTTTGAGATAGTAGAATAGGCAAATATTTTACTTATACATTTGGTTTTGATTTGTATACATTGTTTGGCGTTTCTATTGTTTGTACTTAGTATTTTTTACTGCCATATGTACATAGAATCTACTGTATTTTTAGCCCTGAGGAAGAGCTCAATTAACGGTCGAAACGTTGGGGCTTTCTAAAAAGTCCAAGTAGCTTTATTGTCCTACACCTGCTATTCAAACTAGATTAAACTTTCAAAACGATGTGATCTAAATCTCTATTTTTGGTTCTGAAAACGTCTAAGAGTGCATCACCGTGAATCACCTCGGATTTAGCTATTTTATTATTTAGACTGTAGGTATAGGCCCTTAAACAAAAATAGTGAACGTACTTGGAGTAGAACACGATTATTGTGCTTCGTTCAATCATTTGAACTCAGCACAATAATCGCCTCTTTCTACTCGTAGCAACGTAATCTACTATGTCTTTATTAAATGATATTAAATAATGAAATACGTGCTTTTTAATTAATCGACTGTATTCCTGTTTTTATTTATCGAGGGGTAATTTTCACCGAATAATTTATGGAATGGCAATGGAAAAACAACGATACCCATTATCCTTCCATTATAAGTAAGTTATAATTTTCTGAGGCTCGTTGGGTGCCATGTATGACGTCACTGTTTGAAGGATTAAGTCCAACATCTTAGCTGAGACAATATATTCTAATAGTACTTGTTCACAAGAAACGACAACATTGAAGGGGGTCTCACAAGCTTGAAGCCTTTATGGGAGATTCAATGTATTTTAAGCATTCTTTTTTACCCCAATTGAAAAATGATTATCTTCCTAACTAGTGCGGAAAGACACTTTCCGCACGAGTTAGGACCAATATTTTTTCTACGAGACAATTCATTGTAACAAAGACAAGGAATAAACATACAATACATAAACACCTTTATCTTTGTCAACAGTATGACTGATGACGAGATGAGCTGAATTAATCAACAATCAATTGGTTGTTATGACAAAATCTTGGTTTGATTGTTGGTATGACGTAATGTTTCAGGCATGAACTGATGACATTGGAATAAAAAGTATTCTCTGCTCAGCGATGGTTCAATATGACATCACATTCCTCATCTCATTTCATTAGAAAAAGATCGCCAAAAATCAAGCGTATTATTAGTTCTTATTAATAATAAAACCACCAGCTAAAGTAAGTTTGACACTTAATGTCAAAATGTCATCATAATTTAGAAATTCTGGATTAATCGTCACCGGCAAAAGAGTGTAAAATTTTGTGAAATGGTTACAAAATGTCTTGGCGCTTGGTGCTAAAGTGGCACGAATGACATTATTACCAGTAGATGCAGTGTTCAAGGTAAGTTACCATTTGATGTATTTTTGAAGACTAAATACCATATTGTTACCCGTTCAACTGACATTTTATCAGAGACAGACGTTTTTTTTTGTATGACGTTACAAGTTATGACGTAATATTTAACCCTCACTGAACAGAGTATATGTATATTATGGGTATATTTTGTATCAAAAATCAATAAACAAAAAACAATAGATAGACCGACTATAAAGTCTAAATTATATTATAAATCAGTCATTCTTTAAATATTTACTTTCCCGCACGCCAAGTTTACTTTCACGCACGCCGTGCGGAAAAGTGAACCTTTCAAAAGCAAAATGCGTGCGAGAAAGTGATATATTAAGAACGCTCGTAGAAAGAAGTATTATGGGCGTTGCACTAAGACACAAACATACTTAACTTTTTCAGTTAATTGCAACAATATACAGGGTGAGTCATAATGGGAGGACGAAAATGAAATCTCATATTCTTTGGTCGATTTTAAGGGGGGTTTGTCATACATGTGTGTTACCTATCGAGCTTCGTTAAAAAGTTACAGGGTGATGAAGTTAGAATTTTAAAATGCATATATCTTGATTATTCCGAAAGGTTAAGAGATCTTTTAATGAAGTTTGGTATGTTTGGACTACTATGAAAGGCACACTTTGCAATAAAAAAATTATTTTTATTTCCTCCAGTGGCGTGCGTACCAGCACGTTGACACATATTATTTGAAGAGAAAAGGGTACGCTACTGATTTTTCGAAAAACGAAATTTAATTTTTCAATCCTCAATCATCTCTGAAGAAATAACCCCTCTTCAGATTTTTTAGTACGACGCAGGGTATATGAGTAAATTAATAAAAATCATTGCTGGGCCGCCATTTTAAGTAGTCTGAGAACAGCATTAAAGTTTGATGTGATGTACGCCCCTTGCTTCAGAAAAATAAAATCTAATTTTTCAATTCCCCATCCATCTCTAAATAAAAATGCCCTCTTCAAGTTTTTGAATTCTCGTGAATTAAAATCTTATCTTAGTTTGCCTTATCTTATCCGCCACCAAATTCTGAAGCAAAAAGCTCACTTAACTTTTTTTTCGTAGAACTGTAATTGAGTAAATAACTAAGAAGCATTGCGATATAGCCATTTTAAGCAGTATGGCAATAGTCGCGCAGTTTATGGGTTGAATTATGTTGCATATCAATAGGTTTTAATATTCAAGCCATAAGAAATGGAATTTTGATATTTTAGATTTTTCATCAATCTTAAATGCGTTGCGCGAGACTAGGCTACATTACAATGGTTTTTATTTATTTACTCAGAAACGGTTCGTCGTACTGAAAAACCTAAAGAGGACATTTTTATTCCGAGATGAATGGAGAAGTGAATAATTAGATTTTATTTTTCGAAAACCAGTGGCGTACCTTTTCCCAAGTAATATGGGTCGAGGTGTGGTACCCGCGCCACTGGCGAAAATAAAAATAATTTTTTTTATTGCAAATTATGCGCCTTCCCCAGATGTCGAAACATACCAAATTCCATTAAAATATCTCTTACTCTTTTGAAATAATTAAGATATATGCATTTTGAAATTCTAATTTCAACACCCCGTAATTTTTTAAGGAAGCTCGATAGGTAACACAAATGTATGACAAGCCCCCCTTAAAATCGACCAAAGAAAATGAGATTTCATTTTCGTCCTCCCATTATGACTCACCCTGTATATAAGGTGTCCCGCAAGCACATGACCAATGGGTACCATGACATTCTTTAGATAGAAAGATGATGTTTTGACATAACTGTGAAAATCATCTTTTTTTAACTGTTTTTTTTCATCTGGCATTCAAAAAATTTCTAACACAGAAATTACCGAACATGATAAATCACTTGATTTTGGTTTTAAATTAAACCATTTTACACACCTTTTGCGAATTTCAAATCGAACAATCAGCGTATTCGACGATAGAAAACAATTTTACTTCAATATATAAATTTTTCTTACTCTCAAAAAATTCTGAGGAAGAACATAGTTCTGTATTGAAACTGGACCCCATCCAGGTCTCAAAAGCTAACGTTTTTTTAAAACATTTGAAATTACAATAGATGTTCAATAAGCCCGCCATTTCTTCTGATGCATAGCTGAATCCTTGGAATAAAATTGAATTGAACCTTCACCGCAAAAAGAAGTTGTTAAAAATTTTGTGGAACCCAAAACTATATTAAATAAATATTATCCCCTCTTGCTCGAAGCCCTAGAAGACGATTTATTAGTAACCTCCAGTGAGTGCGGCCAAGAATTATTACTTGCACTGGAAGGGGCCCCATTTCTTCTTAACAATCAAAATAACGTACGAAATAGTAGCCTTCTAGGTAAGAACTTCGGAATTTCTTGAGAAGAAAATAGAGGGCCCAATAGATCAACCTCGCTTACCCGTAGCTTTAAACCTGAAGGAGGAAGGTCATTTAAAAAATATATTAAAAGCGATATTGAAAGCGAAACCAGAGTAGTCAAATTTACAGCCTAATTATTTATTAAGACAGTAACTTTTTCTCCAAACGCATTAAAAATCCAACTTTTAACACGCTAATGAATTGTTAAACATATCGTTTTAACACTCTAGTGTTAAAATTAAGTTACTTTTAACACTAGCGTAAAAAATAAGGCACTAGTCTATAACAAAAAGTAAACTACTTTTTCATTGTTATTTAACGCATTTGCAGAAAAAATAATGTATGTGATTTGTGTTAAAACTGCTTTTAAGAAACTCATGCGAATTGCAAAAAGTTTGTTTGATTGCGTTCCTTAATGTTGGACTTTTAACACTTACATCATAACTAGCTATTAAACCCTATAGGTAAGTTTAGAATTTCCAAGGACTGCAACTTAGCTTGATGAGCCACTTGCTAAAAACTTTCCTCCGAATCGCCCATGCCAGAGTGCGCAGAAAATGCGAATTCGATATTGATGATGCTCAAATGGGGTTCAGGAACACCTTTGGAACCCGCGAAGCCCTTTTCGAAATAAATGTCCTTCTCCAGAAGTGCCGAGACCAGCGCAAGGATGTATTTGTTTGTTTTATAGACTATTAAAAGGCCTTTGACAGGGTGCGCCATTCTAAATTGATGATTATGCTGCGGGAGATCCGATTGGATGGTAATGTAGCCTTAATTTTCTTCACTTGAAAATTAATCCTACAGTGTCTAAATGGGTGGCCAGAGTTCAGAACTGGGTGCAGTTTTCCCCAGGGTTTCCTTACTTAATATTGATTAAGTTATCTAGAGTTATATGGGGCAAAGGACCCAAAAGCTACCCTCAAATCGGAGAGTGGTCGTGGGTTAATATGATTTTAATCTAAAGGCGCCACCCCCTTTTATGACCCCTCAGGAACTCAAGATAATTCAACACCTGATGACCTTACAGTATCGGTAAAAGAGGGAAAATACGGAGAATAACTAAGAAAACACAAGATCTACCAATATCTCAGTTCATATTGTCATATTTGCTTTCTAGTACCAGCCGTACAATGTATAGAGGTACCCTGAAGGGGTAACCCTGAAATTATAGTGGTGTTACCACAAAATCAATAACAGCTGATTCTTCTAAATGTGTAAGTTGTCTAAGTTGGTTAAGGGACAAAAGTATGGGGCTTATTTTCCCATACAGACACCGGTCATATATATATGTCTGGTTTACACTAATTAAAAAAAAAAAGAAGTAATGAGAACAGCACTTAAACCTTGAGTGATTCGTGACGCATATGTGGTAGAAATGTAGAATTAAGTGTAGTGGACCTGTACCTAGTACAATAAGGAACGGACAAACCTTTGATTTCCGCGTTGGGCTCTATTTATTGCTGGGGTAGGATATATAAAAGCTTGCCTGGACGTTGCCTCGAAGCTGGGCAGGAGGGCAGTTAGTTGAGGCAGTCCTCTTGGATCAGCAGTCGCCTTTTGTGAAGTTCACTTGAGCATGTAGAGGTGTTCCGAAGGGTAGTCGAGGTAGGACTTTGTCCACTTAGCAGCAGGTGATACATTTATCTTAAATGATGCAAGTTGATAGCATACAAGGTTTTAAGATAAAGAGAAAAAGGAAAAAGGCCTGAAACAAAGATATTTCTCTTACCGTTGGAGAATCACGGGCATCAAAGGTGAGTAAAAATGAGCTCTAACATAGAGGCATGTCTTGAAGCACACTGTATTTTAGCTTTTTGAAAGAAATGAATAAGTACATACCTAAGGGTGGTGGATGGCCTTATGGAGGGTGTACCATGTGGTACGTAGTCTATGGTACTTCAAAGTCGAATGCTCTTATTAGGATCTTACAAATCTGTTTCAATTCAAGAAATCAGTCACTGAGGACTAAATAAAGGTAACAAAACTCAATGAAATTGAGGATTGATCCTAATAATAATTGGTCTTTTATATCCGAAGAGCGAAAGGTTTAACTCAGCAAGCCAGCCAAGAGCTGCCTTCGAAAAAAAAACCTGACGACCAGATTTCAAGTCCTTCGTAAAACAGGAAACTGAGGTTGTGCCAGAAGTTATTGTATGTACCAAAATAGTCCAAGTTTGTACTAAACTTAGTATTATTGTTAGTGCCTTTCCAATTGGTTGTATTTAGTAAGGTCACACATATTAATCATTATTTATGGCCAATCAGGATGTAGAGTATGATGTTTGTTATTGTGTTGATTTTGTGAACCCATCGAAAGAAACTCAGAAATTAGAGATGGGTAATCTAATTATTTCAGATAAAGGTTTGATATTTCCAACCTGTCCCTCAATTAGTGATCAGAGATACTGTATTTGAAATAAAGCAAAAGATGGTTCATGACCAGATAATTCTCCTCAGTATCACCTCTGGAACCGAGACTTTAGGCAAAAAATATTATAAAAAAAAACCTAACAGTAGGGACATCAGCGTAATCGAGAATTTATATTGGGGTCAAACGGCCGACACCTCTGGTGTAAAGATCCGAAAGGGTGTGCGCCAGGGCTGTATTCTCTCAGCACTCTTGTTAAATATTTACTCCGGTAAAATCTTTAAAGAAGCCTTGAAAGAGCCAGAGTGCGGAATCAAAATAAACGGCGTTCTGCTGAATACCATTAGATATGCGGATGACACTGTTGTCTTGAGTGGTACCATGGATGGCTTGCAGCAGCTGTTGGACAGAATCAGTGCAGCTGGCCAAGAGCTCGGACTCAACATAAATGTTAAAAAACCCAAACTTATGATTTTTTTTAATAGAACGTGTCAGCCAGTTTAAATATCTGGGAACTATATTAGCGGATACCTTAGACCCCGAGGTCGAGATAGGAATGGCAAGAACAACCTTCCAACGACTGAAAACACTTTTTTGCCACGATAACCTCAACCTGTATTATTTGGTCGGTTCTTATGTATGGAGTGGAACTCTGAACCTTAAAAACTACCCCAATAAATCGGCTGGAAGCATTTGAAATATGGATCCATCATAGAATGCTGCGTGTCCCGTGGACTGATCTGCTGACCAATGAGGAAGTATTGAGACGAGCAGAGGTGAGGAGACAAATAATGGTCACAGTGAAATCAGAGAATAAAATACATTTTATTCTGTGGTGAAATGTCGCAAGATTGCTTACACAGACCAAAGTGGACAAGCGCCTTTGACCTGTTGGGGGTTGCAGAAGATAGAGATGCACTCTCTATAGTAATCGCTAACGTTCTGGAGACCGGACATGGCACATAAGGAAGAAGAAGAAGAAGGATTGCAACATGGATATAAAGTTCAGCAGAAGGACATTCTGTGAATGGTATATATGGCAGAGCGACCTTTCCATTTAAAATTATTTGGTCGTTCGAAGGCAAGGTAACTAATAACGAAATTTTTAATAATCAGAAATAAATTAGACGAAAGTCTAGATAACCTGCTACTAAAGAGTGTTCAAAATTGTTGGTTCCACAAGGCGGTGCCCCTGCGTACAATGTTGAAGGTACCTCTCTCAACAATTTGAAGGAACATTACCGGTACGCGTTTCTTAGCCATCGCGATTTTCACGCCCCTAGCTTTTTTTTGGTGTTACTTAAAAAAAACAAGTTTACGTTCACCATTTTGATACAGGAGATCAACTTTAGATAGCAGTTTCTGCAACATTTACTCCAGAATTATTATCTCGAGTCTAAAAATCAACTATATCTTACCTAAGTTTAAAGAATAATGGTAAAAATAATACTAATAATTTTATTAGGAATTGCTTTTTTGATACGAAAACATCACATTGTTAAAATTGGTATAAAGAATCTATCTTATGCATTATCAACTAGTTTAAATGCCTTCGTGTCTCTTACCGTTTCGGAGATCCCCGTGCAGCGCATCCTAATCTTGGGTACACATAAATGTATTCCGTCCATTATTTATGGACTTTAAAAAATAAAAAAATAAAATGAACTCATTCACTTATGAGTTATGAGTTAACAAGTTTTCATGAGTAACAAGCAACAATTTGTTATTTTTCTGCACTTATGCAGTTACCATCGAAAACAGCATCCGTGGGGTCTTATAAAAAGTATTTAAAGTATTGTTACGTTTTGACACATTACTTAAAGCCGCAGGATCGAGCTCACCAACAAAAAGACAACTCCAGAGAATATGTTATGTTTATTATAAACGTTAAGTAAAATAAAATAGGTTTAAAAGTATATAAAGAGTGTAGGTTAAAATATGACAGAATAAAAATATTTCGTAGATGAAATACTTAATTAAGGCGAACTATAAAACATCATAACCAGATAAAGTTAGTGAACGTACTCTTGTAAGAGTGATAAATAAGAAAGTTAACTATTTACAAAAAATATGTAGTTATTAATAACGCTTAACAAATTAGTAAAAATATTGAAATAGAATCTAACCTTTTCGGAACACAAGCCCTATATAAATTCATAGCTTTTAAGTAAAAAGCAGCTTAATAAGAGTACCCAAAGGACAATAGCGAAACACTTTTATAAGTAACTTACTTAACAGGAACAAAAACGGACTCTGGTCTGACAAATGGCAACTTTTGAACAGAACTGAATCTATTAATGAAATTCTAGCTTTTTTATAATCTCGCTTTCCGATCACAATTTGCATTAAACTCTGAAATGTAGCTTTATGCACGGCCTCCGCATACATCTGCGGCATGTGGCTTTTATTATTTTCAAGATAAATTATTGTTTGTATGCAACAATGTTTAAGGCAATAAGCATTAGACGATAAATATTTAAGATTTTTAATTACTTTTCATTAATAAATTTCAATAATTATTAAAATGTATTATTAATTGCCGAACCACTTGAGATAATTTATCAACATTTTTTACGTACCAGTAATGCAATTTGGGTATATCTTGCCATAAAATTCGTTGTACTTTAATTTTTATATTTAAATAACAAATTATTTAATTATCATTAGAAAAATGCATTAAAACTGTTTTTATTTTTTAACTCCAAATTCTTACCAGAAAATAATAATAAAAGAGCTTTTCTTTTTAAAATTAAACAACGAATTCAATAAAGTTATGTATTTTCAGAAAAAAAACAACATACTGACGTTTTTTTTTTCAAAAATGTTAATACAATTTTTATATGTGAGCCACTGGTAGGTACACCCAAACATTTTTATTTATTGAAAAATTTTCCTCTCACGTAAATATTGAAAGCTAAAAACTTTTGTTTATTAATCTCAAGATGGTTTGGAATTTATTACTAAATATTTATTTTTTTTTAGAATAACCTGTCAGTTCTTTGATGTTTCAAACATTTCAAAAAATCGCTAACGAAAAGAATCTTATTTTTTGAAGCGCTGTTCGCTGATAAAAGGATAATCCCATCTTTTGCACGAGAGAACCCCACAAAGGTGGAAGGCTCTTTTAGGAAGATATTCTTATGGGATACGTGTTCCAACAATTTAGGGGTTATTATATAATAATAACTACATACTTTTATTTACTTTTAACTATTACAACACGATTAAAACACAACTATTTACTCACAATTACTCCTCTACTAACAATTCGCAGTATTCGCACTGTTCTCTTTTCCGCTTATTTACTACACTGCACTATCTATTCGATTCAATCTCGCGCGGCTTGCTGGTTTATATACCATTTGAACTGAACACACTCTCGTACTTTCGAGAACGGAGGCGACTGTTCTCGGTTCTCGTTTTGTCTAGATGGGTTCCCGGAGTCGCGGTCGGCGCTCGGCGTTGCCGCTTCGGCCCGAATCTCTGTGGACCGACGGTCAGGCGTAACAGTGCCGCCCTCTTAGTTTTGATCGTCCCGAACAGAGAAATCTCCACGACTGTAAGTCTTTAGTCTTTCAAGATGTCAACTTTCATCTTTGCTCTAGGGGTACGTTGGATCCTGTATACCACGTCGTTGGTCCTTTTGATGACTGTATTTGGACCTTTCCAACTTGGAGACAACTTGGGAGACTTTCTTTTCTTTCTCTGTGGATTATGCAGCCACACCAAGTCACCTGTGCCTTAAGCCGTGCTGAAGTCGCTCTTAGGTCATATCTGCCTTTCATCCGATCGCTGGCAATCTTTATCTTTGTCCTCACGTTTCGATGGATTTCCTTTAATCTTTCTCGAAAATCATCAGCATAGTTCTGCACATCTTGCACCGGTTCTCCTGGTGATCCGTACACCAAATCTACCAGAAGACGAAGTTCTTTACCAAATATAACCTTGGCAGGATTATGTCCTATCGTGTTATGCACTGCACCTCTGTAAGCCATCATTAAAAGAGTCGGAAATTTTTCTCAATCTTTCTGGTGGTCCGCTACCATTTTGCAGCTGTATTGTTCCATGATTTGATTGAAACGCTCGACCATGCCATCTGATTGTCGATGGAGCGGAGTTGTCCTTGTTTTGCGAATTCTCAGAAGTTCCATGATCTTCTTGAAAAGTTGCGATTCAAAATTCCCACCCTGGTCCGAATGAAGCTTTAATGGTACGCCGAATCTAGTGAAGAATTCGTCAATCAAGACCCTTGCCACGGAGTTAGTTTCTTGATTTGGTATTGCATAAGCTTCAGGCCATTTACTTAAATAATCCATGGCAACTAAGATGTATTTGTTGCCATCGTCCGTTTATGGAAAAGAACCTGCCACGTCGATCGCAATTCTTTCCAATGGGGCGCCAACATTGGATTGCTTCATTTTGCCCCTAGCCTTTATTTGGGGTCCTTTTACCGAGCAGCAGGTAACGCAATTTCTGCACCACTCTTCGACGTCGTCTCGACAATTCAGTAGTACCTTTCCCGAATTCTATCCAGGGTCTTATTCACTCCAAAATGACCTCCAGACACTCCATTGCGCATTTCTCGCAGGACATCTTTCCGTCTACTTTCTGGTACGACAAGCTGGAGCGTGGCACTTTTCCCCTCGGGGCTTTCTCAAATCCTCTTCAGTAAACCATTCTGAATCGCCAAGGAATCCCATTGAGCCCACATAGCTTTTACTTCCAGGCTCTTATCTGCTATGTCCTTCCAATCAAGTCTTTGATTTTCCAACTTACTTTGATGTATTAACCCCACAGTATTATCGGTTGTTTGTTCAACCTTCATTTGTTCAAGTGGTCCAATGTTCGTCGACGTCAATCCTGGTCTTTGTTATTCTTGTTCTTCCAGAAAATTTCATTGTTCCTCTTTGTCGAGCTGCCTTTGTTTTTCTTGTTCCTTTTTCGCAAGTTGCCTTTGTTTTTCTTGTTCTTCTAGAAAATTTCTTTGTTCGTCTTTGTCCTTCTTCAGCATTTCCATAAGTGCTGCCAGTTGTTCATCCATGACTTTTGTCGTAGATCGAGTATATGGCATGTAGAACATAGTAAAGTTCTTGCACTGTCCTTATCACGCAAAATTCCACGCGCGCGACGACTCCTTTGTCCGCACAGTGACAAATTTGACGAAAATTATCTCATATCTGACACCAGTTGTTACGGGATACGGGTTCCAATAATTTATCGTCAATTAACTATACACTTTTAACTGTTACAACACGATTAAACAATATTACTCCCTACTAACAATTCGCACTGTTCGCTTGTCCACTTATTTACTACACTGCACGATCTGCTCTATTCCATCTCGCGCGGCTTGCTAGTTTATATACCCTGCCTGAATACACTCTCGTACTTTCGAGAACGGAGGCGACTGTTCCCGCTTCTCGTTTATCCTAGATGGGTTCCCGGGGTCGCGGTCGGCGTTGCCGCTTCGGCCCGAATCTCTGTGAAACGACCGTCGGGCGTAACAATATAAAAGCTAGAAACTCTTAGAGCATCTAAAAATGCAAATTTAAGGTTTCTAGGGAATAATCGGGTTAGGATTAGGTCCATAATCAGTTAAAAACAACTTAAAGCATCTCATAATATGCAAATGTGGGGTGTGTGGAGGAATTCAGGTTAGAATTAAGGCTAAAATCGGTTAAAAATTACCCACATTGTCTATAAATGAAAATTTTGTTATTTTTCAATAAATTCAGTTTTAGGACAAAATCGGGAGAAATTGATTCAAACCTCCTAATTTGTTGTTTTTGCTAAAATTAAGTTTTGGACCAAAAGAAGCGAAACTTGACTAAACACCTTTTAAAATAAACGCTTAGTTTCTATAACGTTGAGTTAGGTCAGGTTAGGGCCAAAAAATTTTGAAAAATGCCTCAAAGCGATAGAAATGCAAATTTGGAATTTTTTTTTTGGAAAATAAGAGGTTATTATTAATGCCAAAATGATTTAAAAATCACACAAAACATGAGTCACATTGTCCACAAATGCAAATTGTTATATTTTTGAGAAAAATTCAATTTTAAAACAAAACCACGCAAATTAAAGATTTTAATCAATCTTTATCTATAATATTTAATCAATTATTGTTTTTTTTTTATAAAATTAATGTTTGAACCAAATAACAGATATTTCCCTAAAAACGCCTCAAAATGAAAATTTGCTGTTTTTCGAGAATGTCAAGTTAAGATTATGGCAACAAATTTTTGCAACGTGTAAAGACACGTTTTGTTTCAAAAAGCACATTTTCTTATTTTTATTTTACATTTTATTATTTTTATTTTAGAATTCTTTTCGAGTTTATGTATTTCTGTCACAATCAAATGCAGTTTTTTAAGAAAAGATACTTTAAACTAGTACTACTACCCTCAAAAAGTGCGTTCCAAAATTAAATTTCTTCAGGGGTTTGTGCGAAGTAAATAATTAGTGGAGTACACTGTTGTCTATAATCGGCATACAAACATCGACCTAATGGAGAAACGTAATAAAAACTTTAAAAAAACTGAAATGGAGAAGCCTGCCAAATAAAATGTGCTATTCGTCTTGTGAAGTGGGAAATTCTTTAAACTGAATGCTGATGGTGCCAAGCTGTTTTGTGTGGTTTCAGTTTTATGTTCTGTAGTCGTTTCTGTTTCCCGGTTTTTCAAATTCTTACTGTAGGTAGACTTTTTTGGTCTGAAGGGACCTGTCAATAATAAACACTTGTTTTCAGAGTGGCAAGCAATGAGTACCTCCGATGATTGAAGAAACGTTAGAAGGTTGATTCTAGACTCAAACAGAAAAAGAGGCCTGGAATATAATAAACTGCTAACGGAAAAGATCGATACAACAAAATTTTTTGTCATTTTTGGGGGTCCGTATCTCGGAAATGCCTTAGCCGAAATTTGAAACCTAAAGAGATTTTGAAAGGTCGTTTCTTCTAGAATCACGGCGGTAGATTAATATTAAAAAAGTGGTTCTGTAAAGGATATACAGGGTAAAGAAAAAAACAGCTGCAAAATGGTTGCATTTCAACCCACTATATTTGGTAGGTAGCGTAATTTTAGAACATTCATTGTTATGACATTTAATGGCGTTAGTTGGTTTCTCGGGACATGTTGGGTAGTTTTCGATGTGTTGGCCTACAAAATAAATTACAGGGGTTTCAAAAAGTTGACGCTCTTTTGTAAGTCACCCAGTATCGCGAGAATGCCGCAGCCAATTTTAATAAGATGAATGATCTCTAAAAGATGATTGGTTGTAAAGTCAGCGACATAGACTCATAGCTAATAAAACAATTTTATTCCATTTTGTACAGGGATAGCAAAAAATCTAATAAACAACTGATTAAAATTTTGTTTACTTCGATGTCATGACGGGAACCTTAACTTTAAGACTCTCTTTGTAGTTTTAAGTTGAAACTTTCTGTAAAGGCCCTGTAACTGATTTAGTAGGCAAAAAAACAAAAAAACGCCAAAACCATCCCGAAATATCGACCATAGTTCTTAAATTTCATTACAAAAAGAGTCTTAAAGTTACGGCTCCCATCGTTCACTACAATGCCATCATGGCATCGTAGTAAACAAAATTTTAATCAGTTTTTAATTAGATTTTTTGCCATCCTTATACAAAATGGAATAAAATTGTTTTATTAACTATGAGTCTACCTCTCAGATTTTAGAACCAGTTATTTTTTAGAAATCATTTATTTTATTAAAATCGGCTGCAGCATTCTCGCGATACAGGGTGACTTATAAAAGGGCGTAAATTTTTTGAAAAACTCCTGTAATTTATTTTGTAGGCAAAAAAAACGAAAACTGCCGAACATGTCCCGAGATACCAACTAATGCCATTAAATGTCATAACAATGAATGTTCTGAAATTACGCTACCTACCAAATGCCATGGATTGAAATGCAACCATGTGCAGTGCTTTTTTCTTTACCCTGTATATCCTTCAGAGAATAACTTATCAATCTCCTGCCGTGAATCTAGAAGAAACGACCTTTCAAAATCAGATACAGACCCCCAAAAATGACAAAAAATATTGTTGTATCGATCTTTTCCGTTAGCAGTTTAGTTTCAACTCTTACTATCATATTGATACACATGAATGCAGCAAGCAAAAACCAATTTATTCGTATCATTATAGCATGGTAGATTTCGTAGGATTAAAAATTGTATCATTTCTCTCTCATACGCAATTTTCTTATTGTACTCATTATAAAGGAACTCTAGTTAGATTGGTTCTTTAATTTAAAGCCCGAGAGGAGGATTCACAATATCTTTCAAAGTATTTAGTTGGACTTTTTGTGTGTATCAGTTTGCTTTTAAAAATTCCCCAGCATCTCGCATTATTCTAAAGTGTGTATACACAAACCTTCAACTCTAGCACCCACAATAAGTCAACAACTTGATTATGCTGAAACAGCGTTCTCAATACTTTCCATACGTGATGCGTTGCTCGTGCATCTTCACTAGAACTTTGCCCGTCTGGGTTATTGGTGATTCCTCACCCACACTACAACGCGTGCACTCATTAGCTTTATTTATTACGTTTATCAAGCCTCTTACTACAAAAATAGTAAAAGTTCTTGATTTCTGCCAACAATGGAAACTTACCCATAATTAATCCTTTAAAAGGGTATTTACACGCTAAAATGACCCACAAAATTGTTAGGGAATTAAGTGAGTAATACACAAGACCTGCAACGTGACAGTGGGCCTTAATCGGAAACTTTTATTTAATCGAAAACCGTATTATGATAATCACCCCCCTGGAGAACAAAAGTTATAGCAGTGGCAACCACCAGGTGCCTGGCGTACAGGGCTTTGCGTGTTTTGGCCCAAGGATTTTTGAATTTTCTAAGGAAGGCCGCAATTTATAGTAACTTATTTTAAATTATTTCTTGCTTAGGTTAAATGAAGCAATTCAGCTAACAGGCAAAGAGAATAATTATTTTTCAATCCTGTCATTTCGAACTAGTGATTACCCACTGCGTTTTTTTTTTTGCTTTTTTAGTTGTGTTAAAATCGAATTTTAAAAAGGTCGTTTCCTTGGTGCTATATTTCTCATATCTTAAGCAAGTGATGTCTGTTGTTACTTGTATGTGCTGCCTATTTTTTTTCCGTTGAAGTACGCAGATACAAAGATAGCACAAACATCTATTGCCCAATTTATTTTTCCAGAGGTATTTAACCCCAAAATTATCAGTCTGGATTTGAACTAGTGAAGGTTATAGACTAGTTCTAATTAATGGCCGCTTTAACTCGCGCGTTGTAATAAAGATTGGACTAATGCCATATTTTTTGTAGTATCTAAATATTATTTACGAACCCATATTAGTATCAGGTCGATAATGGCGAGTAAATTGCGTTATAATTTAATTTTGTCACTGTTGACAAGGTTCAGTACAAGAACTGTCTTAGTTTTAAGAGAGTAAATACTGACTGACCGACCCAATTAATTGCCTTTTGTGCATTTGATAGACCATGAATAAGGAAGGATAATACCCAAGTTAAACATGTAAATTAAGAAATTGAAACTTAAATGAAAGAGAGAGTCGGAAGCTATCCATTAAGATTTAAATTATAAACGTGGTATAGTTTATTCGAAAATAAAAGTCATCAAGTAGGCTATGAGTTGTTGATAGGAAGAGGAAGGGATGGAGTAATAAACTTTTTTATTTAACCGCCCTTTCCATCAAAAATGCATAGTCAACCCAATGACGTTTATTACTGAACAGCTAATTACTGTTTGCAGGTGGTTTTAGGATGGTCTCCTAATATTTTCTAATTTCTTCACAATATATTAACTGTTCGATCTATGTCTGAATAGTATGGACTATAGCTTTAGCTCTGCGTTTTTCTTTATGTCTTGTCTGCCGGTTCCACTTCTTACGTTGGAGTTGCTCGAGATATGCTTTCATACGCTTGATGATCAGAGAGATAATTATGCCTTGTAATAATTTAGTGTGTCGTATAGTCAGGAGATCCTTGGATTATCTGACTGCCAGTATGTGCTAGTTCATTTAGCGTTACCCGTTATAATACCGCTAATAAGATCCATCCCAAGACCTAGATGGAACTTTAAGCGAGCTGATTGGAAAAAATTCTCATCGGAACTAGATAAATGCTTAGGATGGATACCACCCACGAGTAAAAACTACGCTCGGTTTGTCGGGGCAGTAATTAGCACAGCTAAGAAGTGCATACCAAGAGGGTACCGGGAGGAATATATTCCTGGATGGTCTCAAAACAGCGAAGAATTATATCAAAACTTCCTAGAAACTGGTGATCAAGAAATCGCAGATTACTTCATAGTTTAAATGCAGCAAGACAACAAAAATGGAGTGAAACTGTTGAAAATTTAAACTTCCAAACATCAAGTCGGAAAGCATGGTCCCTAATTAGAAAACTTGGAGGAGGAGACCCTCCTAAACGGCAAGAGGCTCCCATTAAACCAAATTCAGTGGCCTCTCATATTGTGATGACATCCAGAGCACCCAGAGATAAAGCTCATACAAAAAGAGTAAAAGAACATCTAAAAACTCTTAAGAACGAATCTACAGAAACTGAACACTCTCGTCCTTTCACCGGCGAAGATGTATCTGCTGCCCTTAAAGATATTACTTCTGGGAAAGCCCCAGGGTTTGACGGAATTCATCCTGAATTCCTTATTAACTGCGGAAAATACGCGAAGAGATGGTTGGCGTGCTTCTTCACAAACATCATGCAGACTAGTGAAATTCCTCGAGAATTCAAACGCTCAAAAGTAATAGCCATCCAAAAACCAGGTAAACCAGCAGACCAACCAAAAAGTTACCTACCAATTGCGCTGCTGTCATTAACGTACAAGCTGATGGAAAGACTGATCTACAACAGAATAAGCCCGGTAATACTTAAAGATATCCCAGTTGAACAAGCGGGTTTCAGACCTAAACGGAGCTGCACCGACCAAGTATTGTCACTAACCACATATATCGAAGCCGGTTTTCAAAGGAGACTAAAAAGTTCTGTCGCATTCATTGATTTGTCAGCAGCGTATGATACCGTATGGAGGGAAGGAGTTATATACAAATTCCTACACAAAATTCCCTGTAAATTCACATCAAGATTAATAGAAAACATGCTTAACGACAGAGTTTTTCAGGTGATAATGGGATCAGAAATCAGCAAACCCAGAAAGCTTAAGAATGGACTGCCGCAAGGATCAGTACTTTCGCCATTGTTGTTTAGCCTATATATTGCGGACATGCCCAAAACAACATCAACAAAGTTTGGCTACGCCGACGATTGGGCTCTAACCACTCAAACTAAATTAATGGAAGAAGCCGAAGAAAATCTTACCAATGACTTGGACGTAATGGGAAGTTTCTTTCGAAAATGGAGACTGCAACCTAATGCTTCAAAAACAGAAGTAACCTGCTTTCATTTAAATAACAAAATGGCTGATAGAGAACTTAAAGTCTACTTTGATAACACCTTACTTAATCACAATAAAAACCCAAAATACTTAGGTATCACTCTTGATAGAACGTTAAGCTTTAATGTACTTCTAACTAACACTGCGGAAAAATTAAAGACCAGAAATAACATTATCCAGAAACTCTGTGGCTCGACATGGGGAACATCAGCATCCACACTGAGATTGTCAGCCCTAGGCCTTGTCTACTCAGCCGCGGAGTACTGCGCACCAGTGTGGCTTAACAGTGCTCACGTGAAGAAGATAGATGCGCAACTGAACAACACCATGAGAATGATCGCTGGCGTAATCAAATCCACCCCAACTCAATGGCTACCGGTATTAAGCGATATTCCACCGCCTCATCTGCGCCGAATCAATTTGCTGACAAACGAATACAAGAAGATACTTAACAACAGAGAGCTCCCAATACATAATTATATAGAAGACGCCAACAAAAATCCACTACGCTCTAGAAAACCACCAACAAACACCGCAAAAATTGCCACAGATACTGAGTTTAACATCACAAGCAGATGGGTGCACGAATGGTCGAGAGCTCAGCCAAACAGCAACTTGCCCTGCATAACAGAAAGCCCCCCTGGCTTCAATCTACCACGCAAAACTTGGTTTACATTAAACCGCATTAGGACCCAACACGGCAGATGTGCATACTTTTTAAACAAATGGGGAAAACTACCATCCCCCTCATGCGATTGTGGAGAGGTCCAAACGATTGCACACATAATAGAGGAATGTCCCCATCGATCATACCAAGGCAGCCCCGAGGAGTTCCTGCTTGCAACGCCAGATGCGATAGAATATATAAATAACCTTAATGTTTGTTTGTAAATTTACCTAAGGCTGTTATATTTGTTATTGTTGTATACTTGAATGTGTCGAAATGCCATACGCTAAATAAATAATAATATGCCTTGTAAGCCCTTTCATAATGCTCAAATACATTATGAACGGGATAGAAAGTTTAGAACTAACAAAATGTGACAAAGTTACAAAAGGGCGAATTTCAAAAGTGATCAATAAATTTACCGGTTACATCTACCGGTAGATCGCTGGTAATTCCGGTTACACCGGAATTTAAGTCATTTTACGGTCAATTAAGAAACGGTTCGATTCACCAATCACATTTTTTTTTAATAGCTGTCAATTTCAACGGTAATCTTGTTTTGTTTGTTATTATTGTATTACTTTTCTTCTCATAGCGAAATCGACATTATTAAGATAATTTTTATTTGTAAGAAGTTCTTTTGTTAGTTGTCCTAGTCCTAGATCCTTAGATACCTGCCCCAGTTCATATAAAAAATTATGATTTCTTGTGGAAATCAGGGACATTTTTAACGTGGGACACATAACATGCGCATAAGACTGTATGCATTGTATAAACCAGTGTTAAACAAACTTGCTTATGCCCTTCTAGATACCTACTATAAATGTTTTGAAGAACTAGGCTAGAACCAGTTCTTAAAATGGACCCATCCACTCCAAAAACCGGCTTCCACGATTTCAATGTCGAGTCGTCCATTACAATTTACAATTATTATTAATTATCACCAACTCCTAAATTAAACAACACGGCCAGGTAGTCATAAAATTTTAATTTAGAAATTTTCATTACATTTCAGACTGTAAACTGTAAAAAGAGTTTAGCGTTATGTTTGTTTATAGAAAGGCCACGGGCACGAACTGTCAATACTGACATTTTCTCCTTTAATCTACCGAAATTCCATTCCTCTAGACCGGTACATTCGGGAGCTACCGGTAGCGAACCGACAATTCCACCGGTTAATTTAGAAACGGTCACTTTCTGGTATATGGTGAAAATTGAAACGAAATGGGAACTGACCGGTTTAACCGGTGGATCCACCGGTGAGTTTTGGAATTCGCCCAAAGTTTCAGAAAATCGATGTCAATCATGACACCTTGCCACAACCCCCCGTTCTGGTCACTACAGGAGAACCACCATCAGGGCTGCTACGTTGTCGCACCTAACTTTTAGTCTAAACATTAACATACGATGTAACTCTTTCAGTAGTCTTATTCATCTTAGTGGCTCTTACAAATTCTGAGATCTTAATCGCATAAGCCAAATCTTTTAACCAGATTTATTTTAGTAATTAGTAAGACTGATAAAGCTTAATATGATCACTACAACCATTGCTTCAACTATATAAAAATGTTCCTTTTTACATTGAAACTAGTTACCATTAAATGAACAATCATGTATAAAATCACTCAGCTGCCTAAAAAAGACTTTAGTGATTTGTGGGTACTGTGTGTGTCCAATGTTATATTATTGTATCATGATTATTAAATATGCATTATTAAAAAGTCTTATGAGTTTTGTGACATGAAAATTGATGCCTATTTCTCGAGATACCGCTTTAGCCATCTCTGAATTTCTCTGAACTATACTCATAATCAAGCTCTGGAGTGAGGCAATGAAACAATTAAGAACAGGTGGGTTCAGTTTTTAAAGCGTTCAGCCCTTTATTGTTCCGTTTTCATGCGTTCATTTGCCGCAACCACATCGTTGTCCTTGTCCTTTCTTATCTGATATACCTTTCAAAGACAAATTTTGGAATTAAATAAAATTTGTTATAATAGTGGTGGTGAAACGCCCCATAGAGGCAGACTTAGAGAGAGATGAAACAAATTTCCTGCAATTTCACTTGGCCACGTTCGCTATCAATTTTTTTCTTTCGAAGTCCTACGATAACTTTCACTTACCTTGCTTATTGGGCCACCCTGTACAGTGGTGGTGTACATACAAGAACTGTATTTTTTTGATAAAAAAGATTTTTTGTCTATTTTAAAAACTTTGTACTCCTCTTAGTGGTGGCATTTGAAAATCGAAAATTACTTCTAGCACTTTTTCTTGATTAATTTTATAATACAAATTTTTTCCGCAACTACCTATAATAGCTTTCGCGAAACACTCGGCGACCTTTTTTAACGGGACACCCGGTACAAGTCCCCACGATCTTATTCCTCCCTTTCTTAAAAAATAATGTCCGATCCAATAACCATGCAAAGCAAATAAATAACACAACTACATTTATACAGTGAGATTGCATAACATTAATTAAAATGAATTGATAAGTATTTTTTCGTTATTTTATGTACCTAGTGCAAAGGCTAGTGTTGCATCAGTAGAAGTATTAAAATATGTGTTTATACCAAAATATTATTTTAAGTCATTTTTTGGCACTATGATTCACAAATTATCTTGTAAAAACTCAAAGCTGATCTAGTAAACAAAAACATTGCAATCAAATTTTAGAAAATATAACCTTGATTATCTCACTTGACGTCATTTTCATTGGCATTATCCGCCAATTTGCCTTAATTATTATAAGTATACATTATATAAATCTTTGCTTAAATGGGCGGTAACGAGGCAATGAACTAGAAATTGGAAGATTAGAAAATACTGATAACCGAGAAGGTGACGTATTTGTATAGTTTATCGTTTTTTAAGCGTGGACGGTAATTTTATTAATCTCGAAGATAAATGTACGAACCGACAATTCCATTAATCCCACCATTAATCTCCACCATTAATCTCGAAGATAAATGCTATCGGATATTAAGTAAACATATTAGAATACTAATATAAAACATTGCAAAAAAAAATATTTTTTACAACAATTTTTATTACATTTTTTTTGTAATTTTTGTATTGAAAATTGTGCGAATATTTTTACATGACAAAAGGTATACTTTGTTTACTTTCCGTTCCGTTCACGAAATAATTAGAATTATTGATTTCAAGACTTAGCAAAATGAATAATTACGCAAGACTAAAAAGTTGGGTTTTGGCAAGAAAGTAAACCAAATTGAGTTTTTCTTAGTTTTATTTTACAATTTCAATAAAAATACTAAATAAATTTTAGTAAATAAATTATGCAATAAGAAAAAACAAGACGATCGGAATTCGGTTTACTAAAAACAATTTTCTGCAGAAAATTTAAGCTTTTAATCTTTGTATATTTTCGAGATACACACCGCCAAAAATAACGAAACATTTTGCTTCATCAAGCTTCTCCGTTAGCAGTTTAGTTCGATTTAAGCTGCTCTATAATTTCCGATTTCTAGGTTCTTTTATAGTGTGAACGAGCCTATAAAAAAATTAAGCAAGTGCTCTAGATTTGGTAATAATTCAGATGTTTTCAGTAAACTAAATCCGGACTCTATATACCTTTCTGTACGTCAAGACGAAAAGTCTAAAAATCTTCCTTTATTATTGCATCATATTCTTCCTTTGGTTTCGCATCTTTCCTTCCACCGATCGATATCGACATCAAATGATACCTCGAGTAGACATCATTAGTATGGGAAAATACCTCTCATTAAACATCGATATTTTTTGCCCTTTTAGTGCTGTCAGCTAACACTAAACTAAACGGTTGAAGTTATATCAAAACGGCTTGCACTTTCCCATCTTAGTTTTTTATAGGCTTTTCAATGATGCAAACATTATTTTTTGTTAACCAAACAATATTGACTATATTGTCAGAAGAATTTTTGAAAATAAAACAAAACTACCACCAAGAGGTTGAGAACCCTAAGGTAGGAAAGTGCAAGCCGGTTTGCTATAACTTCAACAGTTTAGGTTTTACAGCTTTTTAAAAGTTGAAAAAATCCGCTTTTCAGACTGCATTTGCTCGAAAACAGTGATATGAAGCGCATGATTCATTCAATTAAAAAGGCATAGAACTGGCAGTTGAATCCAAATATGTAATAAAAAGTGAGCAGTTTTATTTGAAAAACCGAAAGTATTAAAATCTTTTACATATTCAGATTCTGAAATTCCTTAAGAAACTGTCTCCCAAGGTTTTTCGATCGTAGATCTCGTTTTTCGAGTCGGTAATTGGTGAAGAGATGTCAGACACATGTCATTACATGATATCTTTATTTCAAATGGAAACATAAAAATGGTACGGTATCTAAAAAGGTCTCTTTGTTAGCTTCCAACTGATGTCATTATGCGGACAATTGCTTTTCAAAATGGCGCACTTACGGCCATTTTTCTTTTCAAGATATCATAATTTAAAAATGATAGTTGTCATAAAAAAATGATGGGCTCGCCCTTTTCAGAGTGAAACTTTCTACAACTTTTGTGTCTCCATCATTTCTCTAAGACTCACAATAACTCTAGATCGAGTTTAGATATTTGATTTTTGCAATTTTTTTAAATCAATGTAACCACAATGACTTATTATTAGCTCCAGATAATTGATTTAGTGACAAAAGTAATAGATAATTTTACCCCGAATTAGAGGAGCTATTTAGATCTTTTCCGACAGGTGTCCTTTTTCAATTATAATATAACTTACAACAAGGTTCGAAAAAAAAAGAGGGAAGAACTAGTGCAAGAGAAAATTATTGGTTGAGAAAAAAGTCAGACGATATAGGGAATTGACCTACGTTTTTAAATGATAGATTGATAATTGTGATCCAGAGGAAAATTAAGGAAGATAAATAAAGATGAACATTTATTAATAAAGATATATCGCTCGAATCAGACACCACAAGACAAAGTTCCAAGTTAGAGAATAATAGGTAAGTTTTGAATAAAGCCTTAATGAAATTGGCGAGGTACGAAGCTTGAAAGTGTTATTAAACGAATTAACACAAGAGGACTTAAAGCAGATGTCTGATTTCAAATAAAAGTAGGAGATGTTCGTTTAAAAACGTCATTTAGTAAGCTCTGGAATGTCAAAAGAAAAGGATGGATAAACAAAAGTCCATTCACTTTATTTATGTCACCTTTTCTGTCAAAAATGCATAGCCTTCTATGATGACTTTTTCTAAGGAACACCCCCCGTATAATGTATGTAAGGAAAGCATGAAAGAAAGTAATTGATTTTTATCTCTAGACGCGAGGCGTTCGTTTAAAAAAGAAGAAACGATGTACAAGTCATTTTGTTTCAACATGATTAATTTTCATTTTACAGTCGTATAATAGTATATTGTGCAAATAGTGAGGAAAATTTCACTCTGTGAAGCACTCTTCACACTCTTGTATGAGACACTTTCGTACGTGTTGCACACAATATATTGCACTTTTCACACGGGTGTGGCGGTTTGGACACGGTCGTGGGCGAATGATATAACGTCACAAGACTGTGAAGAGTGATTTTCGTACGTGTTGCACACTATCCTTTTTCTACCACTGCGATTTGGCTTCATAAATGATTATTCGTATTATAAAATGTGCAAGGCGTGTGGAAAGCAATCAGAAGCGTGTGCAAAGTCCACTTCTGTATGGGAGCGCGCATATGTTCATATGGGTGTTTGTGCATATAGGCAAAGCGTGCGCACGATGTTTGCAATATGCGATTTTCAACAGTAGTTGCTAGTGCGCATTTGTTCATTTTCGAGGCAGGCATAGAAAAGTTACTTTCGTAGTAGATTGCTTTTTTCTTCGATGAGCGTGCGCACGATGTTTGCAATATGCGATTTTCAACAGTAGTTGCTAGTGCGCATTTGTTCATTTTCGAGGCAGGCATAGACAAGTTACTTTCGTAGTAGATTACTTTTTTCTTCGACTACCTTGAAAATGAACAAATGCGCTCTACTAACTACCGTTGAAAATCGCATATTGCAAACAGCTCCAGAAACAGCAAGAATTTTCCAGAAATGTTTTTGAAAATGTCCAAAGGGGTGGTATTACGACTTTTTCCCAATTCGCAAATGTGACCGCCTATAACTTGAAAACGCCTTGACCGATTGGAGTGAATCCAGCTGTTTTTTCTTCTTCTTGATGTGCTCTTTCACCTCCCACCATCGGAAGTTCCGTAGGTGCAATATTTTCGGAGATAGACCCTTTTGGAAGTCGATTTTTAGGCACTTTTAAAATCGCGTTTTTGGATCATCTAAAAAAAAATCTTTAGAGATTAATTTCATTCGCATTGAGTGAGTTACATTCTTAGGATATTGCAAGCGTGCCATTCCTATCAAAACCAGCAAAAAAAATTTTTCAGATTTTTTTTTGAAAATGGCGAAGGCGTATTAGGACTTTTTCTCAATTCTCAACTTTGACCGCCTGTAACTTGAAAACGCCATGAGAGATTGGAGTGAGTCCAACTGTCTTTTCTTCCTCTTGATGTCCTCTTTCACCTCCCGCCATCGAAAGATCCGTAGGTGCAATATTTTCGGAGATAGACCCTTTTGGAGGTCGATTTTTAGACACTTTTAGAATCGCGTTGTTTGATCATTTTTAAAAAAAACCTCGTTAGAGGTTAATTTCATTCGCATTGAGTGTGTTACATTCTTAGGATATTGCAAGCGTGCCACTCCGATCAAAAACAGCAAAAAAATTATCTATAAATTTTTTTGTAAATATCCAAAGGGTCGGGTCTGTGTCCCAATCAAGCGGCGTAATTTTTGCGCCCCCCCGAGCCCCCCGTGCCCCCCGTCCTGCTATTTTTACGATTTTTAACTATTAAAACGCCTCCAAAGTGTGAAGGGGGCACTAGAATTTTCTTTTATCATATCTTTGATTTTCTTTTTTTAACGTATTTACATTTTTTTTCACAAAAATAAAATAATTTTCGATTTTTATAAACAAAGTGAATATTAAAAAATCAACATTTTTCTTCCTATTCAATTTAGAGACCTCCAGTTTTTACTGTTAGGCTTCTTTTATTAGTCCTAATATTATATAAAAATTTCAGAAAAATTCGTTTTCCAAGGCACCGGGTGTTAAAGTTCTTCTTAAAAACTGACGATGTATTTATTGTTCTGAAAGTGGTCAAGAAATGAAATTTGGTGGGTTTGAAGAGGTACTCATTGCACATTTCTTGACATGCAATTAAGAATTTTATGTTCATCATTGGCTCGTGTACGGGTAATGATCTCAATTTTTTTTAAAGAAAAAATTGTACTTTATTAAGATTTCAAATTAAAAATAATTTTTGAAGCTTTCGTTCAATTTGTGACAAAAAAAAATCTCTCTTCATGTTGGGCGCCGTTTTGATGCAAAAATACCATATACTACAACCATAACATTAAATGTTGATTTAAAAAAAATGCCTTAATAATAATTTTTCACATATTTCTATTTTTTCATCATATGTGTTTCATTAGTTTCAAATTCCAAGGTACTTGTTTAATATCGGCCAATTTTCTAAGAACTTTCTGATAACCAAAAATACCTAAATATTTTCATATTGTTTTCAAAACATTATTTTGGTAAACGATTGTGTTTGAGTTGTTGATCCATTGTCACAAGATTGGAGATGATTATATCAAAGTCCGCTATATTTCTCAGAATTGCGTTGTTACTAACGGGAACATTTGTCACATTATCGCTCCATAAGCACCATTGTAGTACTTACAACCTTTGCAATTTAAAAGTCCTACAACAGTAACTTTTTGGTTAACTTTGGTCTACGATCTAATGATGACCGAAAAAATTAACAAAATCACCTGTAAATAAAACTGGAATGCTAATTTGAAATTCTCATAGATCTGTACGCCTCTGATGGTCTTATAGAAATCATCGTCAAGGGACAAAGTCTATACATTTTCTTGGAATCGCGTACTTCTTATTCACTAAGTTGAAATATTGCGACATTTACTACTATCTCACGACATTATTTATTGAGAAAAAGCCTATAAGCCAAAGTTCAATTATTATATTATGTATCGTTCTTTTCAGCCGTCTATAAAAAAGGCCGATCAAGCTAAAATGGAGAGAAGGAGACCGCCGATCTACAGGCCAAAGTCCAGAACCGATGTAAGTACTTCATCGTGGATCAATAAATTAAATCTAAAATTAGTTTAGGGTAACGAAACGTGGTTTATTGGAACAGACGTGTATATTTAATATTTGTTATGTTACTACTAAATTAAATAACCATTAGCAGGTGTGACCAATAATGATTATTATTATCCTAATGTTAAGTACCAGGCTTATTAATTTTAAAAACGTATAGAATTTCAATTTCCTATGTCTTCCTTTTTTATAGTCCAGTACGGCCAGTGCTAGCAGAACTGAAAGCGGTCGTTTACGTGGCGACGGCGGCGGCGGCGGCGGCAGCAGCGACGAAGACCTGGGCCGCCATCAACAACAAGACTTAAGACAACGTCTACAAGACGAAGCTGCTCTTTATAGGAAACGGCTTGAAACCTATAGGCAAGCTCAACAAAATCAAGCCGCTTTGGTCAGTCGTTTACAAGCAAAGGTTGGTACATCATATCAGCTCACCATTCTAAATGCTGTTGACTGAAATGTTGAGCATTTAGACACTTTTCTGCGTCCATCTACTAAAAATTGTCAAGAATGTGCTTAAATTATCGGTTTTGTCTCAAAATTAATCCGCTTGGTAACCACAAAAAAATTGGGCAATTAGTATGATTGTTATTAAAAGGACTTTGGCAAACATTTTTGCATCAACTGTTTTCCGCATGACACGTGAATCAGCCTTATCTAATATCGCGGCTAATGAATATTTTGACTAACTTCAGATCATCGTTGCTGTAAAATTTGTCGGATTATAAAAACGGATAAGCGAAGAGCCAGTCTGCTTATCATGCGCGTTTATTTTCAATTCAGTCGTCTAATTCTTGTATCGGGTCACCGAAAAATTCCTCGGAGATAATTTCCCTAGTGCAAAAATTTCCTTGACAAAATGGGATTTATTTGATTCTTATTAACTTATTTTAATCGAAAAATCGGAATATATTCAAAATTTTAATAAGGTCAGTAATCGCAGCAGTATTCCAACTATTAAGCGAAACATATTGGACTTCCATTGTATTTATTGAGCTTTTTACGCGACGTTTCGAGCAATGGAAATTCTGCTCGTTTTCGAGTGAAACTGAGCATTTAGCTCGAGGCTACTTGCTTATGTACTAACACAGCTAACCACGCCCACTATTCTTATTAGCTGGATCATCGCAACTTGGTTTACTAAAGACGACCTCATTGCTTCCAATAAATACTGCTTCCTTAAACTTTCGTTTCTTCCAGTGCTGTTCTCTATGCACAATGTTGGCTTCCGACCACTTATTATTATGGTGTTTGGAACGAGCGTGCTCTGCAATTCCCGATTTTGATGTAGGAGCAACTTATCAAAACGCATTATGTCCACTCGAAAACGCAATTCAGTTTGTTGCGGTTTTGGACTTATTTTCATCTTTTTGATACTTCTGTAAACCTAAAAGGAATCAAATACAGTTATGTCCCTATCTAATTTGAGTGCAAAATATAAAGTTCATATCGAAATGCATTATGTCCACAAGAATTGTTACATCAAGACGCATTATGGTACTTGGCCACTAGGAGACGGTAGATACGCTTGACATCGCGGGAATCAACTGATTTTGTAAAATTCTGTCGTCAGTTCTTTGATTGTTTGATTTTAGTACACCTCTTACTGTTTTAATATTTTTGTTAAGCTGTATATTAAACGTTAGAATTCTGAGAAAAAACTGATCGATTAAAAACTTCAAGGCGTTAGCAAATACATTAAAATAAATTGAAGGCATAAGCTGTACGAAACGAATATTTGTACAGAAAGAAAGAAAAAATGAATATTTCGATGTAAAAATCAAACTTGAACCGTCGTATTATTTTAATGATTAATCTAAACTCTTTACACCAATAATAAAGCGTGGTCGGAATCCGAAAAACGTACAAAAGTCATCGGACGTGCCACTTGTGAATTTAGTCAAAGAAGATAAGAAGAAAGATGTTAAAAAATTGCTCCAAGCAAGATTTGGGATCGAGTGGGAAAATTTAATTCCGTTATTATCTTTAACTTTCTTTAACCAAGCCTTAAATGCTGCGTCACAATATCCAGAAGAAGCTCGAGACTTTGACGAGGAAGAAAACTTCTGCGAATGCTTAGAGGAAGTTCAAGTTGATCATATACTTAATTCCTAATTTTTTTTTTAAAGAAATATGTTTAAGTGTTTTTTTTCCATTAAAGTGGTTTTATGTGTTTTATTTTCTGGTAAATGAAAAAGCCGCTCATGATGGGTTTGATGTTGCTACATGTTTACAACACATATTGCATTATGTCCAATATCGGCCACAAGAAAACGCATTATATACACAGTGATAGATCAAAACGCATTATGTCCAACTATTTATTGACTTTTTTGTACAATCTATGACAGTTTTAATTTCACTGAAAATACTTGCTAGAAGTATTGACCATTATATATGGAAACACCTTACTAGGCAGGTTTAAAAAGAACGGGGAACACAAATATTCGTTTTTTGTTCCTTGCGAAAAAAACGTTTTAATGGACATAATGCCTTTTGAATAGTTACTCCTCAGTTTCACCTCTTTTCGTATGAGTTCTGTGTTCCTGAACTCTTACATGCAGAATTGATGAAATTTGATTGAAATGAATACATGATAGTCCCTCAAAATAAATAAGAAAGGAAAAGTGGCTCTGACTCTGACATAAGAAATTATTATGTTTTCGACACTGCACATGCATGGCGGGGGTGATGCGCCAAATTCAAATTCTTGCACTTTTCGAGGCGTTTTCCAAAAAACGGCCAAAACTGGGGTATTGAAAAAATTACAGGATCATAGCTGACCATAAGCTCTACAACTTTACACTTAAAAGTTTTTCAATCAAATCAACCGTACAGACGCAAAAAAATAAAAACCGATTTCCCATGTTAATGTCTTATATCCGGGATTCTGCTGGACACCCGGTATATACAATCTTTTTGCTGACTTGAATTTTCCGGTTTGGTTTTAGAAAGTACGCTTCTAATATGTGTTTTCAGTTTTGAAAACCGTTCGTATGTTGTACTGTTTCGCGATGCGTCGAAGTTGCTCTGAAGTTCCTTTTATGTGTAGTATAATAAGAAGTTGAGATTGGTTCTCGCTGTTTGGCCGAGGCTTTTGCTTTTTACATTCCGTAAAAGCCCTCAAGATAGTCCTTTTGCACCATTTTGTATCAAATTCTCTTTAATATTCTTAAGTTTCAAATTTATGGATTCTTTGTCGCTGCATATCGTTACGGCGCGCCTATATAAAGTTTTAATTATTCCCACTTTTGTTGATGCATGATGATTTGAAAGGAAGTTCAGGTACTGTCCCGTGTGCGTGGGCTTACGGTATACAGAAGTTCTTATGTGACCCTCCGATTTATTCACCAACAGATCCAGAAATGACAGGCAGTAGTTATTTTCAATTTCCATTGTGAAGTTTATAGTTGGTCTTATACTATTTAAATGATTCAGGAACTCTTGCAACTGCCTGTCATTTCCGTCACACACAATAAAGGTGTCATCGAAATACCGAAGCCTGACTTTGGGTTCATGGGTAGCTTTTTCAACGGCATGTGTTTCAAACCACTCCATGTAAATATTAGCCATAACCAATGATAGTGATGAACCCATCGGAAGCCCATCCTCCTGCTCAAAAAACTTATATTTGATCTGAAAGTATGAGGCAGCAGCGCAATAGGTCAATCACCTCCTCCACAAGCATGCGCCCTCAGCCTAACCTCGACGATATCCAACGACTCCACCAACGGCACGTTGGTGTAAAGGCTTTCTACATCGAAGTTCACAAATGTGTCTCTATCACCCAATTCTAAGTCCTTAGGAATACCAACAAAGTGTTCAGAATTCTGTACAAAGGAGATTGTTTTTCCAACCAGAAGTTGGATGATTTGAAGTAGAAATCTACTTAGAGAACTTGTTGGCGAGTCTCTTGAGCTTGTGGGCATAGTTACATTGTGGGCCTTAGGGGCATAGTTATATTGTGAATTTTCGGTAACCTATAGAGATGTGGTGTGGAGTGAGCGATCTCCTAGTACCTTCAGGAATGTAACGTTCATATTTTTTCTGGGCTTTGTAGATTTGTCCTTCAACTCTTTTAGTCGCGTCATTATGTATTATTTTATATTTACCTTTCATCAGAATCTCCTGTATTTTCTCGTCATACTGTGTGGCATCCATGACGACGGTCGCATTTCCTTTGTCAGCTGGAAAGATCTTGATTGATTTGTCCCTCTGCAGTTTTTTCATGGCTAACTCCTATTCTTTTGTGATATTTCTCTGTGGAAGTTGTGGTTTGTCCAATAGTGTTCTGACTTTCCACTCGAGTTCCTCTCTCTCTCTTTGGCCCCTGGAGTGTCGTTGATTCTACAGCACTTATTATGTCAAGCACTGGACTTGACTTTGGAACAATTGCAAAGTTCAATCCTTTGCTCAGCAGTTTTTCTTCAGTGGAACTCAAGATAGTCGATTATATGTTGACTATTGTCCTCTTGGCTTGCTGGTGGTAGTTGATTGTTGTCACCTTTCTTTGAAGCTTCATAAGCTTGTCATTGTGCTTTTTGGCCAGCTTCTCTTTCAATTTGATCAATTGATGCATGAATTATCTATTGTCTGGAAAATGGGTGTGTGGTCTTCCACCAGTGTGAATTTCTTGATGTCTTTAAACCTATGTAGGATATCGTCCAGGAGCTGTGATTTTTTTCCATTTGTGGTAGCTGATTTGGGACCGAATGAGTCCAAGAAACTAATTAAGATAGACCCCTGAATTTTTGAACACCGTTTACCATTATTTGAACGTAATTTATGACTGTTACAGCACGCTTTTCATGTGCTAGTGGCCTAGATTTTTGGGGTCGCTGGAATTGTTTTGCCTCCAACGTCTGCTATTGGAAAAACATTCCATATTGGTGAAATACCAATATTTTCTAAATAAAAAAGGCACTGTTAGTCAAAAGAGCTAATGAGCGCCTTCCTTGAGTTAAATAGTATTTTATGATACAAAAACATAGGTAAAACAAACAAAAATTATTTCTTATAATTTTTATAAATGGTCGTAAACGCATTTCTGAACCAGCGTGTGCAGGTAAAAATTATTTTCTTACCTGTACGATTATTAATGACGTACGATTTTTTATAGAAAACAAAAACGTAGGTTGATTTTCTTTTGTGTATCATTTATTTTTTAACATTTAGAGTTTGTTATTTTTATGAAAAAAATGGTAAAATACGTTTGAAGAATTGATTAATATTCACTTTATTTATGAAGACAGAAAACGTAACCGAAAAGAAACCTCACGCCTTAATGCGAAGTTTTCCTAGTCGGAGTGTTGCAAAGCAATTGGCCAGCCGTTTAGTTGCTTATCGACTATCGTTTATGCGTCACACGCTTTTTATGATTCAAAACATAAAAAAAAGTTGTGAATTATGACCATCGAGTATGTGAAACCTTCAGCTTTTGGGACGTAAATTAACTACTTCTCTTTAGTTTCAAAAGAAACAGAAAAATTATTATCTTTCTCTAGTTAACACAACAATAAAGAAACACAAAGGACACTTTGATTATCTTGTTGTAAATGTAGTCGAAAAATATGGCTTTAAAATCAAATCTTCCATATATTCGAGTTAAGCCTGAAAGACTCCAGATTCTAAATCTACTTCCAGGTCTCTAATTGTCGGTTGATTTTCTGGAACACAAAGGTGCTACACTGGCATTTGTTTAGTTATGTGGCACCTGACGCTGAAAAAGTTTTGCGCCAACGTGATATACAGGGTGTCCCGTAAGCTCATGATCAAAGGGGTACTACGACATTCTTTAAGTCGAAAGATGACAATGTGACTGTCTTAGGAAACTGTCATTAGGAAAAAGTGTCTGGTTCCGGTGCTATTGATGGTTGCTGTGGATTTGGTGGAAACAAAGTTGCGGTGGATTTGTTTCTAAGGGAATTTACAAGGTTCCAGTAAAACTTCAGAGTGAAGATAAAACACCAGACTTGATGTACTTTGCATTGTTTACCTGACAGATAAACAATGCAATGTAGGTTATATCTGGAGTTTTATCTTCAATCTGAAGTTTTACTTGAACTTGTAAAAGTCACCCTAAGCAAGGCTCATGTTTTGATGAAACAAACACGTCTATTCGCCTTCGGCAAGTGGTAAATTCTTCAGTGTCTTGGTTCAGAAATTACTGGAACTTTTTATTTCGTTGTTGGAATCAATTACTTTTTTTTTAATATGACGCGATAGTCCTTTTTCGAGACTTTAGTGCTCTTGGTAAAATCTTGTAACGTTCGAAGTTTTTACGCAAAAAATATTTTCTGTCTTTGTATATTCCTATGTATGTATATAAAATTTCCTGCTATTTACCATTTTACACATTTATTTCAAAAAACGTAGTCACCAGGTCACTTAATAATTATGAGTTAACTATCAAAATTTTGACGTTGGTCTGACAGTTTAAAAAAATGTGGTTAAAGTCTTAGGGACATGGTCAAAGTCTTAGAGTTTTGCGAAGACGGAGCAATTTGGTGTTCGAGGCGTTGACCGTGTGGGTCGTCCTCAAGTTCATAATGCAGCTGTTGAAGAGGACATTTTAAATAGCGTCACTGAAGATCCAAGTATTAGTACTCGCCGTTTGGCACTGGAGTTTGGCGTACCAAAAAGTGCAGTTAATCGCATCATCAGACGGCACCTCCTTCATCCATACCATGCGACGCCTGTTCAGGAGCTTCTACCACCCGACTTTGACAGGAGACTTCAATTTTGCCCTCAACATTTTATTCACTGATGAAGCAGGATTTACCAGAAGTGTTGTTTTTAATTCACATACTTTCCATCATTACGCAGAAGAAAACCCTAATGTGAGGCGTATTAACCACTTTCAGCTGGAATTTCGAATAAATGTGTGGGCCGGGATCCATCCGGAGACATTCTTCTGGGTTCTGATATCCTGCCTCGCCGATTAAATGGTGAAAATGATCTCGAATTCTTAGAAAATACTTTGCCGGTTCCAGTGGAGGATGTCCCTCTCAATGTTCGTGGTCAGATGTGGTTCATGCACGATGGTGCTCCTCCACACTTTAGTAGAAATGTATCTACACATTTAAATTATACTTTCCCGCACAAATAGTTGGGAAGAAGAGGGAGAGATGTTCCCATCGAATGGCCCCCTGGGTCTCCCGACCTAACACCATTAGACTTTTTTATGGGGTGACTTAAAGGATAAAGTGTACGCTACTCCAGTGGACTCCGAAGAACACTCCGACGTAAGATTCAGAACGAGGCGAACGTAATTCGGGATGATTCAGAAATGTTGAGGAGGGTTTAATTAAATTTCATTTGAAGGATCCAGCTATGCATTCGAGAAAATGGCGGGCATATCGATCATCTGGTGTCATTTCCATTTTTTTAGAATCGTCCGGTTTTGTTACCTGGCTGGGGTCCAGTTTCAATAAAGAATTATTTTTCCTAAGAATCTCTTTAATTTTTTGAGTCAGGGTTTATCCAACTTTTTAGTGGTAATCATAAAAATGTGTTGTTATGGAGAAAAATAATTTTATTTATGATTACGACAACGACTAAGATGTTGGATAAACCCAGACTTAAAGAGAAATTATTTAATGAAATAAAATTATACTGTCTTCGCAGATTTCTATTGACATTAAACTTTTTTTCAAATCACCTATTACTACGATATTCGCAATGGATGTGTAAAATAGTTAAATGCAGAGGTAAAAAAATCATCATGGCGGGAACTTTCTTCATTATACATTTTTTGGAACTGTCAGATCAACGTTAAAACTTTGTTAGTTAATTCATAATTATCAAGTTAACTGGTGACTACGTTATTTGCAATAAATGTGTAAAAAGGTAAATAGCGGGAAGACTGAAAATATTTTTTTGCGTAAAAACTGTGAATGTTACAAGATTTTACCAAGAGCACTAAAGTCTCGAAAAAGGACCATTGCGTCACATTAAAAAAAAGTAACTGATTCCAACAACGAAATAAAATGTTCTATTAATTTTTGAACCAAGACACTGAAGAACTTACCAATTGCCGAAGGCAGATAGACGTGGTTATTTCATCAAAACATGAGCCTTGCTTAGAAACAAATCTACAGCAAGTTTCATTAAAATACATCGAAACGTTCTTCAGCTATTACAGAAAACATTTTTTTTTTCTAGAAATTTGACCATCAATAAGCACCGGAACCAGACACTTTTTCCTAATGACAGTCAGGTCAGATTGTCATCTTTCGACCTAAAGAATGTCTGGAGGCTTTTGATCATGTACTTACGGGACACCCTGTATAAATAACTAAACTAGGTGGGACAAGCAAAGCAATATGCAAGGATACCGAAGGCACAAAAACGATATGGGTTTATTTCGGTATTTACATTGTATCCATATCGAGAACGGGAAGAAATTTATAATTGGTTTGTAGAGGAACTTATGTGTAGATTAGACCAGACAGAAAAAAAACCGTTTTCAATTTTTTTTTTATTTAGAATTCTGACTGTTATAAGTTTTATAGGTATTACAATACAAGCAACGATGCGCCGATCTCGAAGCACAAATGGTGGAGTACTCTGAACCGCCTTCTTCCTTGAAATCCTACCCATCACTGCCCACAAGCCTACCTTCCACTACTCCCTCCAGCACAGCCCTGGAACAAGCTCAACAACATTTAAGGGAAGCCCGAGAGGAGAGGATTACCGACTTGGACACTGCCCTTCAAAGACTGCAGGATGAACGCAAAAAGTGAGTAGTCATGAAACATGTTTTATCTACGGGCGTGCAAGAAGTATCTGATGTGAGAGTGACATTTTAGTGCACTAGTGTTATAAAGCTTTCAAGGTTTGAAAGTATATGTTCGTAGACAAAACATTCTAAATCATACTTGTAGAAGTATTTTTATTGCTTTCGCGGTCTTTAAAAAGACTCACTCGTTTCTCGCTTGTTTTGTAATCAAAGTCGCTTCCGCATTAAAGTTTGATTTTCCACACTTGTTTCTTAAAAAGCTATTTTTTACAAACGTTTAATAATTAAACATTTTTCGCTTTCAAATGACTTTTTCGAGGATTTTACATTAACGCTCTTTGCCAAGAGCAGCGAGTGATAATAGCCTCTCTTACGATAATAACTGTGTTTTACATGAGTTCCTTAAAAACACTTTTCAACTCTTTTAGCACCAATAATTGTTATTGCTTAGAGAAAGAATTTTAGAAAAGATTTAAAACATCATCTTTATTACTTTTAACTGAAAGTTTCCTCTTCAAATATAAATTGACGTGTTTTTCTTGGTTAAATATTTATACAGGGAAAAAAAGATATTTAGGTTTGTTGAAATGAAAACTCTGCATAAATAAAAATACATATTAGCAATATTTATGAAATTGTTTTTAATTTAAAGGTCTGAAAAAATGATACAGTTCAACAAAATTCTAAGGGAACAACTAGAGGAGTCACATAATACGAACGAAGCACTCACTGCTGATCTACAAAAGTTAACTAATGATTTTGAATCATTAAGAGAAGAAATGATGATGAAAGAGGACGAATGGAAGGACGAGGAACAGGCTTTTAATGACTATTATAGGTAAGTATTGTCCTCTTCGTAACTACAAGGGAATGCAACAGAGTTATTATTTCAGCACTGAGCACAATAGGTTGTTGAATCTGTGGAGGGATGTGGTGTCCGTAAAACGACACTTTATGGACGTTCAGTCGAACGCTGAACGGGACATGAATAAGTTGAAAGCCGATATTACGGAAATGGGGAGGGAGATGCTTTTGGCCTGCTCGAGGATGGATACAAACGTGTTCACTGAAACTCTAATTGGTGTAAGTAGGCAGAAAATTTTACATAATGAAGGTAATTTATTCTTCTTTTTTCTTGGTTGGTTATTTATGAAGTGAAACTGCGTAAAAAATTTGTTTTATGTAATGCACAGGGTGTCCCAATAAGCGAGGTAAGCGGCTGTTCCTACAGAACTATTCGGTGATATACAGATATACAGTGTATCCCAAATTGGCCTTGCTTGTATTAGGATTTCGGAAACTATAAATGTTACTAAGACGGTTAAATGGGGAAAGTTTTATAGAATTATGTTTGTAACATAACAGCGAAAACCGGCCGAATGATATTGTTTTTTTTGCTTGGTAGCAAAATGAGTCGGTTTCTATGGATATGCCAAAATGTTGATAGTTATCTAAGAGCGGTGAGATGTTATCCAGTCTCAGAGGACTGGCTCAAGTCGACCTTCATTGCAATTCCTAAAACAGCCCGCCCAAAAAAATGCAGTGATTACAGATTGATTATCTTGATGAGGAATTTGCTAAAAACCTTCCTTCGAATCGTACATGCCAGAGTTTGCAGAAAACGCGAATTCAATCTTGATGATGCTCAGACGGGGTTCTGGAACGCCTTTGGAACCCGCGAAGTCCTTTTCGGAATAAATGTCCTTATCCAGAAGTTCCGAGACCAGCGCAAGGATGTATTTGCTTGTTTTATAGACTATGAAAAGGCCTTTGATAGGGTGCGTCATTCTAAATTGATGAGTATGCTGCGGGACATCCAATCGGATGGTAGGGACATCCGCGTAATGGAGAATTTATATTGGGGTCAAACGGGTCAGGCACGAGTCGGTATGCTCACCACACCTGTTGTGAAGATTCGAAGCCTTGAAAGAGGCAGAGTGCGGAATCAAAATAAACAGCGTTCTGCTGAATACCTTTAGATATGCGGAAAATTTGCGAAAATTTTGTACCTTATGCGGCGGGCGTGTAGTTTGTCGAGCCTAAGATACCAGGGTCACCTAACAATCGAATGGAGTTTGCTATTTTAACCATCTTGAATAGATTTTTAACTGACTACCCTCTCTTAGTGAGAATAGCCCTGATGAAGACTAAATAAATAGTCGAAACGTCGTCCATTTTCGAATAAAGAAGAGGTGCATTATTTGTCATAATCCTGCTAACTTCACCAACAATTTACCGACAAACATACCGTCGTAGGTATCTTATCTACCTAAAATTTAGAAACCCTAAAATATTTCTAGTAAATCGCTTATTTAGTTCGATAATTTATGACCACAATTTAAATTCTGCAAGATATTTGAACACGCTTCGAGAAAACATAATATCTGCTATTCATAACGAGTTGTTACCTGAGGAATTAGATCAAACTTGCTTCGAGCATCACGGCTGCTCTCCACATAATACTTTAGAAATTCAACAACTACGTGAGAATACATTTGGAAATAGGGTAATAGCAAATAGAGGTCCCGTACCGTGGCCAGCTCGATCACCGGATATCACTCCCCTTGATTTTTACTTGTGGGGATTTGTTAAACACAAACTTTACGAATTTGAACCACCCGGAGACATAAACATTTTAGAAAATAGGCTAAGGCCTGTATTACATTCAATAAATAGAAATACACTAAACAGGGTTAGTTCGACAGTTCTAGCAAAATGTCAGGAATGTTTTGATAAGGGCGGCAGTCATGTTTCTTAATGTTATATTGTTTCGTTTGCTATTTTATGTATCTTTTTGCAGTGTTGTTTCCTTTGATCATTAAACAATATTGATTGTAATTTTTTGAGTGAATAGTTGTCTCGAACGCTTAATGTTATAGTGTGCTGAATAAATACATATTTGCCTTGTTATTGTTAGGCGCATGCACAGATCTTTATCTTCTTTAGGTGCCCTGTCCTCTTCGGACGTTGGCAATCATCAGCGCTATCTGACCTTTGTCTACAGCTCGCCCGAATAATGTGGTAGTGCTCACTCCATACCATTGTCTTAAATCTTTTAGCCAGGATATCCTTCTCCCCGGGCCTCTTCGTCCTTCGATTTTGCCTTCTATAATAAGCTTTAAAAAATTTTATTTGTCATTCCTTAAGATGTGACGCACTCTTTCTACCCAGGAGATTCTCAATAGCCTTGTGTACGTCCACATTTCAAATCGTCTCCAATTTTTTGCACATCGCATCTGTCAAGGTCTAAGCTTCCATTCCATAAAACAGTATATTGAACACGTAACAGCGTAGTATTCGGATGCGCAAAGACAAGCTTAAATTTCTGCTGCAAAGTACATTACGCATCCTCAGGAACGAAGCACGGGCCTGTTCTATTGTTGGCCGTTAATTGTCAGGTGTACGTCCACGTCGTTTGATTTGCTAATTGCTAGCCACTTTGCGTTTCTCACGTGTAGTCTAGGCCGGCTTCTGAGCTTGCAGCCGTCGCGCGGCTTACCACCTCCTGCAGTCCTTCCAGGGAATCGGCGACAAGAACCGTGTCGTCCGCATACCTCAGGTTGTTGGTATTAATCCCATTTACAGATATCCCCTCGTCGCATTCATCCAAAGCCTCTTGAGTTATCCTTACACAGATACCGACTCATATTACTGGCAAGTGGAGTGACTTACTCTCAATATTTTTTTCCAAAGCTTGATAACTTCCTGATACAGCTGTTATGCATTGTTCATAAGCATTGTTTACCCACTGTCAAAAAATAGGTTTTTCGATCTGATGGCCATAAGCAAAATAAAAGTTGATGATGGCTACAGAAAACCGAAACACTATATTGAAATTTATTCTAAAGAGGCACACTTTGTTTAAAACGTTCCTACCTGAACAATAACTTTCGTCCGGTTTTCGCTATTATATTACAAACATAATTGTCTAAAACTTTCTCCTTTTAACCCAATTCGTAACACCTATAGTTTCCGAAATCCCATTACAAGAAAAGCCAATTTCGGACACACTGTACCTTTCGAATGTAAATTTTCTGAGTTATTTGACATTTTTTTTTTATAATAATGGTAACACTTAGCAGTAGATTTAGAGAGTTAAAATTTGTTTCGAGTTTTTTCTTCGCTTCTCTTTCTTCGATCACGTTTAATATCTTTTTTTTTTATATGTCCTATGATAAATAACTTCGAAGGAACAAGCGTTTACCTCGCTTATTGGGACATCCACGTATTAGCCTGAAGTAACCTATCTCCTACCCTCAGTATATTTTCTCTAAAATATTAATGGTTAGCTAATACTATGACGTGTTATATTGTCAAACATCTGTTAGAATATCTTTCATTTTACTATAACAGACTTGAAACTTGCAAGATGCAAAGTTGCAACTCTCGGAACTAAGAATATTGCTAATAAGCTTAAATCAAAGCGAGGTGTTGTTAGCGTGAAATAAAGGCCGTGTCAGGGTTCATACCCTGCCCTTTTCTTGTACCCTGTAACCGTTTGTATTTTTTTGCAAATGTTGAATTATACATTGCATACAAAGAAACCGGTTAAATCCGGTGTAGAACAACTAGTTAGCTCGTAGACACGAAATTGACAGTTTTATGGTTTTTATTAAACTCTTCTATATAGTTTTATAACTGTGAGTACCTAAATATATTTTTTTTTTCTTTTTAAGGCCAAAGCTAAACTACCGTTAAAAGAAATTCAAGACTACTCAAGGTTGGAGGCGGAATTGGCAAACCTGAAAGCGGAAAAACTGAAATACGAGACTGATTTGCAACTAAAAGATGATCGTATTCAACAGTTGTTAAACGACGTTCAAATACTTGTAAGCATCCGGACAAACTTGGTGATCAGAGGTATCACTTTGTGCTCAATTTTAGGAAGATAGGTGCGTGGAATCCGATCAAAATTTGTCACAAATGACCAAGATGCAAGACGAAGTTGACATTCTAGAACAGGCCCTGAGGGACATTGCACAAGCCTTGATTCAGGACGCGGAAACAAAAGATCCGGAGATATTGCAAGCGACACATTTGCATCTTAGTGGCTCGACGCCCATACCGCAGAAGTAAGTTTTACAATTATTTAAAACTAATTGGTATTAACAAACATTGTTATTTTACCGGCACGGATGACTTTAGTTGTTTAAGCCGCATTTTTAAGAACCTAAATTAAGTTATGAAAGTTAAAAGAAAGTTATTTTCTGCGAAATATGTTAGTGAACGAAATTTTCTGCTTTTTCGCAGGAAACTCTAGTTTAAAATATGCAAAAAAGCAATATTTACTAATTGGAAATTGAAAACTTATCTGCTTTCAATATTTCCAAAAATATTGCAGCGTTTAAGAAGGAAACAAACTACCGCATTGAATTACAATGTTTGTTTCAAAGCGTATTTTATAAAGCAAAAAAATATTATTAATAATATTATAATTAATTCATTTTAATATGTTTTTGCTTTATAAAATAAGCTTTGAAACAAACACTGTAATTCAATGCCGGTAGGGGTATTAGCCCTCGGAGTAGTTGTTTCTGTTTGTTTCCTTCTTAAACGCTGCAATATTTTTGGAAATATTGAAAGCAGATAAGTTTTCAATTTCCAATTAGTAAATATTGCCTTTTTGCATATTTTAAACTAGAGTTTCCTGCGAAAAAGCTAAAAATTTCGTTCACTAAATTAAGTTGCCGAATTATTGTGCATCTGATATCTAGATCGCCAAGGAGGTCTGGTAGGCCAATGGCTGCCCCAGCAGCTTTTGCTGAAAGCACTATTTCTGCTGTGCAAGCAGCCCTTCATAAGTATCAGTCGTTCATTCATGAACTACAGGTAAACTATAGTAGGTATTCGGGATTTAAAGAGTAGATTGGTCGTTTGATTGGCCTACTGATGGTAGAATGTTAAATGTAGATTGTTTTTCTTTGTAAAGCACCCTGCACTTTACAAGTTATAAGAATTCGTCTAATAAAACGTAAGAAGTTTCAATACAAAACCTACGAAACTCCTTTTGCATTTTGTTTGGACAATGTAGATAAATTTTCTCCGGAATTGTTGAACTTCTGAAAACTAATTAGAAAAGATTTTGAAAGGTGAGCCTTTCGCTTTTCTGCGTAGAAGATGGATAAGTTCGTGTCGCATCGATAGAATTGTCTATGTTTGGTCTATTTCGCATGGATAGTATTAGCTATGATTGATCCATTTCATATCGCACAGATAAAATTGAAAAACCTATTCTATTCCGTAAACTGTTAAGAAAATATCCCTGTAGGTGTAGAAAGAAATGTATTTACTACAGCATAAAATGTTAAGACAACAGGCCTTAAAACTAATATTGCGTTAATAAATATTCGTTGGTAAACGGGATTGTCGTCCCGAACAAAGATGGCGCTTTCAAGAAGTCCAGCCTCTTCTTTCGGCACAATCACCGTTTTCCTAGGGTTTATTGCTAGGTTTTCTTTTGAACACCAGCTGTATACAATATCCAGTATATGTTGCAACGTGCTGGAGATTTGCTGGTGTTGGTGGTATGGGTTGGTATGGGTACTTGGACCTCGATCCCCCATACTTCCAATGTAGCCAGAAGGTTGTCCACTAGTAGGGACCACACGAGTGGTGAAAGGACTCCGCCCTGTGGACAACCTCCCACTGTTATGAATCTGATAGTATCATCGTTTAATGATGTAGTGATCAGTCTGGATTCTAACATGATGCGAATCCAGTTGGTTATTGTTGGTTCGATCCTAATCGCTTTACTGGCGCTGAGGAGGGAGTCTGTAGGTGCATTATTACAGGCCCCTTTGATGTCTATGAAAATACCAACTGCGACACCCTTTGAATCCACGGTATCTTCTATTTTCACCACCAGGTTGTGGAGTGCTAGTTCTGTTGATTTGTTAGCCTGGTATGCATACTGTTCCTTATTAAGGGGGTTTGTTGTTAGCGCTCCCTCCCTTATGTATAGGTCTAGCAGCTTTTCCAATGAAGTTAGATTGATTGGCCTGAGCGATTTAGGACTTTTCCCCTACATCCCATCTTTGGTATGTAGACGACCCTCACCCTGGACCAGCAATTTGGAATAAAGTTCCATGCAAGGCTCGCTGTGAAGAGCTTTGTTAGTAGAGGTGCGAGTTGATCCAGGCCCTGTTGTAGTAGTGCCGAGAGGACTCCATCCTTCCCGGGATTTGTATGATTGAAAAACCATAATCGTGGATTTTAGCAGGGTTGGTCTGACCACTTTTCTGGAGACCTCTAAATCTGCCCTGTTGGGTGGTTTAAATCATCCCAAGGGGCTTCTGTTAGTCTCCAAATTTATCAGCCGGTTACCCGGAAAATGACAGCTTGTGAGTATCTCTAACGTTTCACTATCAGTGGAGGTGTAGATTCCATCGGACCGTTTTATCGATCCAAACTCCTGACACGGCTCCCTGGAGAGAATCCTATGGATCCGAGCTCCTATTGGCAGGTCTTCAATCCCGCCACAGAACCTTCTCCAAGACTCTCTGTAAGCAGCCCTGATCTGCTTGTTGTAGTTAGTTAGGACTTGCCTGTAAGTGTCCTAATCGTCGGTTATTTTTGCTTTATTAAAGAGTCGTCGGACGTTTTTCCTCTGACTTTCCAGGCGGTTGTTCCACCAGGATGTTTGTCTGTTGTCTTTTTTGACAGCTGTCTTCATAGGCCTGAAGAGCAGCTTTTGCCAGCCGCTCGGCTCCCAACTCTATGTTGACAGAACTATCAAAGGAGATGTTGATCGTATTCACTTGTGTCTGGAGGGACTCCCGATACGAAGCCCAGTTTGTGCTTTTAGGATCTTTAAAGTGACCATAGATCTGATAACTGTTTTTAGGTTAAACATTATATCATGTTTGTGATCGGAGCAAGATTGCTCCGGAGATACTGTCCATTTGCAGATCTTATTTGAAATAAGGTTCCTGATGATCGTGAAATCTAAAACTTCTTGTGTGTTGACAGTTACAAAGGTTGGGTGTTGTCTGTGCCGATAATTTTTAAGTCTACTCGTGTTAGGTAGTTAAGTAGTAATTCACCCCTTATGTTAATGTTGCTGCTGTGTGCACCGAGTGGTGGGCATTCGCATCACATCTCAATATTAGTATTGCTGCTCTGGGTATTGCTTCTCTTGGCGTGGTCGACGAGTCTCTGCACCGCCTCAGATGCAAGTTGTTCAGCTTCCGCATCTCTAGGGAGGTAGGATGAGCCGATGATTACATCTGTCTTGTTGTTCTGTGTGGTTAGCGAGACACGTGCCGCTGCCACATCTCTAGTGCAGAACTCTGTAAGTAAAAAGAATGGGAGGTCTTTCCTTATAAGAATAGCTGCTCTTGGTTTACCATCCCAAGCAATAATCTTACTCTTGGTGCCGCTTAAGCCGGATACTCGGCCTATGTTAAAGCTCCATGGTTCCTGGATGAGGGCTATATCCACATTAGTTTCCCTGAACCTCTTCCCTAAAAGGTATGTAGCTGCTTACACATGCTGAAGATTGACCTGTAGAAATGTGGATGTGGTGTTACCTTCCATCCTACGGCTCCTTCCTCGAGACAGGTTTGGAGTCTTTCCTCTCAACCTTGTCCCGATATTTTCCTGGTTTAGGCCGCTTGGGAATGGATTTGCCCCTCCCTTTGTACAGCGCCTGCCCAGGTATATTGGGTTTGGGGCCCTTCCCCAAAGTGTGTGGAGCAACCTTGAATGTTTGGCCGGCTTTGGCTCCGGACATACCAGAGCTCTGCTCATTAAGTTTTTTAATTTCCTCCGTACAGATTTTGCACACATGAAACTAATCGATATGTCATATTGGAGAGATTCGAGTATGATAAAAGCGACCTCGCAACTAAAACCATTTTTGAGATAGATTGCTATCTTCATGCACTTAAAAAGGACACCCTGTACATGGAGAGTTTCTCGTGTTTTAAAGTTTTACTCGCACTTTTTATTAAACAAACAAAAAAAATTTTTATGAAACAAACATAAAAAAGAGGGTCAAGATGGGCCAGCAATAAGCACCTTAACCCCCCAATTTTTACTTAAATTCGTCCTTCTTAGAAAAAGTATGCGTTTCTTTCCCATCACATCGGTATCTTTTGATCTGGAGTTCCTCTTTGTCCAGAGTGTATCCGCCGCTGTGAAGGAGGTGGGACAGACCTCGCAGATTTTTTGCCCTCAGTCGGTGGACGCAAGGGCGACTCTACGAGCTAATGGGAATCACCTCCGGCCAAGCAGATTCTTCAAAATCCTTTTCCAATGCCAGCGACCTTTTCCTTAACTATCGAATTTACCACACGGCTAAATGAGCAGGTTAGCTACCGTCAGATCTATTACTAGGCGATATGGTGTCTTTGATGGCAATATAAAAAATAAAATTATTATAAATTACAATTTACCATAGTTGATATGCTCTGACGACGTAATGGTACACACAAACATGGCGGACTTCCGGACAAAAAACTGGACCGATTTTTAGGAAAATGACGTCACTTCTTTTCTACGACCTTCTCTCCTATCTCTATGATTCAATGTCACCAGCAGATCTCTGGCAGGTAATTTTGACATGAGTACCATACCGTGCTGCCTTCACATTCTTCCATAACATACTGCTCAGTGCCTATCTTTTACATTGCTGGCCTTGTACTGCAAAAGGAGGGATAGAAACACAATACCTTGTACTTTGCAATTTCTGAGCATGCCGAAAATTGAATGCGCTTTTGAAATACCATATCTATTGTTTTGTTGCAAACAGTTACTTTCAGTATTATACACAGTTAATGTAATATCAGTTCAAAATGACCTACTTGTTCCGGGTTGTCTTACGACACACATATGCCTGGTAAATTTAGCAGCAAGCTAGATGCACTCGAAAAAAAAAATTCTTATTTAGCCCCTTAGGCAACTTATTTAGAAACACACAATACACCTTCTCCTGTGAAAGGTAAACTCATTAGCTAATTAAATAATTTCTGCCGACTGTGACCAAAATGGAAAAAATAATCAATAAGCAATTAATTAAAATTACTAAAAGAATTTTATTTAAGGCATCGAGAACTAAACAAAGCCCTATAGAGTTTATAATTTACACTTATGTTGTTAACATTTGGGATATATTGGTAGGTAGTATTTGTTGCACTCTAGTAGTTTCTTTGTCCATATTACCTGTATCTGTAAAAGGCCATTAATTAATCCGGTGATTAGGTAAAACTCCAGTCAAATAAGGAGCAACTGTTGTTAGTTCGAAAGCAGTACGAGAATTCTGAGGGCAGCGTAGTTGCCTTGGAAAAAAGAGCCGAGGAGTTAGTGACCCAGTTGGACGCATCGAGAGCGCAATGCTCTCAGTTGGTCCAGGAGAGGGACAGTTTGATTAAAACCATTGAATCATTAAAGTCTGACAAGAATCAACTGGACAGAAACCGGGTGGATCTGGGTTCTATGCTAGATTCAGTTAATCAAGGTAAATGAGCGTGTTAAGATTTTATTGAAAATAAATGGCAATAAAGTCATTATTATTATTATTATTATTTATCTAATAAATATTTAGAGCGATATAAGTATTTTTGTTTTTAATACCATAATTATAGATTACGACAAGTTAATCAAAGCAAACACAAAACTGCAGAAAGACCTAGACGCATGCTATCAGGAAAAATTATTCCTTCAAGGAGAAGTCGACAGATTGAACCAAGAAGCCGACTTGAGAGAAGTCAGCTTGAGAGGAGAAGAAGACAGGTATGTATTGCCAATAGCAAGACATTTGCTTTTAATATATCTCTTTCCTCTGTCATTCAGGTGTAGTCGAATAAGGGAAGAGCTACTGACAGTTCGGGAAGAGCTGCATAAAATGTCTCTTTCACACGATATGTTGGAACAACAAAAAATAGAAGCTGATAACGTGATATCGACCTTAGAAAAACTTAAACTCGACTATGAGATTCAGCTAGAGAAATTGTTTGGGGAAAGTTCTAATGCCCAAGATTCCTTAGTGAAAAAAGAAACAATAACAACCAATTTAGAAATTGACAAAAAGAGACTGCAAGATGATTTAAAACGAGTAGGGGACTTACTAAATTCTAGCTGCATTTTAGTTATATTTGCGTTTTTAGTCTGAAGATGAAAAACTGGCTCTGCAAGCACAATGCAACGACCATCAGAACGACATTCAGTCTTTGAGGAAGGAGCTATTACAAGCGGAGCAGCAGAGGTTAGACTTGGAGTCGGAGAAAGTATCATTGTCCGAAAAGTGTAAATTCCTAGATATTGAGAAAGGAAAGGTAAGAAAATTTGTTTACTTCTTATACCTACCTATTTCTTTATTCAGATAGCTTCAACCGGTAGTGGGTTATGAAATTCGCCTTACTCCGATCATATCAGATTGATCTCTAAAATCATTGTGTCTCATAGTAGACCAGTTAATCAGATTAATTGAAAGTGAGATGATGTGATTAATCCGATCGGGACTAGGGTTTCTGAAAAGTTATCATTACGAGACTTAACTTTTTGTCTGACTTTATTTGTTTATTTTTAACTTTTGGTGAATCAGATTGAAATGGAGTTAAATCAAGCTATACGTGAAAGAAACGACCTGAGCAATCAACTCACCGTAATGGGAAGGAAAAGAGACGCACTGAATGAAGAAGTGATGCGTTGCAGGCAGAAATTGGAGCAAGCCGGTGAAACCAATGCTAGAATAAATCGACATTTGGAGGAGTTGGTTAAGGAATGTGAAGAGAAACAAGTCAGTTTTATGAGATTAATAAGTTTATATATGTAGGTCATATTTTGTTCAATTCTAGTGTACTGTCGATGTGTTAGATAAGGATATGCAGCGAATGCAAGAACTGTTAGCAGCCGTTCGATCGGAAAAAGAAGCTTTGGAGGCGGTATTGTTCGACACACAAACTCATCTAGAAGCATCGGATGAAAAGAAAACGCAACTGGAGAAAGAAGTTCAAGATTTACTTGTGAGACAAGAGCAATTAAAGTCTCAGGTTAGTTTTTTGGTTAAAAAAGACGCCTGGTTTTTTGACAATTATTTTCTTTATATTTTAGGTGTCGAAATTAACAAAAGATCTAGAACGTTCAGAAAAAAGGTGCACGGACATCAAAACTAGCATGGCCCAAAAAGCCGGGAGTAAAGAGATCGAGTTTAAACAGACTGTGGAAAATCTTCATCTGCAGAACGAAGAAAACGTAAAAAAGCTTACCGAAGAACGAGATAAGATACGGGTTTCTTTAGAGAAACGGCTACAACAGTCGATGCAACAACTGGCAAACGAGAAAAACGCTGAAATTCAACAGCTTGCGGACCGTGTGGAGGCGTTGCAAGGTCACATCGACAATCTTTGTCAGCAGCACGAAGAACTGATGCTCCGGGCGGAGAACGACAAGCAACAAGCCTTGTTGATCGGTAAGTAAATATTAGTAGTGTACAGAATGTGTGCCAAAGATTTGGAAATTTTCCCTTAATTGTTTATGTCGAAATTACGTGGTGAGAAACAGAAAACCTAAATACCTAGTAATAAGAGTGTCCAATTTAGTCTTGCCTGCCAGTCAGTTATTGATAATGGAGCAAAAATCTAAAAGCTACTTGCAGTTCAAATGCTTCTGAGGGATGTACAGGGTGTCCCAATTCTATTTGAACGCTACATATCATCGCCCCTCTATATTCTACGAAAAAATGCTTCATACAAAATTGCTTCATTTGCCCCCTAGTCTTTCTTTGGGGTCCTTTTACGGAGCGGCACAATTTCTGCACCACTCTTCGACGTCATCTCGACAATTCACCCAGTAGTACCTTTCCAGAATTCTATCCAGGATCTTATTCACTCCAAAATGGGCTCCAGACACTCCATTGGGCATTTCTCGCATGACATATTTCCGTCTACTCGCTGGAGCGTGGCACTTTTCCCGTCTGGGCTTTCCCAAGTTCTCTTCAGTAAACCATTCTGAATCGCCAAGGAATCGCATTGAGCCCACATAGCTTTCACTTCCGGACTCTTATCTGCTATGTCCTTCCAATCAGGTCTTTGATTTTCCAACTTTCATTGACGTATCAACCCCACAGCATTATCGGTTGTTTATTCGACCTTCATTTGTTCAGTGCTCCAATGTTCGTCGACGTCAATCCTGGTTTACCTAAAAATGCTTGGTCCTTTACAAGGCCTGCATGATAATGCATCTGCGTTACCGTGAGATCTGCCTGGACGATTTTCAATTTTAAAATCGTACGGCTGAACGCGTTCTATCCATCTTGCATTTTGGTCTTCAGAATTCTTCATTTGGAGAAGCCATTTTAGCGCTCCGTGCTCTGTATGTATCAAAAACTTCCTTCCATACAGATACCGATGGAAATAGTCCACGGACTTCACGATAGCCAGCAGTTCCTTTCTGGTAACGCAGTAACTTCTCTCTGGCTTTCTCAACACCTTACTGAAGTACCTAGAAGCCATTCACTTATTATTGTCGTCATGTAGGTGTTGCAAATTTGACTTTGACATTTTTATCGTATCTTCTTAACATGTGTTAAAAGGAGATGAGTATATAAAAAAAATTAAGGTTTCAAAGGTAACTAGATGACAAAAATAACTGAATGGGTAATACTCATTTACTTTTTCCTGGCCATCTTGTACTTGCGACAATACTGCTCCAATTCAATGGTTACTTGCGTCGGAGTCCAGGATAAACTGTCCCGCGGGTCGCGGATAGGCCAATATAAGACTGGCACATAATGCTGCCTTGAGTCTTCGAAAAGCGTCCTGCATTCATGGTTCCAATAGAAGGACATCTTTTTCTCCGTTAACCGATGCAGCGGCTTAGCGATGTTGGCAAATCCCTCGACAAAACGTCGATATAGGTGCATAGTCCCAGAAAGCTTCTAAGTTCATGCTTATCCTTGAGTTCTGGCCATTCTTTGATAGTGGTTGCTTTATTTTCACTGGTCTGTATTTCATTTGATGAGATGACATGTCCGAGGTACTCCACCTTCTTTTGGAATAGGCAGCATTTCTGAAAGTTCAATCTAAAATGGGCATTCTTTAATTTGCAGAATACTTCTCATCAGGTTGTTCAGGTGATCTTCAAAGTTTCGGCCCGTTACTATTACATCGTCCAAATAAACCAGGCACGTTTTCCACGTTAATCCTTTCAAGACTAGTTCCATTCTTGAAGGTTGAGGGAGCATTGCAAAGACCGAAAGGTATAACGTTAAACTGGAAAAGACCATTTCCAGTTGACAATGCTCTCTTTTCTCAATCTTCGGATGCTAACCTGAACTAACCTGCTAGTAACCACTTTTCAAATCCAACGTGGAAAACCATTGTGACCTGATAAAGTTGCCAGGGTATCGTCAATTCGTGGCAGCTCTCCTTTTTGGTGACATCGTTCAACTTTCTGTAGTCTACCCAAAACCTAGTTGTTCCGTCTTTTTTTTACAAGAACAACCGAAGACGACCATGGGCTCGACGACTCTTCGATGACGCCCTCTTCTAGCATGCTCTTCAACAGGTGATCATATTCTTGCTTTGCGATTGGCACTCTCCTGGAGGGTTGTCATATTGGTTGTGCATCCTCGGTGTTGATTTTAGGAACTCAAGGTCCGTGTTAGTTACATTCTGATTAGTATTGAAGACATCCCGTTGAGTGATCACAAAACGTCTAGCCGATTCGAGTTGTTCCTTAGTTAAATATTTCTAGTTATTTTCAAATGAATGTGGAACAGTGGACAATAATTTCTCAGAATTTCCACCAGCAACACTGTTGTCTTCCTCACAATGGAATATTCACGTGATTGGTTGATAATTTGCCAGAAACTCTCCTTTTTGTACCCTAATACTGGTCTCCCCAATGTTTGCCACTCTAATCAGAATTTTTCGTTTCAGTCAGGGTTCTTGCCACTAATAGGTTTGAATTCTCCAAGTCCGGTTTTACTAATTTAACGCACCGCCCAGGGTTATTTTCAGGAGTGACGTAAATAACCCTTTCAGTGCTAGGAGGAATTCTCATAGTTTCTTTCGCCGTGAATACCTAGAATGAACTCGTCCTTGATTACCAATACATCGTGATGATTCCTTAACCTTTCCCCAACTTCCAAATTTATCGTTGTTTCTCCTTTAACTAAGGCCAAGGATTCTCCTTTAACGACACTTCGGCACCAGTGTCGATGGTTAAAAGAATTTCCATTTATTCAATCTTGCCAGGGATGGTGAGGCTTCTTCCAAGCTGTTCAATCCTAATGATCCTGGGGGCTTCCGTGGGGCCAGTCAGCGTTCGCCCCTTCACACTGACTGGTCTTAGTTTTCCAGCTGATGTGTCAGTCCGCCAGATTGTCGTCTTGGCGGAATGTGACTCCTTTCCCGTCGAACATGACAGTCCCTTTTAAAATGACTCATTCTGCCGAAGTTGCAACAAGATCCGGGTTTCTGTAGGTCGGCATTTCGGTCCATATTTCTTCTGTAACCAATGTCTTGTGCCCTGCTCCTTGATTAGTCGAAATATGAAGTCATTTACTTCCTGAAATCACGCTGCTCGCGTCCAACAATTGCTTTAAGATTGAGTTTGGCTGCGGCTCTTCCTGTACGTCAACTATTCTGACACTTTGGTCCGTGTTTATTCTCGACGCCTCATGCTACAATGCCCGAATTAATGTCTCATGTCAAGTTTGCTAATGTCATCTGCTTTCTTATAATGTCATCCAGGAAAGGGAGAATAAGAACAATTTTAGACGTCTCACGTTATTTGGAGACATATCTTTACAATTGTCCAAGTTGTTCAAGAACTATAATGTTTCTATAGGTTTGAGAGTGGCTAATACGCTTAAAAGCCATTTGGTTAGGTTAAAAGATCGAACTGACATATTCAGCAAATCCGGGGTATTTGTACCAAGATTGTTTAGGCGTTTATGTGGGTCAATCACTAAGGCGGATTAAAAGTAGGATTAACGAATATATTAAAGAATTCAATAGATACAAAGATTCAGAAATCACCGAATTAAAATCTGCCTTTGCGTTACACTTGTTGACAGAAAATCCCAATTTTACTTTCCCTGGCAATGCCAATGTTCTTCATGAATCTCCAAAGGGCAAGAAGTTGGATTTATTGGAAAAGATGGAAATTACGAGAGCTATGAAAAGCCCCATTCTCGCCTGTGTTAATGATATTTTCGATGTTGGATGGCAGGTGTTGTCCTACACCTGCGATCCAACACCTTTCTAATTATTGATAGGACGCAAAGCGCAATATGATGATATTTTCAATTTTGAATCCAATTTAGTTTTTAACAATATCACATAAATTCCCGGGTTTTGAGCGCTATCTCTATATAATTCCGTATCATTCGAATTTGTTTATTTATTTTTACCAGTCGCCCTTCGTCCTTTCATTGGGAATTATCAAAGGATTATTTTATACATTTTTGTGGTGCGTTTTCGGTGAAGTTTTTGAGTTTTGTCATTGTATATTAGGTTTTAATTATTCGTTATTTTAGGTCTGATGATGCCATAGGTCGAAATACGTGTAACCATTTTATAATATTTTAATATTAAATGTACTGAGACCGTGACCAAAATCACGCTTTGTTTTTGTTTACATTTACTAGGTCTCTGTGTATAATATGAACAAATTCCTCAAATCTACCGTATCAGTTTTGACGACAAGTAAACGACAAGTGTTATTGACGTGAAACAGGGAAAATTCCATGGCCATGTAAGATGTAGAAATTAATGGAATAAGGTATAGGTACTTTTTTTTGACTTTATAGAGATTTTTGACTTGAATATTTAGCGTTTTAAGTCCGCATTAACTGGATTAATTCTGCTCTGCTGAAACAAAGTTGAATATTTCAAATTTGAATTAAAAATGTTAGCAGGCAATTTACTAGATAATCTAGCCGTGCTTAAGCTGAAAATTATGCGAATCACATGTCTTAATTACTTGCAACATAATAACCGGCTTTTATGAACATATTATTAACAAGTATTCCACCCATAACCTTATTATACCAATAATATTATACATTTGTTAGATTTTAATCACAACTCTAATTCTGCCATAATCGATCGAGGCCGTTTTCAGAGAACTACCCTTATTCTGCAAAAATTAACTCTATCACATTGTAACAAAACCTAATTGTGTTTCGTTTAAAGCGGATTGTTGTTAATACAAAATGCGCGCTCAACTGATTTAAAGACCACCAAAAGTAAAAATAATAATATGTTAATTCAATTTCGCAAATCATTCGGCAAAGTTCACACTTTCACGTATTTACTCCGATATTTAAATAATTTATACTTGTCGTGATACTATACCGAACGGTTAAAAGTTACAAATGAGGTAATCACCCGAAATAAAACCTGTTGCATGATAGTGCGTAGTTTCGAGTTAGGATAATAACCGTAATAGTTTCTTGCCAATTTGGTTTGGCAATTTAAAAACCGGCTCATTAGAGAAGAAAATGGTCGCAGTCTCATTTTGGGCGCGCCTTAGGGCTGTTAAAGTGATCGATGATGCGATCGTATGAGAATGAAAGGTATCAATTTCTTGGATGCGGCCTTCCTCGCTCGTCGGCCATACGAACAATAAAAGAAATTTCAGAAAGCGAGTCTGTCCAGTGATTTCATTTATTAAAATAGCATAAAAGCCCGTGATATCATCGTTTGATATTAGGCAAATGAGTTGCTTCTAAATTTATTCGGACGAAATAAAACATTTTTATTATCCCGCGCCGGTTTTTCGTTCATATTTGTATTGTTTCTGTACTTCCGTCGGTCCTAGCGTGACTGTGGTCTTTCCTCGTCCTCGGCTTTGGCAGTAGCTACGGGGAAACTGACGAAGGAAAATTAATGGTCTAACTAAGCCTAGTTTATTGCCCCATCATAACATGACCTGAAGGTGGTGATCTAAGCGCTCGTATCGTGATCAACCGTTACTTCAAATCGTCGGCAACAAAATAAAAATGTTTTTGTTTTTTTTTGCGCGAAATTCTGAATGGTGATCCCAGACTTATTGTTGCCCAAACGCTGACTTGTTATAATTATGATTACGCTCAGTGAATTAAATCGCGCGTGTTTCACAATATTTTATTATCATATATCACTCAAACAGTAGAAACGTTCCTGTGTATTGTGTTGTAGTGTCATCATTGTCGAGGAGGTAACTTTGTTTAGGTCAGTATCTAAAACTCTGTTTTAATGAGATGTGCAATTTTTTTCTATTGTCCCATTAATTTAAAACAATTAATAATTGTACTAAATTTGTACTAGTCATTAACATATTACTATCAATTTGCTTTAACAAAAAATCCTTGATTTATGACATTGTTTGCGATACTAATTAAATTGCTGATGTATAAATTTATGCAGGAAAATGGAATTGAACCTTCTTAAAGGATTTTTAGAAGGTTGCAGTAATTCAGCTTTTAGTAGTGCCAGTTACCCCTGTAACCATGTCACGGTGAAGTTTCAATAAGGTGCGGTACCACTTTAGTAACTTTTAAGATCATCGCGCAAATTATAAAACATAAATGCAGTGAAATTGTTATTAGAGAAAACTTGATTCTTGGCCTCCGAACAGGTACTTATGTTTTCTTTTCTTAAACAGGTACTTATGTTTTCTTTTCTTAACAGAAAAATGTTCTTCTGTGTACTTGTCTAATTTTTTTATTTATTGTGTTTGTGTGTGCCTACAGATTGAGTCAAACTAAACACTTTTAACATCACGTCTCAGTGTCTAGAGTTCAAATTTAACAAAAAAAAAGTTGTATCTTTTCGCTGATAAAGTGTTTGATATTTTTTTTATGTGGTTGTTTTTTTTTATATTGTTGCAAATGTTTAATTATTATTTTTGGCAAAACTACTAAGCTGATTTGAATGATCTTTTTTTTTTAGAAAGACCGTTTTTAAAATTATACTTCTTTATTAGCTTTCAACTAAAATACCTTTTAATGCGTACAAGATGTAACAACTACACATTGTCCTTTACCATAAACTTTGTAATACCTTCTACAGTACTCTCGAGTACGATTGTATCAATGACAAGACGAAACAAAATTTTGCCTAAACATTAACTCTGTTCTTTCTGAACATTGTTTAATATCATTTTTTAAAAGCTGGAAAAATTAACTTTCAAAACTATCTTGTTCTCGGCGTGTGTTATACAGAAATAAAATACTAGAAAAGTAAGAAAAAAAAATTATGATATTCCCCAATTGTTCGGTAAACCCAGCCTTCTTCAAACAAAATGGCTGCTTGAGCACATTCTTCACGAGGAAGAATGTGATGTGCCAGTTTCATCTTTATCGATTCACAATATAATTTGAATATACGTTTTTATTAACTATTACGTAGCTACTAATTTTAAGTCAGTATGACAGTTGTCGATGTGTCAAGTAACTGAGACCAATTGGTAATAAATTCCATGGCCTGCTTCTTACTTTGAGCTTTTTATACAAATATTTATCAAAAAGAAAAACGTAATATTTTTAAAAGTCGATTTTCTTCTTTCGCTGTGGGGATAGAAAAGTGATTTAAAACGCAAAATATTCACAAATGATAGGTCTAATATAAATTGTAAAATTTTATTGCAATAATTGTACTCTACACGATTTTGCAAACTTTATGGTAAAAACCACGGTTTAATGGTTGCACCCTCTACTCAAGACCCAAGTATTTCAATCAAAAACTAAGAAAGCAGTACCCAATTTTCTAAATAAAACTACTTTTCACATAGAAAAAAATCATCCAAATTGGTGCAGTAATTTTGCCAAAAATAAAAGTTAAAAAGTTTTTTTTTTATAAGTGGTGCGTTAACCTAGTTAAGAAGTGTAATTTTGAAAAAAATTAGTTTTTCAAACTTCTGAGGACAGACCAACAACATTGCAGTTACAAAAGCTCAGCAAATCTTTTCTGAAATGTGTAATTTAGCAAGAATTGTCCAATTTTGTATTTCATTGTAATTAATAAATATTATAGAGGGTGGGCAAAACTTATAGTTACATTTTGCAATTTTTTTGGGTCATTAATTTTTGTTTTTCAAATAGAACGGGATGTGTCAAATTCAAATTTTGCATAGATACGTAAATTTTTTTTGAGTGGTATAATGTTTGATACAAGAATTTTCGGTGATGTAAATCGTAAACAACGTCGTAAATTCGTAAAAAAAGTTAGAAACAGCATACTATGTGAAGGCTTTCACGGCCAGTGAAAATACGTTCTAGTATTTTTCAGGCTTTGAAGTCATGGTCCAATGAGATATCTTCCTAACCTTTTTGTTCACATCTGTGGCGGACATCTCCCTTGCGTCTAGACTCTTATCTAAGTTTTGCACACCGACAGTATTTTTTTTTTAGAGACGCCCTATTAGCATTTTACACTATAAACTAAAGAAAAATCTACGTTTTCAGTAACAGTGAATAACATTTTTGTGTCACAAACATGTACTAAAAATCAAGAAATAAAATAAATGAACAAAAAAAAATACAGGGTAATTCCAAAGTTGGTGTTAGCTCTCCACGTATCCTTTCCTTTTGGGGCTTTTTTGAAATATCAACCTCAACAGAGATACAGGGCGGCAAAATTGTATTTAAAAAATTAAAACTCATTAATAAAGCCCAAATTTTGGCGACACCATTTTCAATTAACGCTACAAAGCAAAGTAATTCTACTTCGCTAAGATTTGTCGTTTCGACAGGCAATAAATTCAACAATATTAAATTGTCATGGTGTTGCCTGGAACTAAACCCTAAATCTAAATGTGAATATTACTACGATTACTTTTTTTTTATTTGTAAGATTTTTCTTAAATAATTAGTGAAATGTCACATTCTTTAATTTATTATGATAAAATATGTGCCTTTTGGAGTATGTAAACTCGGTTTAAATGTAATTAGCACTGTAAAAACTATAGGTGCACAAAGAGGAGTTTCGTTAATTTTGTTAATTAAGCAAGAGCTAAAATTTTAATTTGATGCTTCAATCCTCACTGCGTTTTCTTTAGTCATCTAACATTTTTAGATTAAAGTGGCTGGTTCCATTGAATGGCAAATTCAGTTAATTATTTGATCTGATGTTTATTTTAGTTTGCGTTTATGCAAGCATCATGAACTAGTGAACAAGGTTTAATCATAATTTTCACTTGACATTTTGCAAATTATGACAACCTAGCAAATACATTTTTTTTTTATTTTCAAATGGCGGTTTTTCACGTTGTTTACCACCAATAATACAGTACCCTTTTCTCGAATAACTCCACGGACGGAGGAGTAAATCAACAGACTTTTGTTCTTTCATCCTTTTCTTTTGACATTTCACAGCCAAATAGATAACGTTTTCAAATCAACACCCCCTATTTCCTTATCCATTCTAACTTATCCTCTTTATCATCGGCCACACCAACTAAATAATCGTAAATAGCAACCCTATATTATCCTTAAACCCTTGAAGCTCTTAAAAAATTCTTTCCAGTGGCGCCTCACAAGGTTAGTTTGATCAAATTGTTTTCCATTTATTACAAAAAAACATTTCGTAATTTTCATCTTAATAGAACGTAAATCCTCCAACGACTTGTTTGTGATGACTCAGGCAGAAAAACTGAGTTTTGGGAAATTATGACGGATAAAATGATTTCAGAACCTCGAATAGTTAAAAATATTTACTTCAAATGACACGTGTGATTCTTTAAACGTTAATAGACTCGAATTTCTTTATTGGAGTGATGAGAATCCAATTTTATTTAGAGGATATACGCAATAGCAGAAAAATTATGTTCGGAATGGTATATAAGCTATAATTGGCAATGAGGATGCTGATATCTTGGAGAATTATATCGAGCTCTAATAATACATTTAACTGGAGAATCAGATAAATTTTCCTCTAAACGATAATTTGCTACAAAACTACAGTTCAGAAAAATGGTGAACCTCTACATTATGTAGGGCCAGTTATATGTATAGATAATGGTTCGATGAATACTATCCTAACCAAGGGATTGGAAAAAGAGATCTTGTTGAGGCAACCTGGATCTCCGGACTTACTCAAGAATTACTAACGGAACTAAAAGTAATTCATGAGTATTTTTATAATAACCTTTACGTCAAAACCAATGTCCGTCAGAAGTTTGAATCTAGATTTTGTTAATGTATTCCATTCAATGGCAATCATTGTTGACCATTGATTACTATGATATAAATTAATGATGAGATATTAGCTTTCTTTATTAAAATGAAAATAAACAAAAAAGTTATCAAAAAAACTTGAGCTATATTTGAAATTTTTTTTTCTACAAGCGCCATAAAAATTCAACTTTTAACACGCTAATAAATTATTAAAAATAGCGTTTTCAGGCATTCGTGTTAAAATAAGCTACTTTTAACACTAATATAAAAAAATCAACTACTGGCACGGCAAGGCACTATTGTTAAAAATAACTCAAACTTTCACATGCGTGTCTTAAAGTGGCACTTCAACTCTTACATCATAAATAGCTATTTTAAGAGTTGTAAGACAAGATGTCACAATGTTGGAAGTTGCTTTTTAAATTCTTTAGGTTAAGTGGAGGTGACGGGGTATAAAGGGTTAGATGCATCATTTGGGTTCTTGCTCCATATCATAAATACGACTTGACACTTTTGTTCGTTTCTCAAATATCTATAACTGTAATAAGGCCTCCGTCAATCCGACGTAGCGTATTCATAAATTATCTAAATATTTAGTTAACAATATACATGGATAAATTTATTTAAATATCACTCCTAAGATATTTGATAATAAAAATGATCACCAGCATTGTAAATTTTGATATAGGTATTTAACTTCTTAATAATTTTACATATTGAGATAGTTTTTTAGATTTGCAGTATTCACAGTCGCCGGGAATACTAATTCACCCTGAAGGGGCTCGGACGAAATTACCTATTTTACGTTTCAGCAATTTGTATGTTTAAGAATTACTCGTACTTTAAAAAAATTGGTTTTTGTCATGCAATAACATTCGATATGGAATAATTACCGATAAAGTTTGAAAATATGAGCAAAGTATTTATTTGTCATTGATTCCCGGTAGTTTAAAGGTGATTACAACTTTGATAGTGTCAAATTAACATGAAAATAAGATATTTAAAAAAAAACATGGGTTAGATATGAAACCTCTATTTCCTTCAATATCGCTTAACATCATCTAAACTGCTGGCCAAGTGCTTTGAAACACTCGATTTTTGCACCAAGTTTGAGAGAGCATATCTCTGAAATGGACTAACGAATTTCGAGTAGACCTGTCCTTGTACTATTCTACGTAGTAAGCTTAAATAAGGTAAATTATACAGGGTAGAAAATAAGGTGATGTAATAATTTGCTTATACTTTTCGTTTGCACATGTTTCAGAAAAAAAATCTAAACTGATTTTGTGGTGCAAGTTTAACATTGAACTTACTCGTGGTAAATCTAACGGATGTTGAAGTCACTTTTAGCACATGAATAAGTTCCTGGGATCTTTCTGCATCGATCATGAATAGAACATTGAATGAACACAAGCGGAATGCATTTCATGCTAAAATGTTCGACAAAAACCCAAACATTACCCGAGGTGTTACATCATTCTTCACAATTTGTATCAAAAAAATAGTTTAGATTTTTTTTCTGAAAGTTGTTCAAAAAAGAAATGTAAGTAAAATTATATCACTTTATTTTCAGCCCTGTATAATTACACTCAAGTAACTTACCTTTTTTAAACATACCTACCACGTAAGTTAGTACGAGGACGGGTCTACTCAAACTCGCTTCGATCAAAGAAATCCATTGCTCAATTTTAGAGTTCATCTCAAACTTGGTCTAAAAATCGAGTGTTGCAAAGCAATTTGCCAGCAGTTTACATCAAGAGTCTCAATAATTTATTTCTTGCTTCTGCAGCACCTCAAATATATCTTATATATTTCGCAATTTACTCTACCTATCCTTATTTATCTGCATATCTTAGTGATCTAGTTGTCTACTTGGTTGTAGTTTACAACTATGCTATACAGTAGGTTTTATTTGTCTATTATCCAATGGGCAATTAAAGAGCAAATGGCAATACTTGGTTAATGAATAAGAAAATTCAGGGATTTCTCTATTTCCCTTGAAATGTTGTAAGGTTTGAGCAAAAGGAGGTTCGGATATTTAAAAAGCAACAGAGGAATCAAATAAAACTTATATTATCTAATTTTTCAAAACTGACCTAGTCTTGACAGTGATAAAATTGTAATTTTTTTAAACTGACCTGATCCTGAGGTTCTTCGACTTGGCACTTGGAATGTTAACAGCATGTATATGCCAGGGAAAACCCATAATATAGAGCAGGAAATGAAAAGACTGGGAGTGAACATCTTGGGAATAAGTGAGACAAGATGGCCCGGTCGTGGAAAAATCAGACTGAAGAACGCAAGTGTTGTTTTATTCCGGAAACGAAGACACCCACCACTATAACGGAGTAGGCATTATGGTGGACCTGGACACCAGCGGTTCTATCATTAACTTCATACCACTCTCTGATAGAGCAATGATGATACAACTAAGGGCCACACCTAAAAACCTAAACATCATTCAAACATATGCCCCAACAGCCGACAAACCACAGACAGAGTTGGAGGCATGGTATACAGAAGTCAAACAATTAATAGCCGCCACAAATAAAGACGACATCACCCTTATCCTCGGGGATTTCAATGCCAAGATAGGTAGAGGAAAAAGTGGGGATACCGTGGGTGAATACGGTCTGGGAATTAGAAACGAAAGAGGCGATACCCTGGTCCAGTTCTGCCAAGAAGAAAAACTGATGGTTTCCAACACATGGTTTAAGCTACCTGTACGTCGACTCTACACATGGAAATCCCCACAGGACACCACAGAGCATCCGGTCAGGAATCAAATTGATTATATACTGGTTCCAAAAAGATATAGAAATGGAGTGCTTGGTGTTAGGACATATCCAGGAGCAGATGTCGAGTCAGACCATATTCCCGTAGTGGCACACTTTCGTATTAGACTTAAGAAACTTAAAAGAACGCAGTCCAACAAACCAAACGTAGCACTACTACAGAATGAACCCGAACGTCAAACAATCACTGACAAACTCAACAATGAGCTCAAAAAGGTTATACAAAAGAACGAAATGATTCCTGATACCGAGAGCCCTGACAGGATCGAGGACACCTGGAATTCATTCAAGAAAGCTATATTAGACACACAAAAGCCGCTAGTAACACCAAACAGAACGAAACAACATAAGGAATGGATGACCCAAGAAATACTCATGCTGATGGAACAGAGACGTAGCTTCAAGAACACGAGCGCAGACAAATATAGGGAAACCCAAAAACATATCAGAAGAAAAATCAGAGAAGCCAAGGAAAAGTGGATGGAAGAAAGGTGCCAAGAAGTAGAAGAACTATACAAAAAACACGACCTCTTTAATTTACATAGGAAGGTCAAGGAAATTACAAGTAGTCGAAAATACCCAGCCTTGTCCCATATAGTTACCCAGGACAACAAAATAATCACAGATGATGGCGAACTTAAAAAGGTATGGGCAGAATATGTGGCAAATACATTTGAAAGCAATAGCCCTCCTTTTCACAGTCAAGATCCGACGGAGCCGACACCGGAAATACTTCAATCGGAGGTCCAAAAAGCACTAAGAGAGATAAAAACTAAGAAAGCAGCAGGCCCAGATGACATTTGCCCAGAGATCCTAAAACTTATAGGAGAGGAAAACATACACATCCTGGTTCAACTTTTTAACGATGTCTATAAATCGGGATACATCCCCCGAGATTGGCTGAAATCAATCTTCATACCTATTCCTAAAAAACCCGGAGCACGGAAGTGTGCAGAATTCCGATTGATCAGCCTGATGAGCCAGGTGTTAAAGGTGTTCTTGAAAATCATCCATAGGCGCATACGTGCAAAATGCGAACAGGATGTAAGCGAAGTGCAAATGGGTTTCCGCCAAGGAATGGGTACCAGAGAGGCCTTGTTTGCACTCTCTGTCCTACTACAAAAATGCAGAGACCAGCGAAAGGAAGTGTACCTGTGCTTTATAGATTACACAAAGACTGTATAGATCACACCAAATTATTGGAACTACTGGAAAGAAAGGGTGTCGATGCCCAGGATTTAAAGATCGTACAGAATCTCTATGAACAGCAAATAGCATCTGTTAAACTGGAAAACACCGAAACAAGCACTGTACCCATAAGGTGTGGAGTCAGACAAGGGTGCGTACTTAGCCCCATGCTTTTTAATATGTATTCAGAAATCATTTTCCAAAACGCTCTGGACGAGGCGGTGGACGGTCTGAAAGTCAATGGGAAACTCATAAACAATCTAAGATATGCTGACGATACAGTGATAATTGCGGACAGTCCTGAAGGACTGCAACGCCTAATCGACAGCATATCGGTTTCCGGGGACGAAATGGGACTGAAGATTAATATCTCAAAAACGAGATCATGCAAATAAGCCGCAACCCAAACAACCATCCCAACATAAATATATACAGAACACCTATAGAGCAGGTCACTAAATTTAAATATCTGGGAAGTTGGATCAGCGAGGACCTGGATCCTGAGATAGAAATAAGATCCCGCATAGAGCAAGCGAGAACTAACTTTATTAAGATGCGGAACCTATTAACGGACAGAACACTCAACTTAAACATAAGATTTAACTTCGTTAGATGTTCTGTGTATTCCACGTTACTGTATGGATTCGAGGCCTGGACGTTGAAAGTCAGCGGCATTAATAAACTGGAAGCATTTGAGATGTGGGTGTACCGCAGAATGCTGCGTATTCCAAAGACCGATCGTACCACTAATCAAGAGGTCTTACATAGGATGAACAAAGACCGAACAATCCTCGAGACCATAAAAAAGCGAAAGACCGCTTACCTTGGCCATGTCATGAGACAGGACAAATACAGATTCCTACAACTGATTATGGAGGGCAAGATTGAGGGAAAGCGTGATCCTGGACGTAGACAGTGCTCTTGGCTGAAAAACATAAGGGATTGGACAGGCTTAGACTCAAACTCCCTGCTGAGAAGAGCCCAGGACAGAGCCGAATTTGCCAGAATTGTTGCCGATCTTTATTGAATGGAGAAGGCACTTCAAGAAGAAGAAGATCCTGAGGTTGATCCAATAACAAGCACGAAATACACCGAAAAACAAAAGGGTCTTACCTATTCAGCTCGTAAACGATCGTCATTTTAACACACAGTAAAACTCCAAGATATCTCTTTTTCAACCTCAAAAGATCTGAAGATTTTTCGAATCTTTCTCAAGAAAGAAATTACTTTAAGCAAATTTATAGATAATTTTAGATGAAATGGTCTCTATGAAATCTCTATGAAAATACCAGAGCGTACGTAAGAATGGAAAATGAGCTGACAGACCCATTTCAGATAGAGAAAGGTATCAGGCACTAAGTCCTCCCTTGTTCAACATCTATGGCGAATGGGTTATGAGGAGAGCATTGGAAGGCTGGACTGGAGGAATAACACTGGATGGCTAAAAGTTCAACAACCTTCGCTACGCTGATGACACTACACCAATTGCGGCATCAGAGGAGGAAGTCGGCGATCTGATCAGGCGAATAGAGCATTTCAGGAAGGAGATTGGTTTGAGAATAAATAAAAAGAAAACTAACATTATGATAGTTGACCGAGCTAACAACCGACCAGAATTAAAGAAAATAAATAACATCGACACTGTTAACACTTTCATTTATCTAGGTTCATTAATATCCAACGAGGGCGGATCCAGTGAAGATCCAAAGGAGAAACTCCTTAGCAGAGGAAGCTATGACTAAACATATGAGAGAAGTCATGAAATCTCTTTGGCAGCAAAAATGAGACTGGTAAGGAGTCTGGTCTTCTCAATCTTTCTCTATGGGCCAGAATGCTCGTCACTCAAAGTAACGGACAAAAAGAAAATTGACGCCCTGGAAATGTTCTGTTGGCGTAGAATGCTAAGAATCTCGTGGACACAAAGAAGAACCAATGAATCAATAATTCAACAAATAAAAGCAAAAAAAGAGACTAAGAACAATAGTAGCTGAAAACATAGCTAAATTTTCTGGTCACGTAGTTCAAAGAAACGGCCTTGAAAGACTAACCGTTGAAGGCATAGTAGCCGGAAAAAGACCCCGAGGTACATCCCCCACTAGATATACAGACACTAACATCAAGGGACAAAGTCTAGCCTGCAAATTTAGGATGGCAGAGAACAGGGAGGAATGGAGACATATTGTGGAGAGCAACTCTTGAAAGCACGATTCTCGAATACGAAAAGGGTAGTTTTTATATTCTATTTTCCATAAAAAAAAACTGTCAGGTTATGCTTGCTAAAAAAGACCGAAATATAAGGTCGAAACGTCGGCCATTTTAATACAAGTTTTTATGTTCGAGTGATCAATAAAGAGCTACCTTGTATAAAACAGTTTTGCGCCTATAACAGTAGCACTTTATTGTACTCGTAAACTAAAGTAGGTAAAAGGAACAATAAAGCAGCTGAAATGGACATTGTATGCTCAAATAGCATACTTATTACGTAGGTATGTATCTAATATGGTTTTACGTGATTCTTCCAAAATTTACGACACCTTTATTAAGACATTTTACATTACGTAGTTGTTACATAAATAACTATTATTTGATCGCAATCCTGCGAATCTACACTAGTGCATCGACAATTATAATTATAAGTACATACTAACTAAATACTTGAAATTGTAAAGACAAAACTAACTTTCTTGGCACCACCAGTAAAATTATGTCGAATGTTAGAAGGAGTAAATCACATTTTTTCATTTGAAAATTGCTTCATTTTCGTAATTTTCGACAGGGTCTCATTCCAAAATGGTTATTTGTACCTTGCATAAAAGAAATCCCTATCAACTTGGACGATATTAAAAGTAGAATTTCACTTAAACAGTGGTGCTCACTTTGACAAATCTGTTAGTAGTTTTGGAACACGTAATGCAATAATATGAAGACGATTTCGGTTTTTATATAATTATGAAAAGAGGTCTTTTCATTGAAAAGCGTTTATTGTTTAAGCTTGTTAGTATTAAAATCTGAGAGAAACAAAACCTACCTTCTTGCGAGAAAGTAATTTAAATTTAAAACTCATTCCTTACTCATAATTCCTAAATAGGGAAAACAAAGGAGTGAATAGGTACGTGGCATTAGACACGCCAGTACAAACTTGTGTTTCTTTATTGCTGCCATCCTGAGTAATATGGAAAACAACTATTGTTGATTCGTACAAAAGGTTTACTTTTGAGTGGCTAAAAATTGAAAGATGATGCAGATATGAATTCTGCTAAGATGTATGCATAACTATATACTCTCATGTAAAGAAGTAAACTATTCAAATGGGCCACTGTTTTCAAACACAAGTGTCTATTTATACCTGAAACTAGCATAAAAATAATATGGTTAAACGCATTATGATCATGACTCATTAAAAAGTTTTGTTTAGAAGAAACTTTTGCTGTCGTTTATTGTGCATAAGTAGAGCTAAGAACTGATAACACAACATTTAAACATCAATTGACGTATACAGTATTTACTCTGACGCTTAACATTGGTGTGGCATGATCTCATGAAAAGCTGTGTATGTACTTAAAATTTGATTTTTAAATTCGTAGAGGTACCTACGAACATGTTTATCTTTTCTTCTATTAGATATTTGTTAAAAATACGATTTCGATTTTGCCCCTGAATGTTTCCAGAATTTGCCCTGCCCCTCAACTTGTCTATTCTATCACCCTAACAATGACATAGATGCATCAAAATCATATTTAAGTAGCTACTTCAGATAACGTCATATGACAACAATAAGTGCAACTTGTGTTTATTTATAAACATGTTGCCACCAAAACTGATGTAATATACATATTTTGCTTATCAATGTTTGAACTCCATCGCCTAAAAGTGCTCACACTTTCAGCGGTATCTGTTTTTAATGCGAATTTTGCTAAATTTCCTGTGATTATGACTTAGGAATTACTGTTAGAGATAAGCGCCGTCACTTAGTAATTATTATTTAATTGATACTACATGATTACTCTTTTTACCTGTAAGATTTACGGTTAAGTGGAATTAATTATAAAGATGATATCAGATAGAAACATATCATAAGGTGAAGAAAAATAAAGGAAAATATTTATTTCGCTTTTTTTATGACTTTAAAATGTTGGTTGTGGATTGAAATATTGACGTAATTTTTAATTACAGCTCACCACGACCAAAAAGCCCTGAACGACAAATTGGAGACGACTCGTAGAGAATTAGAAGACGAGCGTGAAACCCTCGAAAGACTGAAAAGAGAGGCGAATAGTCGTTTCGAACAGGACAGAGTGCTGATTAATCAGCTCAAAAATGAGCTGAGCAAGTTTAAGGTGATTTTTTACACTACTGACATGGTTTAGTCATGATCACCATTCAAGTTATCGGTATGGCGTTTGCGTATCATTGGTTGAACGTAGTATTTATTTATTATTTTGGACACAGATATAGGGTGAGTTGTTCTCTAGAATTATATAGCAGACTTAAGAGCTTGTTGCATTTTACTGCTACAAATATTTTTAAGAGCTTGTTTTTATTTAGGCTAGACTCGAAGAAAGTAAAACAAGAAGCGAAGAGGAGAAAATATCTTTGCAACAGAAAATTGAAGAAATCCGCATCGAACGGGACAATGCGCAAAACGAGGTGGAAAACTTAAAAGTCCAGCTTCACTTGTGCGAAGACAAGAGCGAGAGCATCAGCAACCAGTTGCACGAAAACATTAGAAAACTAAAAGAGGGTGAGTGTTTGAGAGCTTGGCACTCGGGCATTGTTTTTGACTCAGTTGGGAATGATAAATTGCAGCCGAAAACAACTCGGAATGTCTGAGGAAGGAGTTGACCGACGTGCGGCGATTATTAGCAGACAGCAATTTCGAGAAGGAAAAATACCACAACAGCAACAAAGAGCTGAGGGATCATGTTAAACGCACGGAGAGTGAGAAGAGGGAACAGGGAAGGCAACTGGAGGATGCGCATAAAAAAATTGCAAGTAAGTGTCACTAGTAAATATGATACAGAACTGAAATAGCTATTTGGGGAAACGGTTAGGGAGCAATATGTGTATCGAGTAAGAGTATGCCATTATTGAAATTTCTAAGAAGTAATCGATAGTTTCCGATTAATCGGTTTTTTAAGATAAAAGAAACCTCGATTAACCGATGATTGTCGACCAATTATTACGATTATCGGGGTGGATGCCCACAAGGCTGCTTATCTTTTTGTTTTAATTTTCATAAATATTTTTTTATCTAAAATTCAATGGTCGAAACGAAGCAAGATAAAATATCGACTATCTATCATAAATGTAATAGAGTAATGTAATAAAATAAGCAAAACGCAACTTAGGTTAGCGTTATTAGGTTAATTCTTACATAAGCGATCTTATGATAATTTTATAATTGTAATCATTCAAATTTTTGTGTCTTCGACTTTTTGGAATTTTAATATCAAAATCGAACACTTTACAGTATTATAGTTTAGAAGTGTACTCCTGTCTAAAATTTTAGGAGCGATAAAAATCATATTATAATTTTTTTTTAAGTTTTCTTTGCATAGTGACAAAATTACACATTCATTGGTAAATTTATTAGTAGGTCTTAGTATCAGTTAGTTGAAACCTGGTGTTAAGTAATATCACAAAGTACCAAATAATTAATTTTATTTTTCTCGCTTACGATACATTTTAGCCACTTTGAACAAAACCACCTTGTTAACCTAAAATACTCTAAAGTTTTCGATTTTAATGTTAACAATTCTAACAAGGAGAGGATGAAAAAGAATATTGTTACGCCCGACCGTCAGTCCACAGAGATTCGGGCCGAAGCGGCAACGTCTAGCGCCGACGGCGACCACGGGAACCCATCTAGAATAAACGAGAACCGGGAACAGTTGCCTTCGTTCCCGAAACTACGAGAGTGTGTACTCGATCTACGACAAAAATCATTGATGAACAACCCGCAGCTCTATTATGGAAATGCTGAAGAAGGACAAAGAGGAACAAAGGAATTTTCTGGAAGAACAAGAAAAACAAAGGCAGCTTGTCAAAGAGAAACAAAGAAATTTTCTGGATGAACAAGAAAAACAAAGGCAACTTGAGAAAAAGGAACAAGAAAACACGAAGTCAACTTGAGATAAAGGAACATGAAAAAAATTAAGCTGCTCTGTTTCAAACATTAACGCGAGTTCCAAGAACTTGTCTCAACCAAAATGACTGAAGTCAAACAAGACGTAGATCAAGTCAAACAAGACGTGGATCATGTCAAACATGAACTAGAGATGAAAATGACGGAGTTAGAAAAACGGTGGCGGATCTTGGAAACACGTCGCAGTGGGCCAACTTCAATCGCTGAGCCACTAAACATTACTCGGCCTCCAGTTTTCGACGGCACTATTTCTTGGAGCATTTATAAAGACCAATTTGAGGCGGCAGCAGTTAAAAATGGATGTACAGATTCGGACGAGGCTACCGAATTTTTAGTAGCTTTGAGAGGAAAGGCTGCAGACATCATGCCTACATTGTCGACTACTGAAAAGTGTAATTACAACGCAATTGCCGGCGTTAGAGCGGAGGTTTGGTAATGCTCATCGCGAAATAATCTACCAGACAGAACTACGAATGAGGCAGCAGTTCAGCGACCTACAGAAACCCGGATCTTGTTTCAACTGCGGCAGAATGGGCAATTTTAAAAGGTACTGTCGCGTTCGACGGGAAAGGAGTTCAGCCGGAAACTAAGACCAGTCACTGTGAAGGGGCGAACCCTCACTGCCCCCACGGAAGCCCCCAGGATAATTAGGATTGGACAGCTTGGAAGAAGCCTCACCACCCCTGGCAAGATTGAGTAAACGGAAATTCTTTTAACAATCGAAACTGGTGCCCAAGTCTCAATTATTCGACCAGCTAAAGTGAGCACGCAAATTAGGACATTGTTGGAAAAAGTGGCCCTATGCGCTGTGACCGGGGATCCTTGCTCTGTTAAAGGAGAAACAACGATAAATTTAGAAGTTCGGGAAAGGTTAAGGATTCATCACGATGTATTGGTGGCGGACACCAAGGACGAGTTCATATTGACATCATTGGGAAATACGGATTTTTCTATGACAATTGGCAGCAGGTGTTGGAAAATTGGAAATGAAGAGTTGCTGTAACGGGACCAAGTACCATGGATTGTGTCCGTTTGACGGCCGAAGAAACTACGAGAACTCCTCCTGGCACTGAAAGACTTATTTACGTCAATCCTGAAAATGATCCTGGGTAGTGCGTTGGGTTAGTAGAAACAGACTTGGGGGATTCAAACCTATTAGTGGCAAGAACCCTGACTGAGACAAAACGATAAATTCCGATTAGAGTGGCAAGCATTTGGGAGACCAGTATTAGGGTACAAAAAGGAGAGTCCCTGGCAAATTATAAACCAATCACTTGGATATGCCGTTGTGAGGAAGAAAACAGTGTTGCTGGTGGAAGTTCTGAGGAATTATTGTCCACTATTTTCCATTCATTTGAAAATAACTGGAAATATTTGACTAAGGGTGACTTTTACAAGTTCAAGTAAAACTTCAGATTGATGAAGTTTTACTTGAACTTGTAAAAGTTGCCCTAAGGAACAACTCGAATCGGCTAGACGTTTTGTGACCACTCAACGGGATGTCTTCGATACTAACCACAATGCAACCAAGACTGACCTTGTAGTTCATAAATTCAACACCGAGGATGCACAACCAATATGACAACCCTCCAGGAGAGTGCCAATCGCGATGCAAGAAGAAGTTGATCACGTGTTGAAGAGCATGCTAGAAGAGGGCGTCATCGAAGAGTCGTCGAGCCCATGGTCGTCTCCGGTTCTTGTAAAAAAAATGACGGAACAACTAGGTTTTGGGTAAACTACAGGAGGTTGAACGATATCACCACGAAGGATAGTTACCTGTTAAAACGATTTGACGATACCCTGGCAACTTTATCAGGTATTCTTTTGGAAACAGGATTTACATCAAATCGGCATGAATTTATCTTTAGAATTTGCTGTCTTTGTTTATCAGTTTTGTTTCCATGTCTGTATATTATATGAACACTCACATATAATATGTTTGTGAATGTTTACAGAAATGAGCACAGAAACTAGCTGATTTACAAAGTAGATTAAATGGGTAAAGAATGGCAATTTTAAGAGATCAATTGAAAACCATTTCCACATTTTTCAAAAATTTTAATAATTGGCAAAAAACCAAATTTTGACGATTTTTTTTATCAATCTAAGTAAGTCAATATCGGTTCTAGCAAAATGATGTAAGAACGAAAATTGCAGATAACTTTGATGACAGCTGGACTTGTCAATGTACGATGTATAACGCTGCTCATCGAGGTAGTTAAATACATTTCAAAAGACCCCCGGTTTTCAGTTCTGGCCCCCTTTTTAGCAGTGGGAGAAAGTTTGACGGCCATTAGAAGTTATTCTCTTGGAGTAGCGCTAAAGGGTGGTTGCAAATGGGGAGGTGTAAAAAAAGTGCGGCACCTAAACCTGAACACTCACGAGAACAAATTTGCGATTTTTCAGAGCACTCTGACATTTATTATACATGAAAACCTGAAACTTCGCAATTGGATGTGGAAAGTAAAGACTGATGTTGAAGTGGGTCACGTTAAATGTAAAAATTAGAAAAAACTTCTGGTTAAAGAAAAAATATCAAATATGCTTTTTAGAATAATATTAATAAAAATTATGTATAAACAAGTAGCGAACAGTAAAATCAAGTAAAAACCCTACAAACTATGGACAGAGTTTACATTACGATCTTTTTTGTTGTGAATAAACATGTTTTTGTCCTTTACCCCTTTTTTCAGAAAAAGCTGCTAATTTTAAGAAAATTTTAGGCTTTATAACTGAATTCAAAATTTATGGCTTAAGTAAGTATTGATGGGATGGAGACCTATTCCTACCAGTAGGTGAGACTGAACCCAACTAAACAAAAACCTCTATTAGATAGAAATAAAAAAAGCTAAAGCAATTAATAATGGATTGGGTTTTTAGTTTTTAACTTAAAAAAAGAGCAAATTTTCAAATTATTTGTTTTCTATTTTCTTTTTTTTTTTTGAAGATGTTATGAAAAATAGAAAAAAAGATAATTTGAAGAACAAGAGGCTAAAGACGAAAGTTGCAGGACGCGGTTTAACGCAGAATTTAAAGTTGTAAAGAAACATACAGGGCGGCGCAAAAAAACTGGCTGATAAAATTTACGTATTTTTAAAAGAAAACACATAAATGCTTTTACATATTTTCGTTATATGGTTAGTTTCTAATAATTTTTGTAATGTATTTTATACATCTATCATCTGTTTTCCTAGTAATCAGCGTCATAACTTTCCAACTTTAAGAGATTATATGTCCAAAACCATTTAAGATTAAACAGAACGGTTTTCACCTTAGTATCTTAGTTTTTAAAGGTCTATCAAATGGCTATAATTTTAGGTTACTCAAAAATACTAACTAAAAAGAAGATAGATTTAGAAAATGCTTTACCAAACTTGTTTAAAACCACGAACAGAAATATGTAAAACTATTTATGAGGTACTCTTTGAAAACATTATATCGACCACGGTTTTTTACGTCCCCCTGTATATCAATATGAAATTAAAACTTTTGTTATTTTAGTTAAAGCAGAATATTGCCACTCTCGTATTTAGCTTCTTTCGCTAATCTAACTTTTCGTCAAAAAAATAGACTGGTTAAGACACCCTATATGGACAGATTATGCACAAATCCCATATTTTTTCTTATACTAAAGTGGCACCTATTTCTTAAGACATTTTTATGCTTGCGCTAATACTCCAAGTCCCAATTTTCCTCCGATAAATTGATCTCTCGGATTCCCTCAATATGAACCGGCACATCGTTGTCGGCTTTCGTTCTCTTCGCCTTAAATTCTGTTTCTAACAAAGTATATGTGGATTCCTTGGAAGGACAGTCGGTCATATGTTTCGTTAAAAGGTCCGCATTGGGGTAGCGGTGCAGAGCGTTGTAGGGACAGGCCAACCAGTTGGGGTGCTTCTTCATGCACTTGATAATGTGACGTTGCAGCCTGCTTTCGGCCATAACGTGCAAAGGGTTAAAAGGGCATTGGACCAATTCTTCTGCCATCTTAGTTTTGAAGCAAGGGAACTGAAAGTAATGTGATAATTAACTTAAGTTCCTTCCAGAAACCATACTACAGTAAAGGTGAAGGTTGAAATTTTTTAGGTTTTTGGCAGAAAACAATATTTAAATAGCAATATTGATTGTAAATAAATAAATGAGAAGCAGATAAGGTTTTAATTTCCAAATTGTAAATGTTGCTGTTTTGCATATTTTAACTGGAGTTTTTGCGAGAAAGCTAAAAGTTCGAACCTCTAACATAACTCGCAGGCAATAAATTTTCTTCAACTTTTATAGTAAAGGTAAAGTTATACCGCAAATAACAACCACAAATGATATACATTATTGTATATCAACTAACCGTTAAAAAAGAAGGCCGCGAGATACATTTTATATATAAAATGTTACAATGCAAAGCGCATTTATACATTGTAGCCTCTCTAACATCAAATAAGCATTCAAATCCCATTAAGTTACGTCTAATACATAATTTATGAGCGTAAGCAGCCTATCCCCATCCCGCTTCTTTAATGTTTCTGCTTTATACATACTATGGTTTATTGTAAAACGTCATTAACAGATCATTAAAACGGGATCAATCAACTCTACAGCATTAAAGAATTGCCTAAATTTCGGAAAACCCATTAGCGAAGTTTACTTTCAGTGGCGCAGCGGTTGCGACCAAAGCAAACAAACTCTTGCGTTAATAACATGCATCTGCGATGCACACTGCCATGTAAAAAAATAAACGTTATCTAATTCTCAAAACACATTCTGATCATGAAATATTACTTAATATTAGAAACCAGGAAAATTTGGTTTAGTATTTATTCAACATATATTCGTAGATTTACACGTGCTGCATTAAGGTAACTAATAATTATAAAGCCATCAGCACTAATTGCAACACCTCTGACAACATCACTCTAAATATAAATTTTATGAGACTTACATGGTGAGTGATTCTTTAACGTCTTTCTTCTAAAAACAGATTTAGAAGAAACGAAATCATCCCTGGAGCATGACCGCGAACGGCTGCAAAATCAAATTCGGAACTTAGAGAAGGATCAGTTGCAGACCGAGCACAAAGTTCAAAGCTTTCAGGAGGAATTGCAAAGAACGCAGGCGACGACCATCCAGCAGCAGCAGGAAGAAAAGGAGCTTCAGGCTAGGTTACTCAACGAAGTCGAAGAACGGGAAAGATCGCACCAGGAGGTGCACCAGTTAAGAAAGCAGGTGAATAATCTTTTAGGTTGGCTTAGTCAAAAAGCACAAAATTCTGTTTTGATTTAAGATGTCGGAATTGGAAAGAAATTTGGAACAAACTCGACAAGAGCTGAATAAGAGTCGCAGCCACACCGGGCAGCTAGAGGAGCAGTGGCATGCCAGGGAACAAGACCTTTTGATCCACTTGGAAGACAGTCGCGTTAAAGAAAAAAGGTTGGAAGACCAGAAGCACAATTTGGAAGTTTGTTTGGTGGATGCTACGCAGCAAATACAGGAACTAAAAGTAAGTTGTTAGGGTATATATTAGATATTTATATTATTAGGAGTATAAGTTATACTTTATGTGACTGAGTGTGAAAGTTTACACGCCGAGCGTAGCGAGGCGCATTAAATTCACACGAGTCACATAAAGTAGCTTATACTCCGAATCAAATACAATATTTTATTTTCAAACAATTAACGCAGCTAGTACAGGAAATGTAGCTGCTAATTCCACTCAATCTCATTAAAAAACCAACACCTCCTAATTTTAGTTTGCTTTGTATTCATAACTAACGTGTAACACCAGCTGACATTGATGTTTTTAAACTAAATTTGATGACAAGATATGTTTGTTAGGTTTTCGTTTTTGTAAAGGTGTTTTAAATTAAGTTCGAAGCCGATTAAATAGCAATATATCAGATATAGAAGAAACAAGTTTACCAACTACGCCACCGAGAGTGGCTGCAGTGGCGAAATCAGCAGTTTATTTTTCATATTTTTCCTTGAAGGGCGTATAAGTGTTATACGCCGCCGGATTATAACACTTATACGCTGCTCAAAACAGGCGTCAAAAAAGTGACACTTATACCTTCATAAAACAGTCACTAAAGTTGTGGTTATATGAAAATATAGTAGATTATGTCACTAGGAGTAAAAGTGGGTCTTTTTGTGCTGAGCCCAGAGATTGAGGGCCGAAGCGAAGCTGAGGCCTGCAACTGGGCGAAGCACAAAAAGACCTTTTACTCCGAGTAACATATACTATTTTTTTTTCAAGCATGCAATAAATAAGAAATCTATTTAAAAGTGGTTCAGTTTTGCGATTTTCTTTCATCCTCTTTATGCGGGTCTAGGTACTTACCCAATTGTGTATATTATTTGTAAAATACATAGAATATGTTAGAATGGTGGTTTTCAATGTTCAATGGTTTTAATGTATAAAATAATAACCAGTGATTATGGTAAACTAAGAATTTGTAGCATTATTTTCAATACTAAATTAATAAATGTCACATTGACAGATAAATATGATGACGCGCATGACATTTAACGGACGAATTCAGAATTCGAGAACCTATACGATTTCGACTAATAACGGTTTCGGATGGTGCTCTTGAGTGCTCTGAGAGTATTTCTGTCCTTTGTTTTTTCAACAAGAATGTAAAGATGGCAATACACTCAGATCGGTTTATCTGGTGTCATCTATTATTAAAATAATTTTGGTGAATGAAAATCGTTTATATATGCGCCACCATGACACTAGCGGTGACTTTTGACTTTACTTTTACTGCCTAGGACTTTTTTGCTACTTTTTTGGTCTCAGGATTTGAAAGCCCACTTTAGGTGTGCGTATGGAGAAAACAAATGACGTACTTTTAGTCCGCTTGAAAAAAAAAAGAAATTTACGCATTTACGCCAATTACTTAGTAGCCTATTCAAATATTGTGGACGAATTTACTGCAAAAATGGACTTGATTAAATGTGATATATTTTACTTATTTATTGCTTGTAGGCCAAATTGGGAGGAGCCGAGGGTCGGGTAAGAGCCCTCGAGACCCAGCTTGCTCAATTAGAATCGTCGAAACGCGACATAGAACAGAAGCTCTTCAGCGTGGTGTCCACTTTACGAAGAATTGCGGGTATTCAGATGGACGGTTCGGTATCCATGCCCTACAGACTACTGAGCCCCAGCAGGAGGTGGAGTCCCGCTAGAGGTATGTTTTTATTTTCTAGTTATATTATAGGCGGTAATGCTAAGAAATCTTTGAGTCTGTTTGACAGAATGCACCTACAAATAAGCGGTGCGGCACAGTAAACACTTTATTCAAAAAAATCCCTATTTCGAGTAGTTTCAAGATTTTCAAGTTTTCTTTATTTTTAAGCAATTCCTTAGGTCATATAAAAAAGTTTGTAATAAAGTTTTATATAAAAACTTTTGAAAGTTGTGAAAAAAAAATTGTTTATCAAATTATGAAAATCCACTTCCACTGTAATGAGAAAACTCTTAAACTATGATAGCAGGAACAAATTATATTTGCCATGTTGCCAAACGTTATCTTAATGTTGAACTAAGTGATCTTGCAATAAAAGACTTTTAAAGGATTAGAAATGACTGACCGTAAGTAACCTAACAAAGAAAAAGCATAACTTGGATCTAACCTAACCAAAGGAAAAACATAACTGAACTAACCTAACCATAGGGAACACACAAATGATTTGACCTGAACTAACCTAACCAAAAAGCCCCTAATGGAAAAATATAGCGGCAACTTTCTTCGGGGTCGAGGGTCGGAAAATGCATTTATGTACCGCAGGTACTTGTTGGAGTTGTTAGCGACCTGGGAGTGTGGGCTTCTTGCGCAATACCCACAAAAAACCTTTTTCGCTCTTCACCCGTCATCCACACCGGAACCGCCAGAAGGCATTACTTCGGGTGGGGGTGGTAACCTGTGTTTCTGAACTATGTATGAACTTGTGGAGGTTGCATTCACGTGCCCTGTTTTGCATCTGATTTCCATTTCCTCTCTTCTTGTGTTTTCCTGAACATTGACATTTGATGTTGCATACAAACAGTGTATGGTATGCTCTACCTGATTCATTACAGCCAAACCAGCAGTCATTCGACTCAGATTTCCCTATTCTTTTGAGGTATCTGGCAAACGCCCCGTGTCCTGTAAGAGCCTGTGTTGCGTAATAGTTAATCAAACCTTCGTTATTTTGAGTCTACACTTTGATATTTGGAATAAGTACCCTTGTAATGCTCATGTATCGGTCCCATCTCCTCTGCCACACCGCGAATAGCCTTTCTCTGGCCTCTCCTTTGCATTCCCTGCCCTCTCTATGGATCTCTACACGCTCCTGAATTAGCAAATCGAATGATGCAATGCCAGCTATTACCTCCAGTGCTTCCGTTGGTGCCGTTCTAAACGCCGACGAGATGCAGATCGTGAGCCTTCGGTTTACCTTCGCTAATTTTTTTTAAATAAATGTCATATTTTAATCTGTACACCACGCAGGAGCAGCGTACAGTATAACAGATAGGACTGTTGTAGCAAGGAGAGTTTTTTTCTGCCGATGGTCCATCAATTTTTGGTGTTATTCTCCTAAGATTGTTGATCAGCTTTAAGTGATATTTTGTTTATAGTCCGTCATTCTCATATCGTTATCTATGAAAACTCCTAGATATTTGGCCGAACTTACGCTATTTATTTTTGAATTAGTTATTTCAAGTGTAACATATGGGAATTTTCTTCGCCCAGCTATTACGACTATTTCCGTTTTTTGATGAGCTAATTTTATATTCATGCAGTGCAGTTTGCACATAACTTTCCCAATTGCATGGTTGGCTTTCTCAATTAGATCTTCAATCGTCTTTACCTCTACCACCAAAGCTAGATCATCAGCGTATGCGATCACATTCACACCACTTTTCATTCCTCTTGAAGAATTTCATCGTAAAAAATATTCCACAGGATTGGCCCCGTGATGGAGCCCTGTGATTTGGGGTTATAATTCTCCTGTGAGTCAAGTAAGATATTTGATTATTTCTACTAGATATTTGCTGGCATTTCCTTGTTCTAAAACTTTTATTATTTTGTCCCACGGCACAGAGTTAAACGCATTCTCAACGTCCAAAAGAATTGCAGCGACATCTCTATTTTTTGTGGCTTTCGCATTTATCTTTCCGACAATCCTTTGAACTTCTCCAATTTTTCTTTCGAAAACCGAACTGTCTTTCATGGGTCATATTTTTTCCTCTGCTTCCTATGCTAAACGGTTTTTGAAAGCATCTCCAGTACTTTCCCGGCAAACATATTGGGCGAAAAGTTATTTTGTCTTCTGTCCGTTTTGGACTTCTCTATTAAAATTAATTTTGAAATTTTCCAGATGCTTGAAAATTCCAGCTTTCTCAAACACACGTTGTATGTTCGTAAGAAAACTTCATCGTTGGTTTTAATACATCCCCTAATCACTTCAGGTGGTATAAGATCCGGCCCTGGGTCCTTTTTTAATTTAATGTCTGCAACAGCATTTAGCAGCTCCTCCACGTCAAAAAGGGGGATATCGTCTTCCGAGCTTAATTACCGAGGCCACATTATCTGCGGGTTTTTCGGAAACAGTTTCACGATTTGATCTTCCGTCATTTCTTATGTGAGATTTGAATTTGTGAGTTTCTCCAGGTCGTTGCACAAGCTTTTCCATTTGTCTTTCATGCTGTTTTGGATTGCAATTTTAAGGTTTTTCTTTGCAGTACGTAGCTCTACTTTTATTTCATTTATTCTTGTGCTATCGATATTTGTTTTCCTAGCCCTCGTGAATCTTCTCAGTCCAGTGCATTTTTTTCTCTTCTCAGATATATCCTGATTCCACCAGTACACAGTAGATCGATTTATGGAATGTATGAGCTTTGGAAAGCATTTGTCGCAAAGTTTTGTGATCTTGTTCATAAGCGACTCCGAGGTTTCCGGCTTTGAAACAGTTAGCTTATCAAAGCCTTTCTTCAGCAGGTTTGCCAACGAGGACTCACTCACTATCCATCCTTTGACCACAAAGGCGTACTTCCTGTTGATTTCATTGCTGCAGTCAACACTGTCTTCAATGTAATGGTGATGACTGAGGTTTTTTTCATGTTCTAGGACGTGCCATTCGTTTACTCTCTTGCACATTTCCTGTGACGCTAGGGTAAAGTCAATTAATGATGAGCCTCTTCCTCCTTGGAAGGTGTGTATGCTTCACTTGTTTATGACAGAAGTTTCTTGAAGTTATCCAATCTTCCAAGACAGATCCTCTTTCGTTACTTACCTCCGACCCGAATATTGCAGATTCTGCATTTAGATCTCCTTCGAGTAATGTGTGTTTTGTATTGTCTATGCAGTACTTGTCCAAGTTTTCGATTAAACTGTGAAAATCTCCTTTGGGTGAGAAGTATGCCGAGATAAGCGTAAACAGTTCTTTCTAAAGCGCAATAAAACCCTCGTCTTTGTTCCATCTTTTTTGTGTTAAGCGGCACTCAACTGAATGAACCCAAACTAACCCTAATAAAAGAAAAAAACATAACTGAACTAGCCTAACCAAAGAAAAAACATAAATGATTTGACCTGAACTAACCTAACCAAAAAACCCCTCGTGGAAAAATAAAGCGGCACTTAACTGAATGAACCCAAACTAACCTAATCAAAGAAAAAAAAACATAACTGAGCTAACCTAAACAAAGAAAAACGTAACTGAACTAACGTGATTAAAAAGTCCTCATGGGAAAACAGAACGGCTGGGTTCGCAGATTTGAGGTCTTTGGAGAAATTCGTTGTAGAATTAAGATAAAAATCGATTTAAAACGACCCATATTGTCTAAAAATGCATTTTTTGATATTCTGGGGAAAATTTTTATTTTGGGACAAAATCATCCAAATTATTCAAATCTTTTGTTTGTTTTTTTTTTAAAGATTACACATTTTTAAATATGAAATCTAACATTAGATAAAATGCCTCAAAATGTAAATTTGAAATTTTTTGAGAAAGTCAATGTTAGAATTAAGACTAAAATCTTTAAAAAATGACTCAAAGCATATAAAAACGTAAATTTGGATTTTTTGAAAAAAAATCAGATTAGGATTGTGGCCAAAATTAGTCAAAAATTACTCAAAGCATTTCAAAATGCAAACTAAAAGTTTTTGTAAAAAAAATCTCAAAAATAAAGATTACTGCCAAAGTCGATTTGAAATTACTTAAAGCGTTTAAAAAGGCAAAGTTCAAATTTCTTTAAAAATCAGGTTAGGAATAGGGTAGTTTTTCAAAAAATTCCGTTAAGAAAACTAAGGCCTAAATAGGTTAAAATAGACTCGAAGCCTTTAAAAACGCATGTTTGGATCTCGTGAAAAAATTTAGGTTAGCATTAGGGTTGAAATTGTTTAAAAATAACACAAAGCCTTTAAAAATGCAAATCTGGGGACTATGGCGAAATTCAGATTAGAATTACTTCTAAAATCGGTTAAAAATTACCCACATCGTCTAAAAATGCGAATTTTGATGTTTTCAGAGATATTGAATAGTAAAACAAATTCAGGCAAAACTGGTTCAGAGCTTCTAATTTATTGTTTTTGATAAAATTTCATTTATGGATTAAACTAAATGAGATTTTACTCAGGAGACCTTGAATTGCAAATTTGGAAAACAATCGCTGAAAAATAACTCACAGCGTGTAAAAATATAAATTGGTAGTGTGAAATTCAGGTAACATTATAGACATAGTGGGTTAAAAATTACTCAAAGCATTTAAAACTGCATACTACGATTTTTTGGAAAACTTCTAATTAAGATCGAGGACAAAATCAGTTACACAAACTTTAAAAAATGTCAATTTGAAATTTTTAAAGCTAAAATTTGGAAAACTAACCTGAACTAACCAAAAAAACCATAGGAAAACAAAGAACCAACCTGAACTAACGAGCTGGTTGGCCTCACTTAACTGAACGAATCCAAACTAGCCTAACTAAAGGAAAACATAACTTTACTAATCTAAACAAAGGAAAAACCTCACTGAAGTAACCTAACCAAAGGACCCTCACGGGGAACACAGGCCAGTGATATTATTGTCAATATACCTAATGTATATTCTCATAACAGTTAAATAGCATACTCCACATATTAAATTTTTTCTTTCTTCCAGAATATTTGACAATGACACAAAAAATTCAAGCTAATTGAGACACTGCATGCCATTATTTACAGTAGTGCGAGCTGAAATTGTTTCGTTTACTTTTTTAGTGTACAATTCCTATTGAACATAAATTATTTTCTAAAAAAAATCGAATGTTAAAATTTTTATTTCATTTAGTAGTTGTAAAAAAGCTCATAAATTACTTCTTTATGTGCTCTGTGTGCCCTGCAGTCGAAATCATAAGGCAAAAAATTAGCATGAGTTTAAATGGGTAATATGATTCATCCAAGAATATTTTCATCTGAAGGTGCTCAAAATTGTTTAAGCGTTTGAAAAACACAAAAAAGAACGTAAAAATTAAGGGGTGAGAAAGTCCACCAAAGCCCAAATTTAATTATAATTGTTCTAAATATAGAGTGAGGCTACCACTACGTACGGCATTGGTAAGACTAAAAAAAGTCCTTTTGTGCTATAAAAATTGATGCCTTTGACAGCTAATGACACTTAAATTTTCTTTAATATATTATTATCTAAAACGGTTTTGATTTAAGTCTGATGGAGTTTTAAAATTGTGTTTAATATTTTTGACAATAGTTTACATGGTCAGTTGATCATTACAGACTTTTGACAAAGTCCGCCATATTTGCTAGGAAGACACCCAAACAGTTTAGTCCAAGAAGCTAGTAAATTACATATAGATAGACTCTCGTGTTTTACAGTTTTGGCTCCTTTTTTTAGCAGTAAGTCTAGCAAAAATGGCTGCAAAATCGGCAGGAAGTGACTTCAGTTGACGTCTTACTTCTTCAATCTACGTCTAACTGAAGTTTATATACCTTTAGTAATTTAGTTACCTACCTCCTCACTACAATGCGAAAATATTAAAAAAGTAATCACGACCTTACAGGCCATGAAGAAAAAGACGGAGCCAGCGACGTCGATCCGGAGGTAGTTAGGAAAGGTGTTAGAAATCTTATGCAGCAAGTAGCCCAGATCGAACGTGAAAGGGTAAGCGATGCTTAACTACTCAAAGCTCTTTATATGTTTAATCAATAAATAATATAGGACGACTACAAAACGCAAGTAACGACCATCAGAAAGCAACTACAAGAAGCTCAGGACACGCAGGCCAAAGGAGACCATAAACTGACCAAAATCCTCCAGACAGTTAGGACGCTGCAAGAAGAGAAAGGAAGCCTTGAAGCCACGCTGGGGCAAAAGAACATTGAACTAAAATCCCAGAACGAGGCTTTGCTTAAAAAGACTGAGGAGACGAAACAAATGAGGGAGAAAGTTGTGTCGCTAGAGCTGTGTTTGAGCGGGGAGAGCGATCAGAAGCATCAGTACGAGGTGAATTCTTTTTTAATATTGAGATTGTTTATTGTTTAAATGCATGCTTGTATAGGAGAAAATAGATAAGTTGAAGGGCGCATTAAATCGGTCGGAGGCAGAGAAGCGTAACTTACAGGAAGAATTGGCTAGAACAGAAGGCAGATCTACCAAGTTGGAACTGCAGAGGATGTCTGCTGAGGGAGATTTGCAAAGGCTACAGATGATGTTGCAGGAAAAGGATACCACCATACAGGTAAAAAAATAATTTTTGCAATGAACAATTGTTCTAACAACTAACTTGCTCAATTAGAAACTACAAGAGAAATGTGACGTTCAAAGTCGCACGGTGGCTAGCCTAGAGGAGCGTTGCGTCTCCTTAAAATCAACCATCGACCAATTAAATTCCTCCCTAGAAAGGGTTTCCAATAGCGAGAGCGAACTTAAGTCCGAACTGCAGAGGCTTCAGAGAAATTTGTTTGAATCTGCGTCGTCGCAACAAACGGAATCTGAAAGACTTAAACAAGTAAGGGCAGAAAAAGGCTCCGATCCTTTTAATTTTTGAAATTTCAATACAATTTTATCAGATGCAGAAGGCCCTTGCCAGCTGCGAAAACGACCGACGGATCTTAAATGAAAGACTGGAAACTACTCACAATAATTTAGCGGAAATGCGCCGCAATAACCAGATCCTACAGGATCAACTAACAAGACTGAATAACGAATTAGCTAATAATGAAGTTCAAAAATCTGCTTTAGAATCTCAGCTTAGGTAACATAATTTTATTTTAAACGATTTAAGTAGTTTTGAGACATATATTAATCCATGAAAAGGTTGGCCCAATGGCCGTCAGATACCCCTGGAGGCGGCCACCAAGAAGAGGAACTTCGCATCCAGTTACATTCCGTGCAGAAGGAACGGAACGATCTGAGAGCGAAAATGGATTCTATTAACAATAAGGTATGACCATCTTGTTTAGTATTAAACGTTATTTTTACACGAACGTCCAATCATGATACATGTTTTTCTCTCAAATCACTGCGAAAAGTTCACCAACTGGTGTTAGAAATAAATACGACCGAAATTTTAATAGAATAATTTTTAATGCATTTGTAAAAAAAAGTTGCATGTATTTCAAGCAAACAGTTACTTAAATAACTATTAGAGAGTAAATTTGATTAAATCTGGTAGCTGAGACAGCTAGAAGCTGAAAACCGAAACCTCGAACGATTGGCCTCGAGGCCGTCGGGAACGTTCAAGAGCAAAACCTACGATCGTCCGGAAAAGTCGTACGAACGTCTGGAAAAGGCGCATGAACGATCGGAGAAGACGTACGACAGGACTGATAAACCGTACGTACCGCTTATGGACAAATACGACCGTTCCGCCCCAGATAAATACGAACTGGACGCCTCAATGAACGAGCTAGAGCGATACGAACAGGAGAATCGAGAACTGAGGGTGAGAATATCGAGACTCGAGGCCGGTAAGTTTATTACCACAGCAATATCCGAGAAGGCTAAGGCTATTAAATTATTTTAGAGCTGGCCGAAAAGGATGGGGAACTAGCAAGGCTAAGGACGCAAAGGCCCAGCTTAGATGCCAAATTTGATAGGGCTGAGATAGAGAGGTATCGGGCGGCTCAATTACAGGCAGAGCGACTTCTGGAGGCAAGGGAGCAGAGTCACAGACAGCAGATCTCTCGTCTGGAAAGTCAGGTACGTGAATCAGACTCATTTAACATTAATGTTGTCAATTTCTTCACTTAAGTCGTTTTATTAGATTAAAAATTGAAGGATGGATAGCTTTAGAGGATTTAAGTTTTTAAGATTTAAGTTTTAGAGAAATTTTGTCTACCAATGTTTCTAACATTTGAACACCTACTTCATCTGTTTCATAGAGGTCCATCATCAGGATTTCTAAATATACATGAAACGATTTTTAGAGGATTTAAGCGAAATGTTTAGGAATTTGTAAGATAATGCTTAATAAATTTTGTGTAGACACGTACCACTAGAGTTTTAGAAACTTCAACACAAAAGAACAATAAGACAACTTGCAACAGATTGTAATGCCGCAAGAAAAGCTTTTATATTTTCATACGTCAACGAGCCAAATAATGTTGTTAATATGGTTGGAATCACCTAATTTGACAGAACAATATTTCGTTTCATTTTTTTAGATAAAACTTCTTCGCGACCAACTAAACGAAGAAATAAAACGTAGGCAGCAGTACGTTTTTCGTAGCACCAAAGCTGGAAGGGAGATGCAGCAGCTGCGTCAGGCTTTAGGGGATTCCTTAAGGACGGTGTCTCAAGACCCTTCCGTGGACGCTCTGCTTTTAGAGCACGAAGCCAGGAAATTAGGTCAGTTTCCTGCCCGCTTAAAATAAAATTTGATCTAAATGGGACAAAACTCTATTTCAGATAACACTCTATCCTCCACGGCTAGTCTACCTCCAGCTTTAGGGTTGCCGTCGCCATCGACGTCGTATCGACGCTCAATGACTCCCCAACCTAAGTAATGTTTATACAGTGTAAGGGAAACTATCTTTTAAGAAATATGTGATTTTTATTTGGTTGTTTAGGCCAATAGTAGGCAATATTAGGTCTTAAGGTAAACTATAGAGTGCTATAATCAGGTTTGTTTAGTTATTAAAGTTGTATTATCCGCGTACAGACTAAAAGCTGACAGAGGCTTTTTTACTTTAGTTCGTAACTCCTTAGATCCGACGTAAAGTACTTAGCTATTTACTCACAAAGGAATTAGACATAATCTTAGCTTTTGTAATACTCACAAATTTCTTTGCCATAACCTAAGTTCAGTGTAAAGTGAGTTTTTGCTGCACTTTCCTTTATATTTATCTACATTTTTTTTATAAAAGAAGATTTACAATTTTGTATCGACTTACAGCAAAATAATTAAAGACATGTTTAAGTTGCGATATGGACTTGAATGAAATCTTCAGGTAATTCGAGTCAGAGGCCGGATTTTTCCTTGCCTCCTGTGGTACTTTTTAACTTAATTTATTTAAGTTCCTCCTAATTATTACCGCACGTTATTGTAAGTTATTCGAAAATAAGTGTACTTAACTCAATAATATAATATCCGTCCATTTGATAATAATACTCTAGAATGAGCTTTAATATATTGTGTCACTGCTGGTGTTGTAATTTATTTTCTGTACCTTCATGATTTTATAAAATGAATGCTGATTTTAATTTTCAAATCACATTTAATGATAACACCCTGCATAACTATTTACTGCTATTAACTATTTTTTTACATTTTTTACTAAGACGATAAACTTATGTGGCTGCGCCAATGAAAAATCCCCCTACAAACCCTGCGGTAAACGGAGTATTATTCTTTAAGAAATCTATAACTTTATCAGGCCATGTCTTATTAGGACTAATAGCTAACTCATCTTCCACTCGTTCTGCCACCTTTTCCAAATTTTTATTCAGCTTTTTCCAGTTCACTTTTACGAAACCCGTTTGGCTGGCTACTTGAAGTAGAATAATACCGCCTCCCACGGCGAATGCTGCAGTTTTGGCCACTCGCATGGCCAGATAGCCGGAAATCCATCCGGACCCGGCACCGATTAACAATTGATTGGTGCCGTCGTTTTTGTCCACGTCTCCGACGTATCTTGAAATGAAGTTCTTGGCTCTTTCGGCCACTTCAGCCATGGCTTTTCGATTATGGATATTTTGTTGTTGTCACTAAAACAACAAATGCTATGACAATATTGTTACTTTTGCAGCTTTCCAGTAGAAATTTTAGCTAATTTAGCTTTGCTTGTAGGTTAACTCATGTTAGCTCAAAACCTCTTGCGGAGCATTTTGTGGCGACAAATTTACCGAAATATGAAATATATTAAATCAGTAATTGGAACAATGGCCCAAGTACAACAGGTAAATTTTTCGAAAAACACAAAAAAAAAACACAGTTACGTACCTAACAATTGCGGAAAGTAGTTCTTTGCAGCATTTTTTGCGCGATTGCAGTCGGAAATCAAATGCAAGTTTAGCTACGTCCGTACGTGTTAGATACAAATTTTTTTCTACAAGCACATGTTATATTTACTTTGTGGTATTCTGTAAGTTCAATGAAACATTAGCGTGTGGTAAAAAGTGCGGTAACGTGCTACTTTCAAGTCGCAAATGGGTGTGCGGTAGAAAGACTCTACTGCACGCGAATAGAAAAACAATATTTCTTGGTCAGACTTAATAATGCTCACTCTCAGCTCTTATGATTTGATCTTATTCAATAAAATTTAGCAGAAAACTACGACAGCTCGGATCCATTCGGACCAATCGCACGAATTGGTGGTAGGTACGCAGACTGTCCAACGGTGCCTATCACCAATCAAACTCTTTGATCCAATCGACCAGTTTAATCTTTGTAGTGTGCGAAGATTCAGCCCAAACCGAAACTATCGGCGGACTGTAGTTAAAAAGTTTTTAACAAAGCAATTTTAATAATCACATAACAAAATCAGCAAAATCTAACCTAAAAGTTAAATTGAAAAATGTTTAATGGCCATTCGGAGATAATAAATGATACTAAGGAACAAAAGTTAATAGAATTATTAATTGTCGCATATCACTGAATGCAGAAGAGTCTTAGAATTCGATACAAAAAATCCAGGACCGTATGTAAAAAATTTAAGTTGCTAATTTTTTATTTGTAAATATCACGAAGAGAGCGAAAAGTGGCCAAGGATAAGTGTCATACAAAATTATTTTTTTAATTACGAATAGAAAAATAAAAACTTTTTTTTACAAAATTACTACTTTTTGCGAATATTTCCGAAACCAGGCGGAATTTTCAAAAGGCGCAACTTTGCCCTAATTTAACATTCTTCATATCTCTTAAAATAACCGAAATGCCCATGGTTAAACACGAAATCGCCGATAAAAAAAACTAAATGAAGCGCCATTACAAGAAACATCAGAATTCCAAGTTTTATCAAAATAAGATTGATAGTTTTTACAGCAAAATATTTTAATTTTTTGCATACTTTCGCTGTTTTTTTGGAGATATTTCATAAACCGCGATACATGCATATAAAGACAGCTTCCTTAATCTCATGTATGGTGGAAACATCTTTCAAAGTTGTACACAGGAAAAAAAACAAAATTTAAGGTAGTTATTTGGAAGCGATTCAGAAAACTTTAGTAAAGTTTAGACATCCCTTCAGTCGAGATATCTTTATACGCCTTCTGTCTTATAGTCAAAATAAGGTCGAGCCCCTGTCTTGTAAGCTAACTAGCAATTTGTTTTGGTTTCCATTCACGACAAAACTGAGAGCAGTTGAATACCACCGATCGGCGCATGGGTTGCAATTGCCCGATAGAAGCATCGTTCGAACCCAGAAGGAGCTTAAATTGTTTTTAATAAAAACAGATTTAGATTTCAGGAAGTTTATTGGAAGCGATTCAGACCGCTTTAGTAAGAGAAATCTTTATGTGCCTCCGTTCTTACTGTCAAGTGAAAGGGAACTAATCCCAACCCCCTGGTTTATATGCTAACTAGCCATTTCTCCATCCACGACGAAACTCGGCGCACTTGAGCAGCACCAAACCGGCGCATGCATTGCAAAACTCGTCCGAACACATGTCGTCCTATCTCGGAAGACGCTTGTTTTTAATAAAGCTAGCTTTCTTAAATTTTATGAGATGGGAATATATTCTAAAGTTGTACACAAGGAGACCTATGGGGTCAGAGGATGTGCTCTCGACTGGTGTAAGTCCTACCTGGGTGGAAGGGTACAACGCGTACAAATGTTAGGGAAGCTGCAGTTAGGGATGAGGTTGAAAAAACCACAAATAATATAATAGTGGTTGGATTGGAGGGTGGCGAGAGGTGCGCCGATGAGGTTGAGAAGGTGTTCTCCAAGCTCGGCTTTGCCTCCGGAAATGAAGATTACACTGTTCACAAACTGCGAAGTGAATTGCAAAGAAAACCTATCCTTGTTAAGTTTGCTAAACAGCAATTAAAATCCAACTTGATGGAACTCTTAAAGCTTAAAAACTACAACTTGTCATCTACTGAGTGTGGTTTGAACGGCAGTAATAGACGAATATATGTTAACGATGATTTGCCTCTTCACATCCGGAACTTCTTGCCGAAGCACGTAAGTTAAACAGTCATGGGTACCGATATGTCTGGTGTAAAATGGGTCGTGTACTTGCGAGGGAAAACGATGGCGATCCCGTGGTGAGGATTTCTTCTGAGGCACAAATTCACTCATTAATCAACAATAAATAAAGTTTAATTACCTGCTAGTTTAAAATAATAAATTGCAGGCTCCAATGGCTTTAAATGTAAACAATAACATCGTAATAGGTCACATAAATGTTCGATCGCTTTTACCTAAATTTAGTGTCATCAGAGATTATATAATTGAAAAAAATCTTGATATTGTTGGTATTACTGAATCTTGGCTAACCTCAACTATTTCTGATAACCTTGTCTTTATAAATGGGTACACTATTACTAGGCAAGACCGTCGTGAGGGGCGTGGTGGGGAAATTTTGATTTATATAAAGCAAGTACACATACATAAATTAGTTGGTAGTTTCTTGTCCAGTCATGCTGAGCAAGTTTGGTTTACGATCAAAACTAACCGGTGTAAAACTGTTTTTGGGGTTATCTATAGACCGCCTTCCACTCAGAATTTTTCGAACTTCTTTAACGAAATTGAAGAAAATGTCTCGCGTTTTTTGACGGAATATGACAACCTAGTGTGTCTGGGGGATATAAATTTGAATTTATTAAATCTTGCCTCTGATAATGTCCAGCGTTTCTCGTCCATTCTTGAGTCATATGACCTTAGGCAGCTTGTCAGTGAGCCAACGCGCCATGGTAACGGTCCTCCCTCGCTCTTGGATCCATTAATTTGTTATGATGAAAGTCTCATTATTGACACATATGTAGACTATACATTAGATGTTTCAGACCACTCTATAGTAATCGGTACCTTCAAACTAAATCATTTAAAACCTAAGCCCTTTTTTTTCACATATAGAGATTTTCGCCACTTTAACAAAGATGTCTTTGAGCTTGACCTTCGATCAAGTCACCTTGATAACATATTTTATCTGCGTAATATCAATGATAAGGTTGCGGCGCTCAATGGCATTCTTTTGCAAATTTTCGATAGACATGCCCCTAGGCGAACTGTCCGTATTACAAAGAAAAAGATTCCTTGGCTGACTCCTGATGTTAGACTCTTAATGTCTGACAGGGACAAGGCGCTCTCCAAGTATAAGTCGAATAGGACGGCACAAAACTGGGAGAGTTATCGGCGGCTGAGGAATCAGGTTAGTTCTGCTATGATAAGGGAAAAGAAAAATTATCTTCAAACCAGATTTGATATTCACGACTCTAGGGGGAACTGGAAATTACTTAATGATCTTAATCTAGGTAAATCAAAGGGCGGTGCAGTAACGTTTGGACGCTCGTCCCCAGATGAAGTGAATAAACACTTCTTACAAATTCCCCAGGTGGACCCTGACCCCGCAACATTGCGCTATTATCTTGATCAGCGCATGCCTGGGGTTTCGGGCTTTGAGTTTCACCTAGCTGGTGATGAGGATATACATACACCATTCTGCCTATAATAGTGCACATTGTAAATTATTGTATAGAAACTTCGACGTTTCCTGACTGCTGGAAACTCTCCCACGTACTGCCCTTACCTAAGCGGATTTCTCCTTCGGGTCTTAATGATTTGCGTCCAATTAGTATTTTACCGACACTGTCTAAGGTTCTGGAACGAATAATGAATGATCAAATACGTGACTATGTTATTCAGAATAATATTCTTCCAACTGTCCAGTCAGGTTTTAGACAGGGTCGCAGTTGCACTTCGGCCCTCCTCAAGGTGACGGATGATATATGATATATTCCGGGCAACTGAGAGGGGGGAACTGACACTGCTTGTTCTATTAGACTATTCGAAAGCTTTTGACACGCTGAACCACTCCATGCTGATGGCCTTGCTGGGGCATCTAGGATTTTGTCGTGCCGCCCTCGGCTTGCTTGGGAATTATTTGACGGGCAGACGCCAGGCAGTGAAATTGCAGAATGAGTTTTCTGGAACAAGAGGCGTCATATCTGGTGTACCGCAGGGTTCCATCTTGGGACCTTTGCTCTTTTCAATTTATACATCTCAGCTGGTAAAAAGCCTCAAGGCCTGCAATGCCCATTTCTACGCCGACGATACTCAAATATATCTTTCGTTTCATCAGTCTGGAGGTTGCAATGGGAGTTCCACAGGGATCAAATATGGGGCCTCTTTTGTTCCTGAAATATTTTAATGATGTTGCTGGGTTAGATATACAGGGAAAGTTTACTCTTTATGCGGACGATGCGGCCATTTTGTAGATGGGGGGATGACCTGTTACTTGGAAGCAGAATGCATGAAGATATAACTGTTACAAAAAGGTGGTGTATCAGTTATCCCTCAATTTGAACAAAACGTGTGTTATGAATTTTAAGGATGACGTTGATTTGACCTTGGATAGCAGAGACATAGGGAGAGTGAGGGAGAATCGAATTTTAGGGCTACTTATGGACCGTAGCTTGAAGTTTGATGCCCACTTCAAATCTCTGAGAGAAAAGCTTTCCTCAGGATGTTATGCTGTTCGGGTCATTAGAGCTCAGTTAGGCGTTAAAGTAACCAGAAATGCGTATTTTGCTTGTTTTAGCTGAAAACAAAAAATTACACCAAAAAAAAAACACTAATAACAGTCAAATACGCATTTTAGGACGTTTTAAGTCGTTTTACGACGATTTCTACTGGTTTTGGCTAAAAACATAAAATTAGACCAAAAAAAACACTTTTTGGTCTTGGTTTTTGTTTTGTGCTGCAGAAGTGAACAGTAAGTACGCTGTCTTTGTGGTGCGGGGCCTCGACAGCGTGCATGGTACATGCAAGGTATCGGGAACAAATTAATTCAGAAGCCCAACCAGAGGGAAACTCGGTCGTCGCATGTGGTTCCACTGCCGATTCCTTTGACAGCTCAGACTAGAGATTCTGTGATATATCGAAGCAGAACTATATTTAATAATTTACCCCTTACTCTTCGATTCTGAGATATGCGGAGAGGTTCAGGTGCTCTGTGAGGAAGCTTCTGATTAAACCTTCATTCTACTCTGTTGACGAATTTTTTGAGGGTACATATTAGGAAGCCATTTTTGCTTTATGTTCATGCAAGTAAAAATTCTTATGGTGGGGTTACCGGCCGGCATTGAACTTACAAATTAATCCTGGACCAGGTATATGACTTACACAATGAATATTTTACTGCTTTATGTTAATATAGTTTTTAAGTTTTAACATGTACCAATGTGGTAGTGACTGTGTTTCGCTTTTGTGATATATTTTGTTTTGTGTACTAAATTTATTTTAAGAAGCTTTGTCAATGAATTTAATAATATGATTCAGACAATAAAGCATAATTTGATTTAATTTGATTTGAGGGAAAAAACGAAGGTTTAAGGAATTTTGCAGTAAACCGAGTTCGGAGGTCTCTTCGGCCGAGAAATCTTTATACAACTTTGTGCTTATTGTCAAGTGAAAGGGAGTCTAATCCAGAGCCCCTGATTTATATGCTAACTATCCACTACGAAACGGTTGAACGCAGTTGAACAGCACCGATCAACACTTGCTTTGATCAGCAGTTTGTATAGAAAAACTTTGGACCGGGGCGGGCTGATTATCCCTTAAGTAACTTGATTCGAATATATAATCCTTGTTACGTTAGATATCTAAATAAAAAGGCTTCGTTCAACACTATTTGATTTTTAATCAATAATAAATTACAAACAGGGTTACAATATAGGTTTTCTACCAAACTACTAAGCTATACTTAAGTATGGGCATTAGAACTGACAAAATCAGCTTTTATGTTAAATATATGTCCTTGTATAAACAATATTTAATCCGAACTTGTAGAGCGTAACAAAACGAGTGATACTGAGAACATAATAAACCTCTCTCACCCTTATATTAAAGCCTAATTTCGCAATATTCGAAAATAATAACCGAACATAAATGAACCTTAAGAATTATTATTAAACTAGGCTAAAGTTTTCAATACAGATTCGATATTAATACTTATTTGAAGCTTCTAGATACAGCTACGTTTTTACACTTGCGGGGCCTCACTTAAGTGCCTGAGTATTCTCCAAAAAAATCTGCTTTTTTAGGCTGACACCCCGACACCTATCAGCAAGCCCCCCACAAATCCTACAGTAAATGGAGTATTTCTTTTAGTAAAATTTACAACCCTGTCAGTCCAAGATGGGCTCCGTCCTGTTAGGGTTTGCTCTACTTTGTCGGCTATTTTGTCTATTTTCCTGTTCACTTTATTGTAATTTACTTTAATGATACCTTGATCATTGGCTACTTGCAGCAGGATGATGCCTCCGCCTACAGAAACGGCAACGGCTTTCCCTGCCTTGACCGAAAGAAATCCGGTAGCAAAGCCTGCAACCGCGCCCACTAAAACCTGCTTCGTGGTGTCGGAGCCGGTAACATCCCGGAAAAACCTCGATACGGCGCCCTTCGCATCATCGGCTGCGTCTTTTGCTGCATTAGCGGCGTCTCTTGCTGCATTAGCTGCCATTATTCTAGTTTTTATTGGGCTTTGATTTTAGGTGAGTATCTAGAATAGAGCAAAACTCAGCTATAGGCCTTGGATCACTAAGTCACTAAGCACATCACACACAACTAGTTCTATAGAGACGGAAAAGCAAATGAAAAGCATTGATACCGGAATAAGTAAAAAGTTAGCTTCAGTTGCAACAAGTAAGTAAGTAGGTAGGTTATTTGATACGGGAAGCGTAAGTGTATGTGAGAATCTGGAATTTATAATAATAGATAGGAATTTGGTTAATTGAGAAAGAATTTATAATTAAAAAGCTAATCAAATTAAACAAGTGATGGAAAAAATGTTTTAATTTTTAAATTAAACTTAGTACAAGTTTATAATTTTTTGTTATTTTATTCTGGCGTTTCTTAACGGTAACAATCTACTAGTCTTCAGACAGTATCAGGCAGCGACGAAGCGCCGGAGGCGGGGCAACGCGTGTGATTGGTGGAGCTTCGCGACCTATCCGCGCTGCGTCATGGCTGACACGAGTGATTTATTGCTCTGTGTGGCACGAGTGATTTATTGCTCTGTATATCTAGAAAGCAGTTGTTTACAACCTTTTTTTATGTGAGATTATTCAAGAATTCTTATCAAGAACGTTCTAGGTTTTTCTGTAATTTTAGGATTGTGTATAAAAGGCAAATAGCGCCGCGGTTAGCGAGTAGTAGTCTTATTTTAATCGAGCTATAAGTAAGCTAAAGTAACAAACGATAATAGAAGGCTATAAAGTGTTAAGTAGTGAGTTATTTAGTAGGCGAATTGTACCTCTGTGTATTAGTGGGACAAATAATTAGTGTTTTCGTATTAAATCGTTACACTGGAATTATTGAACCCTTAGTTCGCAACAATATTCTCTACTCAACATCCAACATTTTTTCTACCCACCACTTTCTAGTTTCTACATTATTGTAGAATTCCTCATAAAGAAACAATAAAATATTTAGGTACGCCTTATATATTGGTAACAAGTTGTGTCGGCATTTGATATTTAGTAATGAAAGGCCTTTGGTCTAGGTTTTGGTATTATTTATAATTTTATGAGTTCAAGTTAGTTTTAAAACAGGTAGCAGTGGTTCTGGTACTGCTAATACTACTATTACTTCTAAAGAGAAAAGAAAACTTACAGAAGTAGATGAGTCCGCCTCGGAGTCCGTTAAAATCAATGAGAAAACTTGGAGATGGAAAATTAACCCTATATTTTAACTTTTAATTACCCTACATGGAGGTAACTAAAAGTGAATATTTGGAAACGTTATTACTTAATTCGGCTTGAAACACCGCGGTCACGTTTTTATTAGGTAAGATCTTAGATTACCTGGAACCTTTATGGAATTTAAAAAATCTTAAATGCTCGAATCGGAACTGTGTTTTATGAAAAATAATTAAGAACTTAGAAAACTAACAACAATAATCCAAAGAGGTTTGAGTATAAATACAAACAAATTTTAAAAACTTTTTTTTATTATATTAGATACTACCTATTTGCACTTTTTTTCCCACTTTTAACCTATTAAGAATTTTTTTGTGATTTCCAACAGTATTGGTTTTGATTGCCTGTACAATATACTCATAAATTAAAAGTCATATCAAAATAAATAATATATTTACAATAGATTCTTGGTTGTTTGACAAAGCTTCTTTCTATGATTGATCTAAAAATATTGATCAAATTTGGATGGATTCCAAATTACTACTTGCAGGAATCTCAAATGAAGTCACTAACAAAAATGAATAATTTTTTCCAGGATTTCGCAATCATTATGAATTGGTAAACATATCCAAAGAAAAAGTTAATTTTGCATGTATGCAAGAATAAAAAAGGCAAAGTTTAGAAAGAAATATATGTGCAAAACTCAACAAGACACCTCAACAACTAATTTTTGTTCTATTTTCATTATCTATTTTCGTAAGATACTTTAGATTTACTTATAAACTTTTAAAAAGTCAGTGGCTCACTGCTCATATGAAATAAAAAGGAACCTGTAGTGAACTGTTCGCAGAATAGTCCGCAAATGTTGGACGGCAGGTGACTGATCTTTCCAGATTATACATAGTGCGAATTGCCCTTTTTGGCATAACAAATGCTCTTTGCAAAGCTGAGGATGCTCCCCATAAAATTATGGCATAACGTAGTCTAGATTCAATATTGGAAAAGTAAAATGTTTTTAAAACGTTTTTGCCGATAATCTGCTTCAGGCGATTTAAAGTATAGCAGTTCTTGGCACAAGCTTTGGAAACATGGCTTACATGGTCTTTCCAGTTTAGTGAAAAATCAATGTGTAGTCCCAATAGTTTGAACGAAGTAACTAATTGTTTTTCCTTTGCGAGGATGAAACTGCATTGTAAATTTTTTATTTTAGTTTGTTGTTAAATTATTATTAGAAAAACAATTGTTTAAGGTTTGATGATAATGTATTGCATCCCTTCAATTAACGATTGTAATGGTTTTTGCAGGTTTAGGACAAATAAAACTCCCTTGTCGTTTGAATAAAGGCCAACGTTTCGACGTTTAATTTACGTCTTCTTCAGGGCTATACTCAGCGACAAAGGATGACGTCAATAAACAAAATTACATCCATGATGCATGTCACACATTATTATGCACGTCAGCACCATCAGAGCACTAATATCGTTCGGCACAAGGAGTGGACCACTCCTTGTGTGGACCAAGGGTTTAAAAATAAAGAATATGTTTATGTTTAGATTCAGAAGGTCGTCATTTTGAACATATTTTACAAACTGTTTTTTTGCTTTACTCTTATGTTGCTTGTTATTTTACTATTTCTGTCAAAATTTTATAGCCTCCTAGATGAAGTTTTCTAATGAACACCCCAAACTAATAATAATTGTCAAAATCAGGTATGGTAACAGATAAAGTAGATTATGAAAGTTGTTTATGTCAGCTCAAATTTAGAAAAAAATCCATTTTCCAAGCAATGGAGTTTATAGCTAGTTCCAAGCTATAGGAATGTTTAATAGTTTTTGACAGAGAACTAAATTTTGCATCTAATGATAATATAAAATACAGGGTGACTAATTTAAATTAAATGTGTTATTACCGTTTGAAGTTTGTAGTGAACTGACAAAACGTAGACCCCCATTCATTCCATATACAAAACTTTTTTAAAAATTTAAAAGTTCAGCCATAGTCTTCCATGTTGAATTACGTAAATCACCCTGTATATACTTCCATTTGATATATATTAGATATAGGTACAGTAGGCACTTTTTTTTTCAACTATACCTAACTATAATAACTTTATTGCCATCAAAAGGATACAGACTTGGCAATCAACACACTGCACAAGTTACTGCAACTGTCAGATTATTGGATTTTGATTTCCATGAGAAAGCATTTAGGTATGCTCACATCTTTTTTGTCTGCCATTATGCCACCCTGCACCACCTGCTAGATGCCAGACCCCTGGATGTGCTGGACTATCAAGTGTCAGGTTACCAAGTGTCTGTAGTGTATATCAAATAGAGAACAAAGGGTGTCCATTTAAAAATTTCATCTAGTTGGCTGTGAAATGTCAAAAGAAAAAGATGAAAGAACGAAAGTCAATAAAAGTTCATGTTCTTCTAGATGATATTTTCTAAGGAAGCTTGCCCATGATATTTTGTTTAAATCAACTTCATCAGGGCTGCAAAAAATACATTTTTTGAGGTACCCTCAGAAGTGTCCAAATGATTTAAACACACATGTACCAAATGTATTAGCACAGTATAAAGAATAATACATTATATCAGTAACGTCAGTCATTCGAAAAATTGAAACTCCCCTCCACTTGCCCCGTCCGCCTGGCCGCCGGCGGTGCACCACCAAACCGGTTTTGGCAGTGCATCGCTTATGCTTGAGCCGTATACAAAACCCCTGTAACTACTCGAGAAAATTGCCGGGTGCAGGTGCGGCACGCTTTAGTTTTGGGAATATCAAAAGTGTCGACACGAACTGATGATACTGGTATAATGTATTATTCTTTATACTGTGGTATTAGGTACTCATATTGACTGGTCTAATGTAATCCACAAAGTGTAAAGTTAATGATTATAATGCTTTATTATAATCACATGAAACTACTAAGGTCACACCCTTTATGAAGGTCACAAAAAGTAAGCAATAAATAAATGTCCAAACAAAATAGTACTAAGTTTTGTTCTTATTTCTTAATCTCAATAACTTAACAAGTATAACAACATGATGATATCAACTCTTGCTTCAGCTCATGCTTTTAAATACCCTCAAAAGCTACTATAGTGGACCTTTGTTGTATTACTAAATATCTATGAAGTTTAAACTGAATATTAACAATGGGTTAAAAAAACAAATCATATCTAAAGCCCAGTGCAGACGATGCAATTTTTCGCAGGGATTTCATCCCTGCGACAAAAGTTGCAGGGATTTTTTCGTTCAGACGGTGCATTTTAGTTGCTGCAATTAATTGCATAGCAATAGAAATTGTTCTATTTTCCATGCGATTTGTCGCGGGGATTTGGTTACGTTTCTAGTGCCTTTCCAGCGAAAACTTAAAATTTTAGGTTGAACAAAAAAGTGTGGTTAGGTGAACACTTTGAATCATCAGCTTTTTCAAACTCCTCATTAATTAATCAAAAGGCCCCCCTCAAAATCTCTTTTTAACACCCAGGGCCTCACCCATCAACTTTTAGGCATAGAGATAGTTTACAAAAATAATAAGACAGAATGGATTTTTTTTGATAAGTTGGTAGCAGTCTAGTAAAGTTCCTAAAAAATTGCATAAAAAAAGTTGCACTGTCTGAACGCAAATGCAAGAAAACGCGGGGATTAAAATTGCTGCAACTTTGCCCCCGCAATAAGTTGCATCGTCTGCACTTGGCTTTAAAAACAACATGCCTTGTCTCAACCCCAATATTCATGTCTCACTTACCTATTTAAATAGCAAGAAATACAGCACTCACAACGTTTAAAATTAGCAAAACAGCAATATTCATTTACTATTATCATCAACTAATAATAGAAATTGGTGGTCAGTCGTCAGAATCAAAATCAAATATTTTAAAAGCTAAAGTAAAAACATAAATTTCTTCTTTTACGCAAATATAGAGTTAGGGGTACGAATGGAGGAGTCATGTGCCTGGATCGAGAAAAAAGGACATACAAAGGTGGTCTGTTTTCAATATTGTAGGGGGCGCTCGCAATGCTTGGGAGTCTTGTGACACAAACAGGAAGGAGGTAGTCTCTATAAACCATTCACATATTATTGCCGTCAGGTAGGCTTTGGAAATCTGACTATGACAGTTTTATCGTATCTTCATCTTCTCAACATGTGCCGAAAAGAGATAGGTATAAATAAAAATGAAGGTTTCAAAAGTAACGAGATGTCAAAAATAAGTGAATGAGGTATATGTAACATACTAGCTCGTTGGTTAGAGCAACAAGAAATTATAATTAATCTGGAGAACCCTTCTGTTTTACGGTTTTGGCCTCCCTTTTTAGCAGTGGTAACCTTAAAAATGACGGCGATATCGAAGGCTGAAGTGAAATCTCAGTGACGTCATGACGTCTTACGTCAATTTATTGCTAAACAATTGTCGGGGGAATACCACGAGCGGAGCTTTAAAATTACCGATAATATTCCACGATTGTATGTTTTTTATAATTTCACGAGTCCTTTGGGACGAGCGAAATTTGCAAAGAAAACATGCCAGAGTGAAAAATTTTCTGGTTCATTTTAATGCTCGAGCGGTATTTAGTGAGATTATTTCTCTAATCAAATTAATGTAGACAACGACAATTCAATAAGGTTTAGGTTAGTGTAAGGGATAATACCACGTCGTCTACACGCGATAACACACTCTCCTTATGGGAAAATGTATGCATAAGTGAAATAATCACTGCTATTATTTTTATTACTTCTCATTTTCAATCCAATCGAATATTGAAGTTATATCCTCCTGCTATCTAGAGGGCTAGGGCTCCTAGCCCTTAGCAGACCTTAGCTCCAAGGTTTTCAAAAACTTAACTTATAATCTAAAAAAACAAAAACAATCGACCATCAATGTCCGGTCCGATTTTAAGGCAACAAACCGGACTATTTTTAGGAAAATCGGTATTTGTAGGCTCTGTTCATATCTCTTAGGTCATTGAGTTTGAAAAGACCCCTTTCTGTTTTACAGTATTGACCCCCTTTTTAGCATTAAAAATCTTTTAAGTGGTAACCATTTTTCTCCAGAAGTAACGTCTCGGTGACGTCACGACGCCTTACGTCAAATTATTGCAAACCAGTTGTCACTGTCATTATTTTAATTTTTTTTTTCGTATTTCCAATCCAATCGAATATGGCACTTTTATCCGTCTCCTAGCTAAAGCGCTCCTAACCCTTAGCTGACCTAGCTCCAAGGTCACAAGGATTTTTTTCACCAGGGGCATTATTCTATAGGAAAGAGTGAAAGTGAAAGTGAGAATTTTGACAACCAATATTATCTGGAGAGACCCTCATGTTTTACAATTTTGGCCCCCTTTTTTAGAAGTCGTAAAAAAAATCGTCAAAGTGCCCAAAACTCCCTGTAAACCTAATCATCTGAGGTCTTATATTGCGTCAAACTATTCGAAATCGCGATTTGCCAATAGCTGCGTGCTCTGATAATAACATTACTTCTAATGGGTTCCTTAAAAATGTGGGATTTTCGGTCAAAAACAGGACGAGTTTCAGCATTTCAGGGAAAAATCAGCATTTCTTTGTTCTGTCTATATTTCATCCATTTATTATCGTCATCCAGTTAGTGTTGAAAATCTCGGACATTTAATCATCTCTTGTTAACGTCGGAAAATTGACCTAACTGAAGTCGACGCCATCAAAAAGTCAACAGTAATGTTCTCTCTCAACCTCAACATGTGCTGAAAAGGTATAGATATAAAAAAAAATTCAAATGTTCCTAGTAACTAGTGATTTAAATTTAAAAAAAATAATTATACTGAGAAAATTTTCCAGAAAATTTCCAGAAATTTTACCGGTAAAATAGGAAACATTTGGAATTAAAAATGTTTAGCATTTTTAAATGTGTTTATTGTGTGAAATATAACTTTTCAATATTCGGCTAAAAGCATTTTTAGTTTAGGAAATACTTATTTTACACACAAAATAAATTGTGGCTCCCCAAAGCTACATAATCATAATTATATAAAAAAATCCAGGAAAACTTTGAAAGCTAAGTTAAAAAGAAAGGCATTTGATTGCGGATTGACAATAATGATGTCGACTTGTGACAAATGCAGAAAATTTCCATTCCAAGGAAGGAAGTTTTTCCAAAATATTTCTGAACATTTTCTTTTGGAAAATTACCGATTTCGGAAAATTTTCTTTTGGAAAATTTCTGTCTTTACGTCACTGATTCTAACTAGTTGATAACAATTAGTTAGGAGATACGGACAGAGCAAACAAATGCCGATATTTCCCTAAAAATAATTCCGTTTTTTGGGCGGAAGTCCGCAATTTTTAAAGAACGCATGACGTAATTTCAGTTCACCGGATATAGAAATTCGCAGGAATTAAACCGGATTGTACATGTACTAGAACAGAACTCTCACTCTTAATTTAGACATTCTAGTCACTTTAACTACTAGAGTCATTTCTTTTTTGCTTAGAGTTATCAAAGAATTTGTTTTTTCAAGTTTTCGCCTACAGAGGGAAGTGTTATGCAAATTAAACTTGCGATTTACATGGGTTGAGTTCATGTGTGGCAACTTGATAACTCTGTACATTTTTTGAAGGGTTAGAGCTCATTAAAGTGTGTTTCTTTGCTTTTTAAATAAACCAGTCCCAAGCAATAAAAACGCACATCTGGTTGTAATAATTTTGTTTTCGTCAAAAATACCATGCATTAATTTTGCCACTTTTTGGATAAGCACTTTCTACCATTTCTGGGGATTTCCAACCGTAAAGCACGAAACTCTTCTTTTTGCTTTGTTGGATCTTCTGCTTTAATCTACAGGGGCGTTGGATAATGGTTGGTGTTTCGGTCACTGGCTTAATGCATACTTTTTAGGGAATGGAGGTTAGCGTCTGGGTGTAGGGGAGTCAAGCATTGAACCTGGCCACTTCCAGACAATTTCTATCTGATAAGGAAGACAAAAAGTTCAAATTTTGTCGTAAGACAAAACGGACATTGACTACGCCGTTCGGACTGCCGCCAATTTATGTCTGATACATTTAAAGATCTAATCTAAATTAAACCGCTATTGCCCCCCTACGATAAGCGATACCTGAGTGTTTTCGGATGTGCCATATAAATATAGTGCAGTCCCACCCATGCCCTTTTCCTCTTTAGGCTTTTCTTTGCCTACAGTGGATACATTGCAATTTGATATTTGTAGTATAGTTGTAGAAGTTGAAATGTTCTAGGATATTATAGCAGTTTTTGTTCACCATAACAGGGAGAATCCAAGATGCCCCCATATCTTTTTCTATTCTTCTTCTCTTCTAAACTATGAGAACTATGAAGGGCTAATGAAGAAAAACGATCCTTTCTTTTGGCTTTCGTTTGGCACTAGATAATACGTTAAGGTGAATCCCCGTAGCCAAATCTCATCTTAAGCACACTTATGAAGCAAACACATCTTTAAGTGAAAAATTGTGAAATGTGGAAAACATAATGTTATTAAGCGGATAATATCGCTCCTTGTCCCCCCGCCGCTAATGATAATCGGTCGTTGCGTGGGGGCGGCTGTGGTTGCGGCTGCTGCTATGTCGTCGCCGCCGTGTCTGCGGACATTCAACCACGTGGATGTTCTAAGTCCAACGTATTTTTGTGTGCCAAATCTCTTTCACCAGGCTGCAAGGGGGACCCAACTCTCGAAAAGAATCTATCTATTTTGTTGTACCTTAAGTCGCTAATTATGGGGGCAGAAGGCCGATAATTAATCCGTCGCATTTCATCTTTGTAGCGAAAAAACACTTCTATGGTATTGCCAAAGGGATATAATTAATAAATGCTAATTTCAATAAAGTAAAAATTTAATATTTTGGGGATGCCAGCAAGGTTTTCTGTTTAAGACAAAACCTGCAAAACCCAAAAAAAAAACTGATCGAATAGTAATTAATTAAAAATAAAATTAAAAAACAATTTTCCGTTTTCTCAGGAGTCTGTTATAGAATAGCGGCGGACGTAAACTTTTCGCGATAAGCTCAGTGGTTCCCAGAAACGTGCTCGACGGGTACACGATTTCTTACTAAAATTGAAGAAACAACAACAAAGAAAATTAAACTAACGACGCAGTGTTAAAGAGAAAAGAATTCTGCCAGGTCGCTGGGATTCTTGATATTATGCTGAGCAAACTTCTACTATAATATACTTAATGTTTCCACTTCTACAACTACTCTACAAATACTTAATTGCAGATAGTCTCCTGTGTCTGCAAAGTATCCGCTATCTGCAAGAAAAAGGCCTATTCAGGAAAAGGGCAGAGGTGGGTTGACACTATATGGCACAACCGAAAAAACTCTCTACGAAACTTTTCGTAGGCGGGCAATAAGCGGTTTAATGGTTTTGGCACTAATTAAAAATGCAAATAAATAGCGCGGCGGACTTAAAACGGGATTTAAAAAGGGGAAAAAAATTACGAATTGACGATAATCAGAACGGCCGAGGCAAGGACTGAGTTTTTTCTCGCGGTAAAATTCGAACTTTTTCGTCTTCTCGGTTGGGTCGTACTCTCGTCACTCTAGCGTATTCAAAAACCGTCCCTTTCTTTCGAGTTTCGAAGATCCTCTCAACCACCCCCTGGGTACTTCTAATCTCCTAAAGGGTCCTGCAGAAAAAATCGATACGACCCTGACCAGTGGCGCTTCGGACAGCGAGGGCATAAATTTAGAAAATGAGCTTTTCTGCAAAATCTGCTGGAAGATGGAAATTGAAAATGCAATCATTGGACAGAAGAATTGATGCTCTTTAAAATGACACCTCATATGACATAGTTTAATTGACAATTAAAGCTTATTATTTAATTTGACCGTTAATTTCCTAGCCCAGTCAATTAAAACATAAATTGGTCGAGTTTACATTCAAAGGATCAGAAATTAAAAGCTCTATCTGATGAGAGAATAAGATTTTAATTTAAATTAACGATATTCGCTAAATCGCTTTAATTACTAAACTATTGTTCGGGTCACGTACAGGTCTGAAATTCTTTCAAGGGCCATAAACCATTAAAAGAGCGCCTTTGCCGGTCAAAGAAGAAGGGCAATTGTAGGGTCTTATGTTTTATGGCCGGAATTCTTAAGAAATTGTGAAAGTGCTGTTATGCAAACTGACCTCTCTGTTTGCATATGAGTTAATGTGGCAACTCTGTAAGCCATTTTTCGGAGCTTTTAAGCTTTAACCTTATGGAAGTTTTTTCTATTTTTCGGTTTTCTAAATAAACCAGACCCATGAGGCCTTAAATGCACATGTGTTTGCAATATTTTTTATTTTTGTCAAGAGCATTTCTTTTGTTAACGTTGGACAGGCACTTTCACAGTTTCTTGGGAATTCCGGCCATAAAACATGGTCACTACAATTGCCCTTCTTCTTTACCCGGCAAAGGCGCCCTTTTAATGGTTTATGGCCCTTGAAAGAATTTCAGACCTGTACCTGACCCGAACAATAGTTTAGCAATTAAAGCGATTTTGCAAATATCGTTAATTGAAATTAAAATCTTATTCTCTCAGCAGATAGAGCTTTTAATTTCTAATCCTTTGATTGTAAATTCGAGCAATTAATGTCTTAATTGACTGAGCCAGGAAATTAACGGTTAATTTCAATAAAAAGCTTTAATTGTCAATTAAACTATGTCATGTGAGGTGTCATTTTAAAAAGCATAATTTATTCTATTTAATGATCACATTTTCAATTTTTTTCTACTAGCAGATTTTCCAGAAAAGCTCATTTTCTGAATTTATGCCCGCGCTGTCCGAAGCGCCATATAATCGCCACTGGTCAGGGTGGTATCGATTTTTTCGGCAGTACCCTTTCGGGGATGCGAAGTACCGAGGGGGTGGCGAAAAGACGATCTTCGACACTCGAAGAAAAGAGACGCGATTTGAACTCAAGAGAGTTACGATCAAAAAGCGACGATTAACCGGGAAGACAAAAAAGTTCGAATTTTACCGCGAGAAAAGTCCTTGGCTCCGCCGTTCTGATTATTGCCAATTCGTAATTTTTTTTCCCTTTGTGAATCCCGTTTTTATGTCCGCCGCGCTAATTATTTGTATTTTTAATTAGTGTCAAAACCATTAATTCGGCTATTGCTCGCCTATGAAAAGTTTCGTGGAGTGTTTTTCGGTTGTGCCATATAGTGTCAACCCACCTCTGCCCTTTTCCTGAATAGGCCATTTTCTTGCAGATAGCGGATACTTTGCAGACGCAGGAGACTACCGGCAATTAAGTATTTGTAGAGTAGTTGTAGAAGTTGAAACTTTTAGTATATTATAGTAGTGTTGTGCTCTCCATAATATCGATCCCAGCTATTGGCAGAATTCCTTTCTCTTCTACACTGCGTCGTTAGTTTAGTTTTCTTTGTTGTGTTTTTCCAATTTAGTAAGAAATCGTGTACCCGTCAAACACGTCTCTGGGGACCACTGAGCTTGTTTGCAAGAAGTTCACGTCCGCCGCTATTTTATTTCAGATTCTGGAGAAAACTAAAAATTGTCTTTTTTAAATTTTTTTTTTTTTTTTTTTTCTTAATTAGTATTCAATTATTGTTTTTTTTTCTTTTTTGGCTTTTTGCAGGTTTTTGTCTTAAACCATAAAACCTTGCTGGCATCTCTAAAACAATAAAATTATTTAAATTAGCGACCTAAGGGACAATAGATTCTTTCCAAGAGTTGGGTCCCCCTTGCAGCGTGGCAAAAGAGATTCGGCGCAAGAAGATACGTTGGACTTAGAACATCCACGTAGTCGAATCTCCTCCGCAGACCCGGCGGCAACACGGCAGCAGCCGCGAACACAGCCGCCCCCACGCAACGACCACCGATTAAACGGATTATTACGGATTATTATTATTATCGGCTGGGGGGACACTGCGCGACAGTGCCTGTCCCAAAAACTAACAAAAGAAATGCTCTTCGACGAAAATTAAAATTATTGCAACCATATGTGCATTTAGGGCCTCATTGGGATGGTTTATTCAGACAATTCACCAAATTCAGAACACAAAAACAGAAAAGTTCCATAAGATAAAGCTTAAAAGCTGCGAAAAATGGCTCAGCGTTGCCATGCTACCACACATGAACTCATATGTAAATAAAGAGTTCTGTTTGCACAACAATAACTAATCGTTTAGTTCGCAAGTTCGCAACACTGGAGCTTCATATCACATCACATCCACATCGTACATCCCTAGTTTTCGCGTTTTCGCAAAAATCGCCTTTAAAGCAGCGAATTTCGCGTCTTCTAAGCGCGCAAGCGTCAAGTTGACATCTATCATCGATCTCCTGTCAACCGGCTGCGCTTAGGTAGCCATGTTAAGTTCTAGTCAATGAAATATTTAATTGGATTTTCCTGTATAAAATGCTGTAAATCTTTAAGAAATTGTTGGTAATTTGTGTGGGACGTGTTGGAGATTGCGGAGAGATCAGTGCGTTGTGGAAGAAACCGATGTATCATTGAGAATTTCGACAATGTTTACATAACGTCAACACCTCATCAAGCGAGTCAATGAACTCCCTGCAATTTGTAAAAATTCAGGTATTTCTACAGTAGTGCAAAAGAAATCCATGAGTAGATCTGTTAGACCACATTTTCGAGCAATTTTATGGGTAATGAGAGTGTTAGTATCATGGAAACTGAATCTGTAAAGTCTGAGAACAGTTCAAGATCCAGGCGCTCCCGTAGTCACCGCGATAGAAATAACTTCAGGCAACACTCACATCGAAGCACAAGGTAAATATTTCTTACTTTACTACCCAAACTATAAATTCTAACGTCAAAGATGTTTTAGTTATTAGTATTTTATGTTTGCTGTTTGGGTATTTTTCACTGTCTGTGTGTTGCATAGATCTATTCTAGGGCGTATCATACATACCTACTTACATTATTCTTTAAATATTAACCTTTTCCATGCTTATTCCTGTTTTTAATCAATATGTTGGGTTGTTTATTGTTTCCTTTACTAGTCTTTAGGAAAAAAGTTTTTGGAGTTCAAAATTATCACTACCATTTCTACCTAATGAATGTAGGTAGTAAAAATTCTATCTAAGGTGAGATATAAGTAAGTACTTTGGTAATAAAGTTCAGAATATGAAAGACCCCCTGGAAAAGACCTTCTTACTTGCTTTCTCAAGAACTAATTAAGCAAAACTTTAATCAACCAATATTTATTATGTAGTTTATTATGCACTGAAAAATATTTATTAGCTCCTATATACACATTTTAGATTTACAAGTTTTATACAACTAACTGTGTCTGCAATTTTATTAAATTGATTCTAAAAATACTTTTTCTTTACTAAAGTTGGGTACTTATCTAGGTGTTCCCACCATTGCTACTTATTTCTGAAAAGGTTAGAGTTACAAGATCACTTATATTAGTAAAAAGTTGCCTTTTGTCGAGTTCCTTTAAGATTTCACTTGAAGGTTGCAAGTTTTCAGTGGTTTCTGAGTTATTTAGAAAAAATGTGAAAATTTCTCAAAACTTCAATCTCCTGTATTTAATATATTAGTAGTTATAGGTAGAAGAAAATTTTAGATTTGTTTTTAGAAAATTAGAAAGTATAATAACTCTTTAATCTCTACAAAATCGGATATCACATGTCATTATGTATCTTTTAATAACTGAGTTACCCTTAATAACTCATTTCTTTTAAATATGGACCTGGAATTTTTATTCCATATCTCTAAAGCAAGCATAATTTGTGAAAGACTAATGTGTTATTTGAATTAATTCATAGTTGCCTTTAGAAAATCCATCAACATTTTGTTTATATTTAATACACTAATGAATTATACATACAAGTTGGGTACTACCACAAACACTATGAAAACAAGGTAGATACTGTTTTGTTGTGTAAAGCAAGGTAGATACTCTTTTGTATGAATAACTTGCTTTCAATTTGGCAAATTGAGGGCAGCCAAGAGGACAGTAGTTGTCTTTTAGCCACTTACATATTTCCATCTCAATTCCATTTCAACACAGATTTTCTTTGAACATCATTTAATAGCAGATATGTGCCTACCTAAATTTCTTGGAAAATCATTTGCAATATTTGATAGAGAGTCTTTCTCTGGGTATTTTAACTAAGTTTGGATGCTTTAAGCCTAATGGAGTGCCCCTTCACCGCACACCTTGGGTTAGGTCTTTAAATGACTTTAAATCTAACCATTAGATAGGGAATAAGAGCCCAATATACCACCTTGTTTTCTCGATATCATGCCTATGAATTTATCAATTTGGGAAATTCTTAAAGATAAAGTTTACCAAACTCCAGACCAAACCACTAAACAAAATATTGACATCTTGAAAAATAAAATAACACTAGCATGTCATGTGTTACACTCAGGACACTAAATAATATAAAAAAAAAACTTTTAAATAATCTACAGTTGTTTTTAAGGGATAATAGAGTGAATTTGGAACTTTTAGGATAATTAGCTTAATGAGAAAATAGGTACCAGAAAAAGTTTATACTAATTAAATAAGTTTTTATAATGTCAAATTTTCTAGGTAAAATAATGAATATAATCAAATAATACATAGATCTTTCAGGATTGACATGCACTTTTAAAATAGCAAATGAAAATTGCAGATCTCTAATTTGAAAAAATTTAGTTGGCAATGATAACCCATTTATTAAATAGGTACATAAAAAAGGTGCATTTGCTATATGCCATTTTGTAGAGATTAAAAAATTCTTACACTTTCTATTTTTTCTAATTTTCTTCTATCTCAAATAAAATCCTGGCCAATTGCTTTGCAACACTCGATTTTTTCACCAAGTTTGAGAAAACATAACTCTGAAATGGATCAATGGATTTCTTTGATTGAAACGAATTTGAGTAGACATGTCTATGTCCTAATTTACATGGTATGATCAATGAAGGTAAGTTACTCAGGTGAAATTATACAGGGTTGAAAATAAGGTAGGTAATGTAATTTTGCATATATTCCTCATTTGCACAACTTTCAGAAAAAAAATCAAAATTCACTTTCTGATACAAGATTTTGAAGCATGATGTAACACTTCAGACATGTTTGGATTTTTTTCAATATAAGTATTGTTTACTTTGATAAATAGACCATGTTTTTGAAAAAGAGTATTTTCTTGAACATTTTAGCATGAAATGGATTCAGCATGATGTTTTTATCCAAAGTTCCATTCATGATCGATGCAGTAAGATCAAAGGAACTTATTCATGCGCTAAAAGTGGCTTCCCAATTCATCAGATATACCAGGTGTAAGAAAAATGTTAAACTTGCACCACATTTTCTAATCTGACCAAATATACACATGATGAACATTATTTATAAAAGTTGTTATCATTTTTGAAATTTGTGAGTGGAAACTTGTTAAAGCAAGTCTTTTCTCAGCACCTTTTTTTTGGTTTTTACTGTTATCTTGTTATACTTAAGAAGTTGAACCATTTTATTTTTTTGAATAAGTCCATTTTATATCAATAACATTTGAAATGCAATTCTGCCCTATGATGTAGTAAATGTTTCAAGGTCAAACTTCCAAATATTCTTGTTTAGTAATAGATAATTATGAAAGTGCTCAGAAATGTTACAAAACAATTTCAAAAGCAATAAAAACCTCCATGAATAATATTGATCATGGGTGTTGATCTTAACAAATTAAAAATTATGATAAAATCTCATAATTTTTCTTTTCTTTTCTCATAATGTATAAGTCATTTTTAGCTCATGAATAAATTTCCTGTGATCTTACTTCATCCACTCAGCATGTTGCATTGAAAAAAAATGTCAACTGTACTTTGGGACTTTTTTGAAAATATGGTATATTTATTGAACTAGGCAATATATTGAAAAAAATTTGAACATGTCCCAGGGTGTTACATCATTCTTTCTAGTCCTGTATCAAAAAATAATGTTTCTGACAGGGGTGCCAACAAAAAGTATAAGCAAAATTACATCACCTTATTTTCCACCTTGTATAATTTCACCCAAATAACTTCTCTTGTTTAAACATACCAAGTAAAATAGTGGAGGGGCAGGTCTACTCAAATTCGCTTTGTTCGAAGAAATCCGTTGGTCCATTTCAGAGTTATGCTCCCACAAACTTGTTGCAAAGCAATTGGCTGGCAGTGTAGTTTACAGAATACAGGAGATTAAAGTTTTGAGAAATTTTCACTTTTTTGAAATAAACAAAGTTTTTCTTAATTTAAGCAACCTTATAACTCTTACCATTTTTGTACATAGCAATGGTGAGAACACATGAAAGAAACACCTCTATAGGGTGTCTTTTTTACGTGCATGCAGTATTACACTCTCCTTGAAACAGATGTTTCTATATGTAGTTATGAAGACAGTTAAATTAGCAAAAAGTTGACTTTTGTAGAGTCCTCAGTAGAGCTTGTTCAGAAATCTGTGGTTTCTGAAATGTTTAAAAAAATGTGAAAAATATCAAAAACCAGGTCTGTGTTTAAAAAAATTAACTTTATACTGGTAACTAGGTGATAAGCATCACAAGAAGCTAATCAAGATGTCATATAAGAGGGGTTAGAGTGTAGTGAAACTTTGTAAGTTAAACTTTTTTGTGTCACCAATAGATTTGAAATAGAATTTATTTAAAATGTTCACAATTTTTACATTTTTCTAAGTATTTTGAAAAACTACTTAAAATGAGGCAGCACTGTAAAGGTTTTCTAAAAAGTCTCCACAAAAGACAACTTTTTGCTGATTTAATTGACCTTGTAACTACAGCCATTTTGGATATAGCAATACTGCAGGCATTTAAAAAAGACACTCTATATACTGTTCAAATTCCATCTGGACTCAAAGTAAACAAAAACTTGATAAAAAAAAGCTCTGGAGAATCTCAGATTGTTAGAAAATTGGTTCACACTAACATGTCCAAGATGACCATTACTAAAAATGCTAATCAATGATCAAGGTGACTGATGACTTTCTGGAGCTTTTTTTTTTGTTCTAGTTTTTGTTTACTCTCAGTTTGGATTTGATTTAAATTGACTATACACAAATCAGTTTTTGTTGGTTGGTTTTGAGGTTGGTTTACTATCTTCATACAGAATTAAAGCCAGAAATAAAATACTGAATTTTATTTCTGTATCTGTATTTATCGTTTTGTTAGAACTGGAAACTAACCCTCTAGTTTTAAAAATTATAATTTTTTTATAAAAACTGGGCACCATATTTTTTTTATTTGGAGTTAGAGTGCATTGGTTAGAACTCTGCTAGAACAGAGTTCTGGTTCATGGTTTTTTCTCTTCATTTTATTGCCTTAAACAATAATTATTAGGCCAAGGAAAAAAATCACTTCATGAAATGTGTAAACTAAAGTTCCAAATAATTTACCTTAAATTTCACTAAATTATATTAAATTCACCTAAGTTCCATTAAATACCACTACATTGCAGATGTGTGTACCTACACCAAAATTCACCACTGTATTTCCTCTCAACCCAGGCTTAAGTCAGAAAAAAAGCAAACAAAATTTTCCACAAAATTTCACTGCTTAATTCATTTAATATTTATTATCCTTACCTACATAAGTGTTTCTTTTTGGGGGTTATGAATAAATTGGTAATATTAATGATATTGTGTACTGGGTTCTGTCCTTTTTTGTAAATCATTCTAACCGACATAATACATTTCCTACATTTATTTTTATTATTTAGGCAGAACTAGTCAATTACTTATTAATATACATATGGGTACCTATCTGATTTGGTGTGCAATTTAAACTTCAGAAGCACATAGGGTTCATTTTAAAGAACTTGTTTGTACTGTAATTTTATTACATGCCTTGTGAGTAAATGTTGAAAATATGAAGAAAGTCATGGGGAAAGTGCCGCAATTTTAGATGATGTAAATAACTAGAGTTTTATTTTTATTACTTCTTTTTTATGCTGATAAAGAACTGTGTAAAAAACTTGAGTTAATGACCATTTATTCCAATTTGTTAATTGGACTGGTTTTATTTTCAGGCAGATCATCCAATAAAAATCTGTGTAAATAAGTTTTGTCACTTTTTCCATAGGTTGAGACCTAGATATAGTAGGTATAAAGATTTAAATTGTGTCTGGAACAGTTATGAGCCATGTGCCAATCTCAGATTAAATTCTTCAGAAGTTTTGGAAATATTTGATTCACTAATTGTCAATAATGATTTCGGTCTCCACTTTAGTCTCCATTTTAAAACAATTCCTTAATTTGGTATGTCTTTAATTTAGGGATGGCAAGTTATTCTAGTTTTTGAAATCACTTCAGGGCTTCTCAGAGGATATGTATGCAAGAAGTGACATGTAGCACATATTATGAAAAAATTCGCAAACTCTGCCCTCCCTTAGTTTTATAGATACCTATTTGCTTGAATATTTGCAAATGATACCACCAATAACAATTGGGACCTTGAAATCCGAAATTTATTAGATGTTGTTCTAAGTGCCCCTTTTACAAGTCAAGTTTGAACCCTACCTCAATTTTAAACTCCAGATTTGACATATATATTGCATTGTTATCTGTGAAATTGTTTTGTTTATCTTCAAACTAAAGTTTAAACTGCACTTGTAAATCTTGCTCTAAGTTTGCTAAGTTTAAACATCAGGATTTAAACTTGAGATGTAAAAATGGCCATAAGTGTAAAATTGTGTAACTTGAGGTGCACTATCCTTAATTATACAGTGTCTCATCTTTCAATATATACTAAAATGAACACACAATATATGTTTAAACTAGAGTTGTAAAACAGGTACACCATTTTGGCGAGGTGCAGTACTACCTGATTTTATTATATGTACCTACAAAACAAAACAGTAGTGTAAAACTCGGTTTTTACATTTAAGAATAAATAAAACACTGAAATAAATGTCGAATTTTTTGGGGCTTTTAAATATTTTTCCACAAATTAAGAAAATATATTCAGTATTAAAAATACATTCATTGTCATCACAACATTTAATGATGAATTTCCAAAATTTACTATTTACTAACATTATTCCAAGTTATTATTATTCACTAATAACAATACTTTATCTTATTATGACTCTAACAGTAACGATAAGTGAGCCTGACGCGGCGACGCCTATAATATTAATTCTGCTACTACAATCTCGGGTACAATATACAAAATTAAAATTATTATTGACTATCACCATTCTCTATTGCATTATTTTTAATTTACATTTACATTTAAAAAAGTTATTTACTTTGGTCTCTTCAAGAGATGATAATCATCAAATTTTAATCAAAGCAAAATATAGAACAATTAGATTTTGGCCAGATCCTAAAAACTACTACTTAGTACATCTTTAGTTTAAATATTATGAAGATTCTTTTCAAATAGTTCAAGAATACACATAAATGAGGTTTAGAGTTTCTAGACTGCAAGTGTATAAAATACAGCTTTTGAAATGATAAATATTCTTCAGAAAATCCTCCATTTTTCTAAGTTTTTGTCTTCTTATGCCCAGTTGATATCTCGGTTGAGGTACTCTGCCCCTGAGTGTTAATTATAGGTAGAAAGCAAAGCTGATACCAGGTTAACTTGGGCAGAGGCAACTCCCTTTTATAACACTGAAAATTGCTGAAGAATAGCTCAATATATGGCTCAGTTTGACTTGGATAGGCACAACTATAAAACACCTTAAAGATGTTTTCACCTCTATTGACATCTTTTTTGAAGATATTTACTATGTCAGGCATATGCATGCTAAAGATTACACAGGGTGTCAACTAAATGATGTCTTTAATTTGAGGAGGTATGTACTTCGTCACAAAAAGTCTTATTAAAGATAGGTTTTATCCTGCTTTGTTTTTGATTTACAGGGCATCAAAGTTTATTTTTTTCTCAGTTTTTTATTAATATTTTTCTAACTTCAATATCTTTGTGAAATTCGATTTGTAGAAGGCGCCTCCTGTTTTATTGTATTTGTGCTAAATCTGTCTTTAAACTTTTTTTGTAAGTCTTAAAAAAAAGGAAAGAAACCTTTATACCAAATTTCACTGAGATATTGCACGTAGATAAAAAAAATGTTTATGGGAAAGGAGAAGAAAAAAACTTTAACACCATATAAGTAGAAAATGAAGTTAGATTTTTGTAAACATATAATTATATGTTTCCAGAACTCGCAGTCAGTTTATTAAGTTTATTTGCGCAAATATTGTATTGTATTGTATTGCATTTAATGTGAGTGGACTTATACAGTCCTCCACCGCGATCTGTGGTCTAAAGTGTTACCAGAAAGTTTGCCCCTGATAGCTCCACTAGTTGTCACCCGTTATGCCCAGACCCTCATCAAATCTGATGAGTTAGGCGACACTGCGTTTGCATCTTGAAGTTCAATGATTGTGTTTCTGAACACTGAGTATCTCAAATCAAATCAAATCAAAAATAGCGTTATTGTCTCGAAGAGACATTTTCATTGACAAAAGCAGTGCATTATACAAATAACAACAGGGCGAAACAATCTGCATAAGTTCCGAAAACCATAACCAACTTAAAATTAAAATTAAAATGGATACTAAAGTATACCATAAAATTATACCATAAAAAAGTTTAAAAATAGATAAAATAACAAAGAAAAAAAACACGAAAATATTACACAAAGATACAACAAGAGTATAAGCTAAAAACAATGGTACAGAATTACAAAATTTCCAGGACTTCCTCAAATTACTCATTGACATGACAATAAGCCCTCGCAACAAGCAGACTCTGAACCTTACTCTTGAACCTTTTCAATGTTGGTAGCTGCCCAATGCTCGAGGGCAAGTGGTTGTACATTTTTTTGTAATTGTTCAATATTGAGCGCTTCAACCTGGAGGTGGCAGCCACAGGCAACGCAACATGGTTAACGCGTCTCATATTATAAAAATTCTGTCCTGGAGGAGTCTGTTGTGTATACTTTTTGTATGCCAAGCATACTGACTCCAAAATAAACAGGGATGGTAGTGTAAGTATTCCATTTTCCTTGAATAAGGCTCTGCATGAATCCCTGTAGCCTTTTCCCAGCATAAACCTTAATATGCTGTTAAATACATACAAACTGCAGGCACCCTAGAAGCATATTCCATATCTCATATTCGACTCAATTAATTATGAGTTTCTAGCTGTTCCCCCTTGGTTTAGCTCTCTTGATATGACTCGCAGGGCGTAGCAGTTACTAGCAGTTTTAGATTTTAACACTTCTATATGCCTTTCATTGACATTAAGCAGCAAGCCGTTTGACTCACACCAAGATCCAATCATACCCAGGTCCGAGTCAATTCTGATATTCATCTCTTCCATATTCGAGGAATGGCAGCATCATCCGCAAACAGAGTAATGCTTCCAGATATGTTGAGAGTAGCCAGATCATCAATGTACAACAGAAACATCAACGGTCCCAGAACCGATCCCTGCGGAACCCCAAGCCTCACCTCTCGCATACCGGATTCCTGGTCCACAAACGCCACACTCTGAGTTCTGTGGGACAAGTATGATCGGAACCAGTCACCAGATACATTCCTGATTCCGTAACGCTCAAGCTTATGCAGTAGAGTCCCATGGTCAACGCAGTCAAAGGCCTTCGATATATCGCAGAAGACTGCCGCCGCCACCTCCCTTTCGTTCAACCGAAGATACAGGTTCTCCAAGAATGAAAAGACCGCGTCGTCCGTGTTTCTGCCAGACCTAAACCCAAACTGCCTTGTGGAGAGCACATCGTGCCTGACAAGAAACGACTCCACCCGCCATCTCACAATCCTCCCTATGATTTTTGCAAGGGTCGGAAGAAGCGCGATAGGCCTATAATTACCCGCAATTACCTCATCACCGCCCTTAAAAATGGGTACAGCCGGCGCTATTCTCAGACAATCCGGAAAGAATCTCGTCTCGAAAGAATGATTTATGCAGTATACCAACGCCTTTAATGCCACCTCCAGGAGAGCCCTTAACATTCTAATCGAAACACCATCCCATCCAGCAGTCGCAGCAAGTAGTCCTTAGAAATCCGACCTGACATTTTTATAAGGGGAAGGAAAAGAGTTAGATATAAAAATATGAAGATTTGAAAGGTAACGATATGCAAAAACAAATGAATGAGTTATATATAAGGTGCAGCTTTTGAGGCGAGGGACGAATGTATTGCTGATTGACGACACAGAAGAATTGACATGTCATGAGAACACTGACATACTAAACTTTTGAGAACCATTGTGGTATATCATTTGCTTTTGATGTGAGCAGAAGGGGTCCCAAGATGGAACCTTGTGGGGCGCATTATTTTATAGGATGCATTGTAGATACGTGGTAAAACTGTTCTGTCTGACCACCAGGCGTTAGTGTATAGCGTCCCGGTTGAGTCCACTCAAACCATAGTAAATTGAATCGAGGTGGAGTTTATTGTAGAATAAAAAAAGGTATATTGATTGTTTTTGACTTGATTTTCAAGTTGACAAATCTAAACCATTAATTCCAATATTGTAACTTTTCAAGTATATCATGTGGTCACTTTTGCAATGCTCACCATTGGGATCTTTGAAACGGTGCATTTACAGGGTCAGGTAAATTAGAAAAAAGTTGAGCATTTCAATACCTGGCCTACAGATTCTGACATAAAACCAGATTTACCTTTCACAGTTACTGATATATCTCGAACATGTGAATATTGAAATATCTTGAAAAACTAAATAGATAGGTAGGACTAAATAGTTAGATAAATAGATAAATAGTAATCTAAATTGATTTGTTTGAAACGCCACTAAAAATGTTCAATATCTGACGTCGGCATATAACATTTCCAGACACAATGAATGAATTTTTTTATTTTGTTTAAATTGTTTTCATAATTGGTTTGAATCAATGTTTACTGTCTCCTTAGAAACCATGATTGCGTAAAGAAGTTACATCCATGGATGGGTAAAGAAGAATTCTTTTGAAGAAGAATTCTTTGGAAAATGCAGATTGTCACACTTTCCTTAACCGCTTCCGTTAGCTCCATTTTGAAAAGATATTATGTATATATTTTTCAAAATGTCAGATCTCTGAAGCTGTTAAAATCTGAAACATTTATTAGGTAAATTCAAATCGTATTTACATAGGGTGAATTCCAAAACTCGCCAGATCATCTACTGGGTAGATCAGTCACCTGCTTAATCCATTAAATTGCTAGATGGCGATCACATGACCAGCTTAACTGGTAGATGACCCTGTGAATTTTGGAATTCGCCTATATTATAACGTCACACTAACCCTAGTTGAATTACCTACTTCATTTTGGGAGATATGGGAGTGTTACATTCCCTCACTTCCACCAAAAGTTATTGGCAATAGTCTCGGTAATCACTCGCATAAGGTTATTCTCCTATATTTACCTCCATAATTATTACCTTTGCTTCTTGTAATAATTTAAAAATTGGATATAACTTGACAGAGTTTTATTTTTATTGTCAGTTGTAAAGTTCAGTTTAGGTGTTTGAACGTCATACTTATTATCTAGAGTTGTAAATTGTTGACTCTAAATTTGATTAAGGATGAATCAACACATTAGTCTAATTTTTCAGATCTGGTGAGCTTATTGCTATGAATTGAATTAGAATGATTATTTGCATTCAATTTGCATTATTGCAGCGCCTCTGATTTTTTATAGCAGTTCAGGATAAACCAAATATTTGGAATTTACATAACGTGCCTTCGAGTGGCCTTTAACTGAATAACTAATGTAAAGCTCATCTAATATCTATAAATAGAAAAACTTGCATGTACGGTGGGTTGCATTAACCCATCGATATACAATATTTGATCAGAATTTGTTGTTATACTGGTATTAATACCAATAATAATTTGTTTGATAAAAATCTAACTAGCTTGCAACCATAAATCATTTATTGGTATCGTTTATTTGTTCTATAATATTGCAGGAAACTGCGGTAATTTATGCCTACATATAGGTGGAACTAGCCAAATCGTAATCTTTGGTTCCAATTTTTAAAAAAATGAAAACCTTTAATAGTTTCAGATAATAGACGTGTTTTTCGTATACTTTATCTAAGGTAGTTAATAGGTGCACACTAAATTGGCAGGCTTAAAATTCAAGTAAATTTGCCTTCTGAGAACCACTTAGAGCAAATTGAATAATTTGTGTTGAATAGTGAGGAAATCAGCTGTATCAGCATATTTTTTTTTAAAGTTCACCTAAAGGGTGACCCATTGAAAAATTTTTGACCGCATATATAAATAGTCAATAATGATTTATGGATAAGTAATTTCTAAAATATTTAATGAAGGTAAATGTGCTAACAGCACTTGTATGAGCTCCAATAATAATTCAATGGAAAGCAATGCCTGTCAATTTGATTGAAATAAAAATTTCGAAATTTCATATTAATGGTTCAGATAAGTTATTTTAGTTGAAAATTGCACTTGCTGGCCTGTTTGTTGGTTTTTAAAGCATTTCTTATGGCGATGTTAATCGATACAGGACCTCAGTCTAGATAATAAGCAGGTTTGTCCTGTTGTTGGATGAAGTGCTGTCCTGCATTTACAAATCTTACACTAGTTCTTACCAAACAGCGCCTAAGAAATCAGAAGACATGCATTAGTTTATAATAGTGTTTATATTTGCAAGGTCCTACTAGTAGTCTACAGGTTTTGTCTTATACCAGTTAACTAATAACAACTAAAACGTTGATTGTTGTTAACGAAGTAAACTAGAGTTTGTTTTTTAAACTAAATGAAAAAAAATTATTTCAAAACTAAAACATTTTTGTCTATCAAATATCAAACTTTAAACACCCGGTTTCTTCTTTAAGGTCCTTCCAAGGACATTGAATAGTGAGACTCTTAAAATAAAGCCAGCAATCATCTCTTGACAAAGTATACACCCAGTATATACCATGTTGCTCAGCTTGGTTTCCCATACAAGTCACACTTTTAGGTTGAAATTTTCAAAAAATATGATTGCCTTAATTACAGCCACATATCACATATCTGATTCTGTGATCAGATAGGTATTGCGGTTCAATAATCATTTTTCTAGAAATACATAAATGATCGGGATTTATTCGGTGCTTGTTCTTCTTAACAATTTTGAGAAGTGTGTTAAGTTTTCATTTCCTTAATATTGCATCACTTTGTCTCTACTTTAACCCGCCAGGGTGAGCCCCCAATGCTCGCTCCACAACAAACTAATATGAACATGTTCCTCAGACAAGGAGCTATCTGACAATTCTGTAATATAAACCAAAAAAAAATAAAAAGAAATGCCCATTTTATGTTGTTATGTTGTTCAGGAAGTGAGACTTGAACTTAGATGTTTAGTTCAGGTTCAGATCAGAAGATATATTTGACTTGCCGCTCAATTTGTCAGTTTCACTCATTTATAATTAGGCTCAACCGCGAGTCTTATTCACATATTTCGCAAATAAATATCTCACAGTAGTCACCATTTAATGTAGTTTATGTCTAATGAGGGAGTCATGGTGGTGTTGCTCGTGGTTTGTGCTATTTTAAGTTGTCGCGTTCTTGAAGCCACCGAAGGATTTTTTTTAATGTTCTTTCAATGTTATGGGTTGAGTTATTAAGCTTTGTAGAAATGACGTCCAGTTAAAAAAAACACAAAATTTATTTACATTAGTCGTTATAATTTAAGGTCTTCTGGCCCCTCTTCTTCACATGTGTTTGTGACTCACATGAATATTTGGGATTAAAACTTGATGGGTTCAACATGTTTGAGATTCGAATGCAAAGTGCGTGAGAATATATTTTTTTAGTCATAACAAATTGAATTTTACCATTTTTGCCAATAAATTAACAAAAAAAAATCGTATTCTACCCAAAAATACCAAATTATTCCATTTTCGATGTTTTGAGTAGATTTTGACTAATTTTGGTCGCAAGACAATTTGTGTATTTCAACGTTGTAGTTGGATTTTAACCAAAGTTGATCGAATGTGCCATTCGTGTTCACATCTCTGCCCACAACAATTTCCAAGAGGTGCGTAATCATATGTCTATTCAGTCGGCAATGGTCTTGGCCGACTCCCACTAAGTCTCCAATCGAATGTCGGCTTTTAATAAATAGTTATGTCCTGGAGTAGTCCCTTTCGGCAAGATTTTCTTGGCTTTTATTTTGGTCTCTGACAGTGTCTTTAAGGCACACCTGCTTCTAAATGGGCTTTGACCTTATTCTCAACATTTTTATGAGACTTATGACAGTTATGGATCTGAATGACTTGGCGTTAATGTATTAGTGTATTCCAGCTTTTAGAATACGTTTGCTGATCTCCATGCCTGAGGAAAGTCCGTCCGATTCCGGAAAAAATCGTACCTCCCCATATAGCTACTGTCACATATTTTCGGTTCTGCTTTGGTTTCTTTTCAAATTATTTGCGTTCCTCTCAGGCCATTATCCTCAACCTCCATGTCCTTGATGGTTAGTAAGATGTTATACAGAGCAGAAGCAGGCGGCATCTACCAGCGTATTTTAGATCCAATACTGCATGGTAGATGGCTCTCAGTTCGAGAAGTAACCCATATTGCTCTGTACCTCGCTGGTTATCGGAAACAGAACCAAGTGAAGAGTGTATAGGTGGTCACCAATTTGTCGATCAACCCATCTGCATACTAGTTTCGGGGTCTATCTCTCATCAGTACAGCTTTGGCTGGTCGACAAAATGGGGACCGTGATTTGGCTACGTACAGAGTACCAGTGAGATGTTGTACAGAGCAGTTCAGTTGTACTCAGTTCGAGAACTGAGAGCCATCCGCCATGCAGTATTGGATCCAAAAAAAAGCTGGTGGATGTCGCCTGCTTCTGCTCTGTACAACATCTCACTGGTTCCTCTGTCGGTAATATGTCGGCCAGCCAAAGCTGTACTGATGAGGGTAGACCCCGAAACTAATAGACAGATGGGTTGATCGACAATTGGTGACCACCTACACGCTCTTCACTTCGTTCTGGTTCCGATAACCGATAAGGTACAGAATCAATATGGGCTACTTCTCGAACTGATAGCCATCTGCCATGCAGTATTGGATCTAAAATACTTTAAAATACTAAAATTCTTCTGCTCTGTACAACATCTCACTGGCACTTTGTACGTTTCCGACTTTAAGTAGCCAAATCACGGTCCCCAATTTGTCGACCAGCCAAAGCTGGACTGATGAGGGGTAGACCCCGAAACTAGTGTGCAGATAGGTTGATCGACGAATTGGTGACCACCTACACACTCTCCTTGATGGTTGCCCAGTGTATGGGTTTTTCTGCAGTTTGTCAGACCTTCCATTATGCCTTGACATAGAGAGGGTGATAGAGGCGCTGAACGCTCTACTCTATTGCGTATGATTATTTTACAGAATTTTTGAAATTTTATAGGAACGGATGGTGTGATGGAAGTAGATGGTACTATTATGTATGACTAGCGTTCTTATTTGCTTTTTATCCGATAGAGGTAGTTTAGGTTTAGGACAAAATAAAACTCGTTTTTCCTTTTTAAAATAAGTACATTTCGATTATAATGTAGGTGGTACTTTGGTACTCTATCTTGTTCTCTCCACCAACAGAGTCCACTTGATTACTTCTTTTAGACATCTTATTTCTTTTGTGGAAAGCACGGTTTGTTGGGACCCATGGTCTATCTTAATCGCTCGTTTATCTCTATCCACTCTGGGTTTCTTTTAAGCAGCGTGTTTGTCCAGTCTAGTTGGAAATGCCTTTCTTCATGCTCTTCATTTTTTCGAGATTATTACAAATCTTTCTGTCTCACTCAACAACTCACTCTCAACTCAAATCTTTATGAGCATATCATCAAACAAATAGTGATACAGCTGGACCTAGGTTGCCAGGATTCCAGATATCCTGAAGAATTGGTTAATTCTCTTCCATAGGAGATTCGTAAGAATATTATTACATCTCTATGTTCGGGTTATAACGCGAACTAATTCAGTCTTAGGGTCTCTGCTGTATTGGAGATTAGCATACCAAAAGGTTGGAGGTTTTCTTTCTGAATGTAGTTTGTATAATTTAGATGGATCCATTCGTGCTCGAATGGTGATCATTCATTAATAAAGACCAACTCTCCCGATACAAAACAGTTGGCTCTGCTACTCTCTTTCTTAATTTTCTCATCGGGTCGCCAGTTCTCTATTTTGTTTTCTGGGCTTCGAAGGCCTGGCCCAATGGAATTTTATCCTGTGATTTCGTCCACAACTGCGGCGAACATTATCAAATGGGGGAAGTGATTTCGCTTGCGTCCCCACGTTTACTATTTCGACCATTGAAAGCTTCTTCGTATTTACACTCTCGCCGTCAGTGCAGGAGTGGCGCAGTTTGACATACATTAGCAGATTTGAATTCCCTGGTTAAATTTCAAAATATGTACCTATCTCTTGAAATGCCATTTAATATGCCAGGTCTTTTTTTTTGCATTATGCACTACCAAATACATATCCAAATGCCATTCAACTTTAGATTTCGCATCAATAAATTACAACTTTCGGCTTAATGGTACAATGAAGTTTATAAACCTTCAGTCATTCTCATAACTTAACTGGTACTAATCACTTAAAAAAGTTTCCGATATGGCTCTTGGAACAAACAGAATCATTTTTTAATTTACAACTGAAAACTTGATTGAGAAGTGTTGGGGATGGGAGAGTTTCAGGGGGATTACCTTTGATGTTATTGAATTAAAATTAAATAAAATTAAACTTCCTCGCATGGAGAGTTTTTTGCCTGACCGAAATATTAAATTTTGCTATAAGGATTTTTATATCATTATTGTTCTTGCTGAACCTATGAAGAAAATAAATAAAAACTAAATGCCTACACATTTTGTTTCATTGCATTTAGTTAGTTCAAATTACTCAAGGTTGTACGTCACATTGAACTATACAGGGTTTAGTAGAAACCAACTACACAAACACCAGCATGTTTTTTGGGTTGTTTGTATATCCCTTTGTTTTTTTTTAAGGTCACTCTCACTTCGTGGGAGTTTTTACTTGTAAGTATTATTGGAGCATTCAGCAAAGCTAGGATAGAAGTCTTAAATAAAAATCATCTAAAAAATTTGGTAATGTGCTGAATGTCCCATTCAAAGTGTTTTTATCTTTATTACTTATGTGTGTGTCTTTGATGTTCTATCTGTTCCATAACACAATAATATTATCACTATCACATCATCATATCGTGTACCTACCAGCGCGCTTTAAACCGCTTTGTTGTGCTCTGAACCATTATTTTTGTGTTTTGTTCATCATCCTTTGTGTTTTTCCATGTCGCTGCTCCTTCCGGAAGTAGATCAAAGTTCCATCGTGCTCTGCCGCTTAGACACCGGTGTCACTCATTGCCCCCATCACCCTCCGGCAGTATTTACGTTTGCGATCTCTCATTTTCTGTTTGTACATTTAACCGTTGACCCGCTTAGTGGAATCAAATTAACACTCACTTCTCTTTTGTTCAAGAAAAAAAGTCGTCTGGGCGCCAAAAGTACACTGCTAAGAGGAGAGTAGCGAGGATTGAATAAAGCCCCTAGAGATAGTACGTAACCATGCAGTGCCCACAGTGCTGTCAGTCGGACGAGGCGCGCGAGCAGGAGAGGATTAACGCAGAGATCGAAAAACAACTGCGCAGAGATAAGCGGGATGCTCGCCGCGAGTTGAAGCTCCTCCTGCTGGGTACCGGTGAGTCGGGCAAATCGACTTTTATTAAGCAAATGCGCATCATCCACGGCGCCGGTTACTCGGACGACGACAAACGATGCTTCATTAAATTGGTGTATCAAAACATTTTCATGGCCATGCAGAGCATGATCAGAGCTATGGATCTGCTGAAGATCCAGTACGCCGATCCGTCTAGTCGCGAGAAAGCGGAGCTAGTCAAGAATATCGATTACGAAACGGTGACCACATTCGAGAGCCCATTTGTCGAAGCCATTAGGGATCTATGGAACGACGCTGGCATCCAGGAGTGCTACGACCGACGTAGAGAGTACCAGCTGACCGACTCAGCCAAGTACTATTTAAGTGATCTAGATCGAATAAAGGCCCCAGATTACTTGCCTACAGAACAGGACATTTTGAGGGCGAGAGCCCCCACTACGGGAATTATCGAGTACCCATTCGATCTCGATAGCATAATTTTTAGAATGGTAGATGTGGGAGGGCAAAGATCCGAGAGAAGGAAGTGGATCCATTGCTTTGAAAACGTCACCTCTATCATATTTTTGGTTGCACTGAGCGAATATGATCAGATATTGTTCGAGTCCGAGAACGAGAATCGAATGGAGGAGTCCAAGGCTCTTTTCAAAACCATAATTACTTACCCATGGTTCCAGCACTCATCGGTGATTTTGTTTTTGAACAAGAAAGATCTATTAGAAGAGAAGATAATGTATTCCCATCTGGTTGATTATTTTCCCGAATACGACGGTCCCCAGCGGGACGCCATAGCAGCTAGAGAATTTATTCTAAGAATGTTCGTCGACCTAAACCCGGACAGTGAAAAGATCATATACTCTCATTTTACATGTGCCACTGACACTGAAAATATAAAGTTCGTGTTCGCGGCAGTCAAAGACACGATTTTGCAGTCGAACTTACGGGAATACAATCTGGTTTAGAGTCGGTTTGTAAAAAAAAAATACCGTATAACGTCCCGAGTTTGAGTGAATCCTTGATTCGGCATAGAAGAGTGAACATTTATTGTGATGAACTAATTAACTGTCTATTATATGTAATCTGTGTCAAGTTGTGCTTCACTTGATGTGCCATTTTTATACAGTTAGATTATGGACTTTTGTCTAATTTTGCGAAAGGCTTGTATTTTACTGACTATAAAGATTGTCGCTGTATAAATGGTGGTCCATAAAGTCGAAAGCAAATGGAAAACGTTTTTATTACTAATTATTGCTATGAAAATACCATTTTTGATGAAACTTAGCGCATAAATAGGTAAATGATAGGCAAAGAAGAAACAAAAAAAAATCAACTCCTTTTAAACAAACATATTAATGGTTTTGCACACGCATACATTTCATCTGCCTACTGTATATATATTAAGGAAAGAATATTTTTTTGTTAATTTAAGAAAAAAAAAAACAGCTTTCGTTGTCCGATGTTCCGCTGTCAAGGATTCGCAATTCAAAATATTGAAATATGATTATTTCAAGGTAATCAGTAAGCACAAACTATTGCGTTTTCATTGTTATATATTTTGATACTGTATGTCTTATACTAATAATTTAGTTTGCCTCAGTACATAGGATTAAAAAAGCAAATACATTAAGGTACGCCGTTCCAAATAAATCCGGTGGTTCTGTGTTTTAGCTAACAGATAGTAAGCTCGGGTAATCATGCAGTTAAAATAAGTTCAGATGCGATAATAATAACTGCACTTTGTCGTATGCCAAAGGATTTCCACAGTTATACTTCAAGTTGTGTAATTTGCACAATACTGCTCGTGTTATTAATATTTGATTGCCATTTGGTCCGGTATTATAATAGTGTTTGAACTTATTTTCAACAAGCCTCATATTTTTTTATCAAGAATGTAATTTTCTGAGAAATTAACGATAAAGTTTCCCATTCGTTTTTTAGTTGGACTATCCATAAATAACGCATTAAAGTAGAAATAATTTTTATAAAATTTGCAAAATTTTTTTAGGAGTATAATTACGAGCGTTCAAAAAATTTCACATTTCTTGAAGGCTCTTTCTCAGTTCTCATGCGAGTGTTCAGTGTCATTTTTGTGGGTCGCAAAACGCACATTTTTTATTAGTCTATTTGACAATTATTATTTTGGAATATTTGAGGTTGTGCGTCTTCCTCCGAATGCATCTGTCGAAAAATCGCGGTTCTTACGTGTTGCGTGAATGTCTAGCTTATCATAAAACTATGGTACCTAATAGCCACTCCACCCTCCTTTTGATCCGGTCAGTATAAAACTGCATTTATTTAACCAACATTTCTTTGAAAAAACACATATTTTTTGAACGCCCGTTTACTTTGTGTGGGTTGTTTTTTTGAATGTGACCCATAAGTAACAACAAGCACAAATCATATTTATCGTATAACATAGATGAAATAAGGCTTTTTCTATTCTTCATAACCCCAAAACTGTACTTCTTGTAAGTAATCATAGAGAATTCCAAAATCAGAATTTTATGAACATGTAAACGTTTGTACTAAAGACAATACATTATGTCTAATCTTATGTGACGATGTTTCATTTTTATCAGGTGGTAATCGTTATTTTTATTGGCAGCCGCCAAACATTGCGTGCATGCGAATTACGATCTAAGGGATGGCTCAACAAAACGGTTAAATAGCAGCAAGTGGTGAAAAAAAAACAAATATATAAATTTCCTGATTTACATAAGTTTGTGCATCAGCCCATTTTATTTTCGAGTGTTTTTTTGGTGATATTTGTGATTTTTGTAAATCATTTTTTATTCGGGTACATGTGCGTTTTCTTTTTTTTAATGTAACATTTACGAATCTAGAGATTATTTTAGAATGGTGTTATGGGCTAATAGAGGACCCCAAGTCATACAAATTTTGCTTATACATAAATGCGCATCGACAAACGCACCGATTTGAGATATAGGGGGTCAACAAATATGTTTTTATAATTTTTTTTGGTTACGATACTTCAGGAACTATTTGACATAGGCAAGTGATGGAACTGCAGATAGCGGGTGTAGGACAATTAAATAGCTACTTCACAGTTGCGAATGCGCCAACGTTTCGATCTTTATTTAGATCTTCTTCAGGGCTTAATTCGGTTTGAGAAGCAAGTCACCTAAGCTATATGTATGTCTTTTATCGGACATAACATAAGAACAATGATTAATCCACAAACAGGCAACGACCACATGAGTTCAGGACAAAACGAAACATCAACCGCCAGGGACAAGATAAACGATGGAATGAATGACTTCTCAAACCGAATTAAGCCCTGAAGAAGATCTAAATAAAGATCGAAACGTTGGCGCATTCGCAACTGTGAAGTAGCTATTTAATTGTCCTACACCCGCTATCTGCAGTTCCATCATATTAGAAAGGACACAAAGCACACATATTATAGGCAAGTGAATTTTTGAAGTTTTACCATTAGTTAGATCTACTTTATTAGTGTTACAGAGCATATTACAGGTGCAAATGGTGTAGATTTTGAGGTCGCGCCCTTTATCTCTACGGCACTCCAAAAAATGGCAATTTGGATGGAAGTACAACGTGAAAAGCCGTTTTTTGCGTAAAAAAGGTACTTTTATTTAACGGCGCTAATGTGCATCGTTATTGCGTTGAATAGTATTTTAAGATAAAACGTTGGTTTACTAACCAATGAGGGCGTCTTTAGTAAACCAAGTTGCGACATCTCTTCGGTATGGCATCCGTTGATAAGGCGGTCGCTTGACGCGCGACAGTGGGGACGATCCGGCCAATAGGAATGGTGGGCGTGTTTAGCTGTGTTAGACATAAGCAAGTAGCCTCAAGCTTAATGCTCAGTTTCACTTGAAAACGAGCAAAGATTCCACTGCTCGAAACGTCGTGTAAAAAACTTAATAAAGACAATGGAAGTCCAAGATGTTTCGCTTAATGCCTATTATTCTGTGAGCTTTTCCCAAAAAAGTTAAAAATTGATCATTCGCGAAGGATTTTGAAATTTGATATAAAAGCTTAACTAATGATTCTAAGCAACTTCTTAATGACTTTTGTATGTCTTATAGAAAGGGAACAAACTTAGTCTATCGACAATATCTGGCAATTTCCAACGTTTTTTGATTTTTTTAAACTTAAATCTTGCCAGAAATTCGTCTTTGAATTCTGTATCTCAAAAACGAAATGGGATATGAAAATTATGTTGGCGCCATCTTTAATTTTACAAAATGGTGGCAAAAAAACCGCAATGCTCTATATTTCAAAAATAAGGGAGTTGCCCCGCAAAAAAAAATGGGTTACACTATAAGTACATTAAGAAGAGAGTAATCGATACAAAGAAAAGGGTAAATTCGATCTACTTATAAACTTTTGCTTATCTCTTAATATTCGCGTAAGTAAGCCAAGTAGGTACTTATGATTTTACCAAGTGCTCCCAACTCGGTTTTTCATTTCAGCATCACGGCATCATGGCAATAAATCTACACTTGAAAGGGGTAATTCTAAATAGCGTTATGACAATTTATGCAACATTTATGTACTTGGTAAAACTTCTTAAATATCACTTGATGGTCGATTATAAGAGTTAAGTTCAGAGGTTCTGAGTTCGAGCATTAAACTGACTGAACAAGAGTGAGAAAGAATGGGAGAGAAAAGAGAAAATTCACGGATGAAGAGAGAGATAGATAATTTTCAAGAAGAGAGAGATTCAAAAAGAGAGCGATAGATGATCTTCATGCGATATAGGGCATTACAAATGGATCGCAGATGAAAAACCAAGAGCACAGCTGTATTTCAAAAAACGATGAATCGCCAAAAACGCTTTCACACATTACAACTCTATGAAATTAAGCATTTCTTTATTTTTTACTGTTCTTAAGGTAAGGTAACAAAACTACATATTTTCAGAGTGTCGAGTTGAGAGTATTTTCAAACAATACATTTACTGAATCTAAATTGGCACTAAAAACACTGGTTCCATAGTATGTAGGTGGTCCTTTTAAATGTATCTCTGTTGGTTACAGAAAAGATTCAAAAACCACTAATCTAACACTTAACTTGAGGCAACTTAAGCCTTCCTGAAACGTCGTTGCAAATAAACAGCAAGAGTGCCAGTTTAATGCTAAAGGAGAGAATCATCGACTTTCATTCGACCGTGCTGACGCTTATAATATGTGCAGTTTTGAAAATGGAATATTTCACATTCCAACTGATAGCATCCATAATTAGGATTTCGTTGAGATCGCCAAAGAGTGTAATTGCTTGTTGGTCAAGATTTTCTTACTGTAGTGTCTGCTGTTTCCGTGGAAACACCAGATGAATGGCATAATACCCATATTTAAAAAAGGACTTAAAACCTGCCACAAAACTATAGATGAATAACCCTCTTAACTACAGTAATGAAACTGCCCACGAGTATTCTTAAGGACAAACTGGAAACGCAAATTACGAATGAGGAAGAACAACAGGGCGTCACAAAGGGACGGTCAATAACAGACGCAGTATTCATAATAAAACAAATAAAAGAAAAAGCTATAGAGTACAATATTTGCTTCATTGACCTAACAAAGGCGTGTGACAGGGTTCGTTTGGAAGACATTCTACATATATTGATAGGCGCCGGCGAACTTAACAAAAATAGTCCATAATCTAAAAAACAACGTGACAAAGGTTTAAGTTCGAGATCGATTCACGGAAAACATCCCAACACCAGGACGAATTAGACAGGGTGACAGCCTAAGTCCCTTTTTGTTTAATCTTCTCATGGACAAAATTATAAATAAAGTAACAGATCTTAACCTCGGATACAGACTGAGCAACAAAAGAATTGGTATGGTGTGTTACGCCGATGATGCAGCACTTAGTGCAAAATCAGAAAACGACCTGCAGAAACAACTCTTTCAGTTCTTCCAAGTAACGCGCCAACTCAATATGAACATTTCTATCAACAAAACCAAATATATGACAATCGCGAAATATCCGCTCAGATGTAAGCTAGTGGTGGAAGACAATCCCATAGAACAGGTGATGCAATTCCGATATCTGGGCATAGACATATCAAGCACCACGACGCAGTTAAAGACCTGAGGAGCCAGATTAACAAAGCATCCGCACTATCAGGAGGCCTACGAGATATAGTCTGCTCAAATCCGTACATGCGCAAAGATAGCAAAATTCGAATCTAGAAGACTTGTATCAGACCCATCATGATGTACGGTACAGAAGTCTGTGAAGACACCAACAAGACGAAGCACATGCTAAGGGTGACCGAAATGAAAATATCGAGAACAATAGTGGGGAAAACAAGAAGAGACAGAGTAAGAAACACAAAAATCAGAGAACAATGCGGAATACAAGATATTGGGGGATGGGGAAGACAACGTAAGAAATAGTGGTACAACCATGTAAGACAGATGCTTCAGAATTAACAGATCAACAGATCTCCAAGAAGTAGAAGTCAACTTCAGCTTCAGAATTAACAAATCAACAGATCTCCAAGAAGTAGAAGTCAACTTCAGCTTAAGAATTAACAAATCAACAGATCTCCTAGAAGTAGAAGAAGAAGAAGTTTCATCTGTCGGTCAAGTACTTTTTCAGTTCCAGTGTCTCGGAATGCTCAGGCAGTCTTTTCTCACCAATAAAGCACCCATAAATTAAAATTTCGTTTATTTTATTCACGCTTGTTTTATTCAAAAAAGTTAACTGGAATTTGTGTGTGGATTTTGGATCCCTGAATAGCTAAACTTCTGGTCTCTTTTTCGCCAAAATCAGTTTTAATTTTTACTCTGTGACACGCAACCCATTGACGTTCTATGACAAAGTGTCTCTCAGTGGCTCAAGCAGTTCCTCAACTTGGTTTCAATGGCCTTGATGTTAGTGAATTAACAAATCAACAGATCTCCAAGAAGTAGAAGAAGAAGAAGTTTCATCTGTCGGTCAAGTACTTTTTCAGTTCCAGTGTCTCGGAATGCTCAGGCAGTCTTTTCTCACCGATAAAGCACCCATAAATTAAAATTTCGTTTATTTTATTCACGCTTGTTTTATTCAAAAAAGTTAACTGGAACTTGTGTGTGGATTTTGGATCCCTGAATAGCTGAACTTCTGGTCTCTTTTTCGCCAAAATCAGTTTTAATTTTTACTCTGTGACACGCAACCCATTGACGTTCTATGACAAAGTGTCTCTCAGTGGCTCAAGCAGTTCCTCAACTTGGTTTCAATGGCCTTGATGTTAGTGTTCTTTTCCGCTTTATTTTTATTGACAGTCACAGCCTTCTTTACCTAGAGATGAGTAGTTGTTTGCCCAGTTCTTCCGGTTTTTGGAGACTCCAGCTGCCTGTCACTCTCTGGACTGCCTGGCATTCCGGAAGCTTTTTGAGTCCCATAGGTATACTTACAAAAACTAGGTTCAATTCTTGATTTGGATTCAAATTACGTAGGTACCCCGTTGAGAGAAATTTTCAATAACGAGGTCAATTGGTGCTTTAGAAGTTTTATGTGGTGATATTACATTAAAAAAAAAAATAAAAAAATATATATATTTTTTTATTTACGATAAAAAATTGAATTGAACATGTATTTACAGTATGTAAATTTTGAGTTTTAAATTTTATTTTTTTCTATATGACAGTGTAGTTCGAGTTCGTTTATAAATGCGCCACTGTAACAGCAGCAATGAGTTTTGAAATTACTTTTATCGCCTAAGACCTCTTTCTTCCTCTTATGGTCTGAGAGGTAGAAAGCGGAATTTAAGTGACAGTGTAAGAAGTGACAATATTTTTAGACCGCTTAAAAAAAAACCATTCCTTTAGAGAAGTTTCCCAATGGAGAGTACTAATAATTTTCATGCATTTGAAAAGACTTTCTAGTTGTAGAACTCAAGAGTTGAACATTTTGGTGATTATTGCTGTTTTTATTGCATATATTTTCGTACTCGAAACTCACTTAAACCACGTTTTTACGTTTATTAAAAATGTGGTTTAATAAGGATGTTAATACGTGTAAAAACTACGTTACGGTTTAATAAGAGTAAAGCGTGGTCTTAATTTTAAAGTACCCTTAAGAGATTGCAGATCAACAGTTCAACACTCAGCTTGCCCAACAATATTAGTTTTTAAGCACCTTAATAGCCGGTTAACCTAACATAAAAAAAAACAACTTTCGACCAAAATTCCGCGGATTCCTGAATTAATTATTAAATTTATTGAGCAGTAATTTGTTTAACACGGACCACGAATCGCTAAATATATTCGACTAATAAGTAATTCGAGAATTTAGTCATTGTATTGTAAACTAAACTTTGAATATTTAACTATATGCATTGTTTAGGTTTAGAATATCGACTACGAAGTGTTCTTATACGACGACGAATTTTTTGTTGTTGTGGTAGTAAATGCAGATTTAACCATATATATGAAATTCATATTCGTTTTGTGTATGGGAATTTCTCGAAATTCCAGTTCTGTTTTGTTACATTATAAGAATCTTAGTTTTGCTTTAATTATTGAGAAGTAGATTGTGTTATTATTAAACATCATATAACAAAATTTTCTCTTTGGACCAACGACGACCCCGTAATAATAGCCCCTAACTTAGTATTAACAGCCAGGACTTCTCAAGGTTTTGGTTTTCTAATCTGCACTCGTAGTACACTATTAGTCCTCATAGTCTTAACAAGTAGCATGCAGGGCGGAAGTCTCCTTATGTTTCACGTCCTAGTCTTTATAATCAAAGCAGCCGCTGATTTATCCAACAAAAACAATGATTACTATTGATGGTAATAAAATTATTGATGATTTGAAACAAGATATGTATGCGTGGTGCAGGTCGGCCTTATAGTATTGTAGCTACCTATATGCGAACCCTTTTTGTTGCAGAAGCAGTAAGTCGCGAAAGAACGAAGACATGGCCCCGTTTCATACAGCGGTAACGTTAACCCCAGACAATAGAGACGGGCAGGAAGTGATCGAAGTGCAAATATTGCCGCAAGATGACAATTGGGGTGAGAACACTACCGCCATAACGGGGAACACTTCTGAACAGTCACAGTCGACCGAAGACGTGAGCAACTGGCCTGGAGAGCCGGACACTGGGATCGGATTCATGTGTCAACGATATGTAGGAGTTTTAACGACCTATGGATTGTCCACCATCGCATTTCTCAGCCCCATTGCTATGGTGGTATTCCCCAAACTGGGTTTCTTTCCAGCTTTGTCCAATCGGTTGGGCCTAGCTGAAGGCGACCGCCTGCTGGCATGCGGCGCTGAGTGCAAGGGTCAACTTGTATCTTTAGCCTTTAAGCTTGTGATTCTCGCCATTGGAGCATGGGCAGTTTTTTTACGTAAACCGCATGCCACTCTGCCAAGGTTCTTTCTATTTCGTGCCGGAATATTGTTCTTCGTTTTGATATGCTGCTTCGTTTACTGGCTGTTTTACATTGTCCAGGTGACTGAGACTGCGAGAGCGGCTACAACTCCCGAAGAAACTGTAGATTATAAGGCCCTTGTGACTTACGCATCAAATCTTACCGACACGTTACTGTTTGTGCATTATTTGGCGGTGGTACTAATTGAAATTCGTCATTTACAACCGCAGTATTACATCAAAATAGTGCGTAGTCCTGATGGTGCCAGCAAAGCGTTTGGCATCGGCCAGTTAAGTATTCAAAGAGCTGCCATTTGGGTTCTAGAGAGATACTACACGGAGTTTCCCATTTACAATCCATACCTGGAACGTATTCCCGTGTCGAAATCTCGCAAGACTTCAACCAGTTTTAAGTTCTACGATGTGGATGGAGGTAATAATACTCAAATTCAACAGTCTCAATCTCGAGCAATGTTAGCTGCACATGCAAGAAGGCGAGACTCCAGTCACAATGAGCGTTTTTATGAGGAACACGAGTATGAAAGGAGGGTGAAGAAACGTAGGGCTCGTCTAGTAACTGCTGCTGAAGAGGCCTTCACGCACATAAAACGCCTGCACCATGACCAACTTTCCTCGATACCGATGGACCCACATGAAGCCGCCCAGGCCATATTCCCATCGATGGCCAGGGCTTTACAGAAATATTTACGAATTACTAGACAACAACCCCGCCATACCGTGGACTCAATTCTAGCCCATCTGGCCAACTGTTTAAGCAACGATTTGACTCCAAAAGCTTTCTTGGAACCGTTTCTAGTGAGCGAACCGGTACTGCAAAACGATAAGGAGCAAAAGGGGGTGCAAACTTGGGCTTTAATCTGCGAAGAGCTGCTTACTAGACCCATGGTCGATGGTACTACGTTCCAGTTGAGGCAGAACGACGTTTCTCTTTTGTGCGTCATTAGGAAGCTTCCTCATTTTAATATTACCGAGGAAGTCGTTGATCCAAAGAGCAATAAGTTTGTGTTGAGGTTGAACTCTGAGACTTCTGTATGACCTTTGTATTCATCGCTCGATCGACTGATTTAGTTTTTTTATATTTTAGTTAGTTATTTTAGTTGTGTGTATATTGAGTGACGGTGTAAATTCCTTCTTTAGTTTTTTCGTTTAATGCCCTTATTTTTTTTTGTAAGATCGGGCGTCATTTTTTTTACATTCATATTATGCAAAGTGGCATAGTTAGGGTACTTATAACTCATTCACTTGTTTTTGCCATCTGGTTACCTTTAAAGCCTTATTTTTTTTGTACCTATCTTTTTTCAGCGCATGTTGAGTACATATGATAAAAATGTCAAGTCAGATTTATATAGCCTACTTGATGTCAATAATGAGTAAATGGGTTATAGGTTTTTGAGTGTTTTGTATTATGAAGCAAAAGTATGTAGAGCGTCGCAGGGAAAAGGCTCAGTATTTTTTTAAATTCTTTACATGGGCATCTTTTTTTCCATATTCCATATCCATCATATTTTTATTAATTCAATGCATTCGTAACAAATGTTGAAATTCACCTCCACTGAGGTGACCCCAAGATAGTGATCGTCGTTAAAATATTTATTGCATTTGTGACGCTTTGCATCAAGGAAGACAAGTTCTGTTTGAAACACTTGTTTCTTAAAATTATTCTGAAGAAAAACAACTCAGGTCAGGGAACCTGTTCAGTTATTCCACTGAACCTCTTGTATCCTGAAATTCTTCATATGAAAATTGTCGAATAGCAGTGCCTCAAACACACTCAGTTCTGTTGAAAGACAAACTATTTATGGATGAGACTGGGGCTTTGTTCTAGTATCTCAGCGATCCTTTAGTTTTTCCATTTAAGTCATTATTAAAAAAAAAATGACCTAGCGATGTTATCATCCAAAATACCTTTAATGCCGGCGGTTGCTGGTTGAACAGTCATAAAGAAAGGAGTGTTCCACAACAAATAACTATTCTGAAGTTACATGTTATTGGACGGTTAAGGATCCTCAAAATTGTGAGTTGCAGTCGCAGTTATCTTTATTTAATTCCTGACCAGTTTGATGACAAATATGAAACTCACACCCATCCGCATTTTTGGAACATTACCTACTTTTTGAAACCTTCTATTTGAATATGAACAACTTCGTTTTTAGTATTTTAAAATGAAAGTTCAGGTAGTCACCTTTTTTAGTAGCTTTATGAATTGTTTCTAGGAAAAAAAAGTTATCAATTTTATGGACAAATTTGAAAAGTTCGGTTCAAACTTTAGTTTTTTTGGATAGTTTTGGCAATATTTGTCAAATACAAAGTTTTACTTCTGCCGCAAAAGCTTGAGGGAGTGTCACAAATATTCTTGATAATGTTCTTTGACGCAGTTTTGTGGTTGAAAGTCAATAGAGATTGCATTTCATACATGCTACGACAGATATTGCATTAATAAAAACGTGATTGTTACAGAATTTTTGGTAGAAATTGAAATTGGTTAAATGGCCTATAAGATAAAACAAAGAAACTTTTCAATTTTAAGTTTTTACAGGTGGCCTATAAGGATGACGTTAAAAATTGACTTTTCCGTCAAAAAAATTTGCCGAACTTGGAAATAGGACCGTGTTCTAAAAATAGCATATTGAAAGTGTGTTTGGGTGGACCTACACGGTACATGGATGGATCTCAGTTTCATTGTGATTCGTGGAAGTTTGAAAACTGTTATTTGTTGAAAAAATGAGAGTTTAGTCATAATTGGATGCATTTTCTTGTGTAATGAGAAAGGCATTGATTCAAATGATAACTTTTTTGGCAGATGTCACATGGTCTGTTCATTAATTGCTGAAACATCATTAATCTTTGCACGCAATCAAATTGCACGTGCAGTAAGAATTGCATAAACATAATGAGCATTTTACTGACTTTTGTGGAAAATTATATGATTTTATCAAATGCATTTTCTTAGAAGAATTTTCTGCTTCTGAAATGATTAAGAGTAGGATTGGTAGGCAGCGAATACATGTAGAGGCTGAGTGGTATTGGCAGGTATGTTGAGTGTGTTCATTTGAAAACGTCGCCTAGTCGACTGTGAAATGTTTAAGAAAAAGATGAAGGAGCAAAAGTCCATTTACTTTGATTATGTCATCCTTTACTGTCAACATTTCTAAGCCTTCTAGATGACTTTTCATATAAACACCCTGTATTTGGAAAAACCGAATTATGTGCTATCTAGGACCGCGTTATATTTATGCACTTTGATTGCATGCAACAGCCAGCTAGAATTCAGTTGTCACCATTGACTACAGCACTTTAAAGTTAGGATTTCTAAAACAATTTTTTTGTTTCTTAACCGATCAATTTGAAATTTGTCACGCTAATTACTCATATTTTGCTCATGCACATAAACATACAAAATCAACTAAAAAGGGCACTTATAATTACTACTGTTTATTGTTACAACCAATTATTGTCTAACACTGTTCAAGACTTTACACTTCGAACTTTACGTCGCTATCTTGTCGACGCCTGGCTTCGCTTTTATACATGACAGGGCTTCTGGAATTGGCTTAATCGTCTGCTGGACATTGGATTGGGCTCCAAAATCGGTACCATGATGACAAAAAGACTCTTCCTCTCGCGCCTGCATGGGGACATTCAAAGAGGCACGAAGCAATAACAGGTACGCCCCTATATAACACTATCTACTTAATAAGATTTTTTCTCTATTTTTTTTTACTCAAAATCTACTTAATTGTTTTTTAGTAAAACGTAGGTACATATTTTAACTGAATACCGACATGACGACCAGATTAACTTTAATTTATTATCGTTTATGCTTAATCTTACAAAATAACTATTTGATGTCGTTACCAACCAGAACATGATCACGGTGTTCCGCAGTGCACAAGCAGACAGATCAGTACGAATGGTCATTGGTTCTCAACAGATTTGTGATAGTGAATCGACATGTGTTTTCTGCATAGGTTATCAGATGATTTAAGTAATTAAATTTGGTTTTATTAGAGTCGTTTCTTGCTATTGTTTGTGAAACTTTTGAAAATGTCGCTTATACATTTTTTTTTTCATTTTGTCTTATGAGTTGACAAAAAACATGGGTTTATCTCCTTGGTTTCTATAACAAGGAGACTCTGGATATGAAGAACCTTTTCCTTGATTTTGACCAAGTTTTTTTCATCATTACAATGGACAAATAAAACACACACTGTCTGAAAATCGGTTAAGATGAGTTTATCATGTTGGATTTTATCAAAGGCGTTTTCAAAGTCTATAAGGCATGCAAAGACGTCTGCGTTAACGTCTCGTGCTCACTATCCCTGTTTCTGTGTTGTCTACTTTCCTCCATAAGATCTAAGATTGAATCTGTCATCCATTGTTGTCTTTTTACCATCCTGTCTGGTCTTAGTTCTTCTGTGACGGAGGTGATAGATACTTTTATTTTATTCCATAGGTCTTCTATCTGTGTGTCGTGGTTGCTGTTTTCAGATATATTTTTTAGTTATCTGTTAGCCTCTCCCTTGTTTGCTGGAATACGTTGTCTTGTTTGAGTTTCCGCATGTCAGCAGTTTTTGAGGGTTTCTTTTTGACTATTTTCTTTAGTCGAAGTTTAGTGCGAGCTGGTACCAGGTTGTGATCTGATAGTATGTCTGCGCCTGGGTACAAGAGACAACCGCGTTGCGATATCTTCTGTTTATCATCACAAAATTGATTTGATTCCTCACGATTCTATGGTTGTTATCGGCTGGAGATCTCCAAGTGTACAGTCTTCTGGGAGGTAGTTTAAGGAAGGTGTTCAAGATTGTGATGTCCATTTCTTATCAGAATTCTACTAACCGTTCTCCTCTTTCATTTCTCACTCCCAGTCCAAACCCACCAACCACATTCTCAACCTTTCCCTGTCCGATCTTAGCGTTCATGTCGCCCAGAATTATGTTAATTTTTTCTTTCTTTGTGTGTTTAAGAGCAGTTCTATGCTGTTCATAGAAATCCTCTATTTCTTGTTCGTTGTTTTCGGATGTCGGTGCATATGACTGTATGATGTTAAGGTCAAATGGCTTAGCCTTGATCTTGATTAACGCGACTCTATTCGAAATAGAGATGAATCCCTTTACGGTCATACTGGTTTGGTTATTAAGAATTCTTGCTACTCCATTTTTGTTCCTGGTGGTATTGTCTCCAGAGAAATATATGTCATGTGTCTGCCTATTATGCAGTGGCCGGAGTCTGGCCATCTTGTTTCAGTCAGAGTGGTTTCATCTCTTTCACTATATTTGCCGCCTTTCCAGCTTGGTACATAGAGACATCATTGGAAGACCGGGGGATTCTTAGCACCCTCTCCCCATTTAAGGGGTGCCCGGGATTGAGGGCCATTGCTTGATTTTGTGTACCCATTGTGATGTCTTGGGGAATATATGTAAGTTAGGTAGTTTCCCTTGGCTTTCCTGACCTTATTTTCAGCCGCTCCTACATGAAGAACAGACGCTGTCGGATCACCGCTCCTAACATGGAGGCCATCGTATCCTAGGTGCTAGTTTTGGTACGCCCCAAGTATTTGATTTCCTCAGTATCAACCATATCTGGGAGGCATTTCCCTATCCGCCACCTTGGGAGGCGCTCGATGGGGGACTAACAACCCCACATGGTCAGCGCAAAATTATTTCTTTTAGAGAGTGAGAGAGAGAGTGACTTAGATCAAGCTGCTGCAAAGCTTGTTGGCTGAACGTAACCACTGTGTCATCAGTTTTATTGCAGACTATCTTCTGCTAATTGTGTTTGTCAACTTCAAACACCGTTTTCACGTTTTATAGTAGATAAGTTCAGCCACATTTTTATGGAATTTGAGAGACAACCGCTGTTTATTGAACCAAACAAACACAACTTCAAAAAGGGTAATCAGATTCACTGGCAGCCTCGAAAGTCTATCGATGTCTGATTAGTCTTATTTAACATTGTGGATTATTTTGAATTTTGGCGGCATTGCATATTATCATGTGGGATGTTTTAGTGCATACTGACAACAATGTTTTGTTCTCTTCTCTTTCAACCATGGCTGCCGCCATAGCCACGGAATTGTGGTCTCAATATTTTCTAATAAATTTCATAGTTTATCAAGCAATACACTCGTATTGATCGGTTTAGCAGGAAAATAAAATATCCGGCATCAGTTGGATGCAAGCAATTCAATGTAGTTAAACTTCAGTTCAAACTTGAGATAAAAGCTAAAGAATCACTCCAAGATAAACCTTGGAGTAAAACTGAAGACATGAAAAGATAGCGAATTACATGTTTTAGTTGGACAGTTTTGTTCCAACCTGAATGCTCTCAAGATGGCAACGAGAAAAATATTCCGACGTGTCGGTATTGATGAAACTTCAGTTTGGAGTTTACGATAGGTTGTAAAACGCAAATATTTGTCGATTTGAAGTTTAAAATCTCTAAATGAAGTTTTACCGATAGTTGCATAATCGTCCTTTAGACTTTTACAACTATGAGTATTGTTTGTAACAATGCAATCTACATCATTACTGGTGTTTTAACTTCAAACTGAAGTTTAACTGATAGTTGTAAAAGTCACCCTTAGGAGTACTTTGTTAATCAGTAAAACAGTTTGCACTTTAACCCGCAGATCGACAAACATTTCCATAAGTAAAAATTCGACGCATCATTATTTTATGGTATTTTCCACCAACAGTTGTTTTCAACTCAACAATCCACGGTTTGTTGCCACAGTCACAAAAAAATCAATATTGAAAAACAACAGTTATTTTCAACTCAACAATTCGCAGTTTCTATCAGACCAATTCACAACAATGGTATGATTGATTTTTGAGTTATCGCCAATAATCTATAAAGCTACGTATTGTTCAATGCCCTGCTCTGATTTTCAACAGGCCCAGCTTGATATTGCGAATTAATACTTTTATGGAAGGTTACGTTCACCATCATGTTCAGAAATATATATTGGGTCGAGGCTATTGGCTTATTTTTGTCCAGGCCCTTTCCTTTTCTTTTATTATTAGGATAACTATAATATTAATTATTTAGTCTTTGACTTTAATATGAGGATAATATGTTCGCGGGGCATAGGTACAGTGCATATAGAAGTCATTTGAAAAGTAGTTTCACACATATGTAAAAGTGGAAATTTTTAAAAGGATCTGATGTTCTGTTTTTTGGTAACATATTATGTTGTTAGACTCTAGATTTTTTCATGAATTTTGCTTGTGGATGTGGCAATAGTACCATTATTTGGTTAGTTCAGGTTTAGTACACCAGGTTGTACTTATTTTGTTTTAGTTTTTTTTTAGCTTTTCTGTATATTATCGAGGCATTTACGATAGCCATTTCTGTCAAAAATGGAAGGGTTTTTCGATACCATTTTATGTTCTTACGTAAGCAGGATGCATAAAGTATTATTTGATGTGACAAAACTATTCCTGCTTTGCCCTGATATATTCTAAGATATATTAAACTTTATTTCTTCGTCCCTTGTTTCTTCGTTTTGGTTCTCATTTATTTCTTCTTTTAAGTTTTCCTTGACACTTTGAATCACTCGCCTCTCGGGTAGGCAAATGGGTGGTGTAGTTAGTACTAATGAGGGGCATTTTTAGTTGAAAGTGGTATCTTTTGACCTCGGTACTACTACACCATGTTGTTCCCGATTTGATATCTTATTTTTCTTTTCTTAGTTTGACTTTGATAATTTTTTTGGAAATATTTTTTCCATAAATGGGAGACATAAGTATTTAAGATATAACCACTAAATTTTGTTTGTCTACCATTTTCTTTTGTCATTTCACAGCCTATTAGATGACTTTTTCAAATGAACACCCCCCTATAATATAGGGGTCATGTTGATAAAAATAGAATGAAATAGCTGCGTTGTAATTTATTCGATTTTTCTATCTTCTTGCCCATTAGGATAATATTATGTTATTAAGTTCAAATGGCATTATTTTCACATGATATGAAATTGTCGCTGTTATTCGGTGAAAATTGCCCTGCAGCTTTATGAGGAAAATAGTCGATACATTTGTTTAATGAGTGTAAACATAATGACAGGTAAAATTAAACTAACTGCCTATATTTCCGGATTGTAATACTTATCCTCACTATGTACCACGTAGTACATCAGTGGAATTATTATCAAATCTTAGTGCAAATCCAAGGCGGCTCAAAATGCTCAAACAAAGCTCTGGAGTCATCTGAGGGTGATAGACTCGTGATTATCTGCTTATATGCACATTTCTTAGTGGTAAACTCGAAATCGATGGCGTGAGCCACTTGTGTATTATGCTCTGATGTTTCTCCAATACTTTGTTTTGGTTTAATTTAATCGTTAAGTCCGTTAATTTCATGCTTGTAAAAACAAGAAAATTAATGAGAAACATGAGAAATTAAGAATTAATGTTATGCGCGGCGAATATTTTTGAAAAAGGCGGTATAATTTAATTGCGGTATTCAGTAGGTACTGCTATGAAATTTTATTACAGTACTCCGTACCGCAATGAAATTTTATTACGATACTCAGTAATGCAATAAAATTTTATTACGGTACTCAATACTGTAATGAATTTTCATTGCGGTACTCAGTACTGTAATAGTTATTTACGTTATAAGTCCGTTAAATATATTTTTGCAGTAGGAGTAAGATGTTCTGGAATTTCGAAACGAGTACTGTAAAAAGTTACCGGACGTGTACAACATTTTATTTCATATTTATTAAAAAGAGGAAAGATTAATTTAATACGCGGCAAATATTTTTAAAAATCCGGAATAGTTTCATTACGGTATCCAGTATTGCAATAAAATGTTATTACGGTAGTCAACACCCTAAAATATCATTACAGTACCCAGTACTGTAAAAAGCTATTTACTTCATACTGTATCATTTAGGACACTTTTAAGTATTTCATTTTTTTCCGATAAATAGCTTTGTACAGGACTGAAGAGATTTTACGATATTGATTACCGTAATGAAATTTTTACGGTATTGAGTACCGTAATGAAATTACGGTATAGGATATTCTAATGAAACTATACCGGATTTCTCAAAAATATATTCGTTCATATAAAATGTCCTAAATAATACAGTATGAAATTAAATTTTATTTCATACTGTCAAATTTCGGTACTCAGTACTGTAAAAAGCTATTTACTGGACTAAAATCAAGTAAGTACGTAAAAGTGTCGTAAATGATACAGTATGAAGTAAAAATATTTTACAGCTATTTTAAGGTAAAAATCAGGTTGTGAGTGAACCCTAAATTATTTGAATATATTTTTAAGAATTTTGTTTATGTATTTAACCTAAGATGTGAATTCCATAGTTTCATATCATAAACTTTTTGGAGGTGCATAACCTCGTAATAATGTGTCTTTCTACTAATTAATCAGATCGTAGTGGTGACAATAATACATTGTGAGAAGTAGTTAAAGAAATTACCTTGTATCCGAGTTGCTATAGCAGCTATGGACAAACGCGTTGTTGTCACCCATTCATATCAATATTATAAAATAATAAAGGTAGATTGGAGAGTTAGCTTAAGAAAAAGAAAATTATTAAGTATATTTTGCAATTTCCAGAAATTTCCAACGGTTGTGAAGCCTACATTTTTGTACCATACAGGTCTAATCAAACCAATGCGGGATTGCGGTAGTAGCGGGAACGAATGCGAAATAATTGCGGGACATAAATCATATCCCGTTGTTGATTTTTATCCCGCCATTGTTTTGCTTCCATTCTCGCTTCCGCACTCCTGCAGTTTTAAAAGCTTTAGCCATGAGTACTAAATACTGTCTTAAAGCATTTTACTTGTATATCGAAACTTCGCACCTAAAATGAATTATTTTTAAAAAATCTTTCCAAACAAAGGATGCTAGTAAGTACTTAAAGTTAACTTTTAGATCTTTACAAAAATAAGTTTTGAAGCTTTTCTATTGCAGTGTAGCTAAATATAAGAAAACTGTCAAAAACTTCTATTTTTAGGGTAATGGATCCAAATGATTATTAATATTACGCTAGGTATAATGTAGGTATCTTTAATTAGTCAAATTTGTGCTATTCTTAAAGGTAAATTTTGCCATATTTACATATCCCAGAGTAGAAGTGTAACGAGATGTGCATTGTCAGGCATGTAATTTTTATTACGCACTTTTTTCTTGTGCTGGTGTCATAATTGAAAAACCATCATGTTAAACTCATATGTACTCATTGATTAATAAAATTATTTAACATATTTTTACAGAATTAACGAAAATGAACATCTTTGTCTGTATTCTATCACACTGTGGCAAAAAAGTAGCTCCTACTTACTGCTATAACCTGTAACTTATATGTCTATGAGCAAATCCCCCGAATAAGGGTCGAGTACAAGTTACAACTTGAATGTAAAAAGTAAAATCCTATTGTATTCAAAGAAAAAAACAAAAGGTTTGTAAAAGAATGTTTTTCATCTAATAAACGAAAAATGACCAAAGTTAGTAATAGCTACTATATAATAATTGGCTATAGCATTTATTTTTTTAGTGATATTGAAAGTTACATTGCATTATGCACTACTCTTTTGCACCAGGCTGAAGTTAGATTCAGATTTAGATTCAATATTCAGATTTTTACAACGGACCAGATAAGTACTGAACATAATGAAAAAAATATATATAAATGGGTTCTGACAAACTACCATGCACGCATATGCACTTTTTAAACCCTACTCGAGACTTACGCGAAATAAATTCGTAAGGGGTAAAATCTACCCCCTCTTGGAAAAGCAATCAAATTCAAAATTCTGCAAATATGACGTTGTGCACTACTCTAGTAAGGAGAAGGAGGCAGGCCTATATGCATATTGTAACACCCTATGTGAGATTCATTCGAAATAACTTCGTAGGGGGTATAAATTACCCCCACCCCGAAAAGAAGTAAAACTCAAAACAGCGCAAACCTGACGTTGTGCACTATTCTAGTAAATAGTAGGAGGGAGGCCTAGATGCACTTTATCACACACTATGCGAGATTCATTCCAAATAACTTCGTGGGGGTAGAAATTACCCCCACCCCGAAGAGCAATAAAACTCAAAATAGCGCAAACCTGACGTTGTGCACTATTCTAGTAAATAGTAGGAGGGAGGCCTAGATGCACTTTATCACACACTATGCGAGATTCATTCCAAATAACTTCGTGGGGGTAGAAATTACCCCCACCCCGAAGAGCAATAAAACTCAAAATAGCGCAAACCTGACGTTGTGCACTATTCTAGTAAACATTAGGAGGGAGGCCTAGATGCACTTTATCACACCCTATGCAAGATTCATTCGAAATAACTTCGTGAGGGTAGAAACTACCCCTACCACGAAAAGAAATAAAACTCAAAATAGCGGAAACCTGACGTTGTGCTCTATTCTAGTAAATAGTATGAGGGAGGCCTAGATGCACTTTATAACACCCTATGCAAGATTCATTCGAAATAACTTCGTGGGGGGTAGAAATTACCCCCACACCAAAAAGCAATAAAACTCAAAATAGCGGAAACCTGACGTTGAGCACTATTCTAGTAAATAGTATGAGGGAGGTCTAGATGCACTTTATCACACCCTATGCAAGATTCATTCGAAATAACTTCGTGGGGGGTAGAAACTACCCCCACCCCAAAAAGCAATAAAACTCACAATAGCGGAAACCTGACGTTGTGCACTATTCTAGTAAATAGCATGAGGGAGGTCTAGATGCACTTTATCACACCCTATGCAAGATTCATTCGAAATAACTTCGTGAGGGTCGAAACTACCCCCACCACGAAAAGCAATAAAACTCAAAATAGCGCAAACCTGACGTTGTGCACTATTCTAGTAAATAGTAGGAGCGAGGACTAGATGCACTTTATCACACCCTATGCAAGATTCATTCGAAATAACTTCGTGAGGGTAGAAATTACCCCCACCCCGAAAAGCAATAAAACTCAAAATAGCGCAAACCTGACGTTGTGCACTATTCTAGTAAATAGTATGAGTGACGCCTAGATGCACTTTATAACACCCTATGCAAGATTCATTCCAAATAACTTCGTGGGGGTAGAAATTACCCCTACCCCGAAAAGCAATAAAACTAAAAATAGCGGAAACCTGACGTTGTGCACTATTCTAGTAAACAGTAGGAGGGAGGCCTAGATGCACTTTATAACAACCTATGCAAGATTCATTCGAAATAACTTCGTGAGGGTAGAAACTACCCCCACCACGAAAAGCAATAAAACTCAAAATAGCGGAAACCTGACGTTGTGCACTATTCTAGTAAATAGTATGAGGGAGGCCTAGATGCACTTTATAACACCCTATGCAAGATTTATTAGAAATAACTTCGTGAGGGTCGAAACTACCCCCACCACGAAAAGCAATAAAACTCAAAATAACGCAAACCTGACGTTGTGCACTATTCTAGTAAATAGTAGGAGCGAGGACTAGATGCACTTTATCACACCCTATGCAAGATTCATTCGAAATAACTTCGTGAGGGTCGAAACTACCCCCACCACGAAAAGCAATAAAACTCAAAATAGCGCAAACCTGACGTTGTGCACTATTCTAGTAAATAGTTGGAGCGAGGACTAGATGCACTTTATCACACCCTATGCAAGATTCATTCGAAATAACTTCGTGAGGGTAGAAATTACCCCCACCCCGAAAAGCAATAAAACTCAAAATAGCGCAAACCTGACGTTGTGCACTATTCTAGTAAATAGTATGAGTGACGCCTAGATGCACTTTATAACACCCTATGCAAGATTCATTCCAAATAACTTCGTGGGGGTAGAAATTACCCCTACCCCGAAAAGCAATAAAACTAAAAATAGCGGAAACCTGACGTTGTGCACTATTCTAGTAAACAGTAGGAGGGAGGCCTAGATGCACTTTATAACAACCTATGCAAGATTCATTCGAAATAACTTCGTGAGGGTAGAAACTACCCCCACCACGAAAAGCAATAAAACTCAAAATAGCGGAAACCTGACGTTGTGCACTATTCTAGTAAATAGTATGAGGGAGGCCTAGATGCACTTTATAACACCCTATGCAAGATTCATTAGAAATAACTTCGTGAGGGTAGAAACTACCCCCACCCCGAAAAGCAATAAAACTAAAAATAGCGGAAACCTGACGTTGTGCACTATTCTAGTAAACAGTAGGAGGGAGGCCTAGATGCACCTTATCACACCCTATGCAAGATTCATTCGAAATAACTTCGTGAGGGTAGAAACTACCCCACCACGAAAAGCAAAAAAACTCAAAATACCGGAAACCTGACGTTGTGCACTATTCTAGTAAATAGTAGGAGGGAGGCCTAGATGCACTTTATAACACCCTATGCAAGATTCATTCGAAATAACTTCGTGGGGGGTAGAAATTACCCCCACACCAAAAAGCAATAAAACTCAAAATAGCGGAAACCTGACGTTGAGCACTATTCTAGTAAATAGTATGAGGGAGGTCTAGATGCACTTTATCACACCCTATGCAAGATTCATTCGAAATAACTTCGTGGGGGGTAGAAACTACCCCCACCCCAAAAAGCAATAAAACTCACAATAGCGGAAACCTGACGTTGTGCACTATTCTAGTAAATAGCATGAGGGAGGTCTAGATGCACTTTATCACACCCTATGCAAGATTCATTCGAAATAACTTCGTGAGGGTCGAAACTACCCCCACCACGAAAAGCAATAAAACTCAAAATAGCGCAAACCTGACGTTGTGCACTATTCTAGTAAATAGTAGGAGCGAGGACTAGATGCACTTTATCACACCCTATGCAAGATTCATTCGAAATAACTTCGTGAGGGTAGAAATTACCCCCACCCCGAAAAGCAATAAAACTCAAAATAGCGCAAACCTGACGTTGTGCACTATTCTAGTAAATAGTATGAGTGACGCCTAGATGCACTTTATAACACCCTATGCAAGATTCATTCCAAATAACTTCGTGGGGGTAGAAATTACCCCTACCCCGAAAAGCAATAAAGCTAAAAATAGCGGAAACCTGACGTTGTGCACTATTCTAGTAAACAGTAGGAGGGAGGCCTAGATGCACTTTATAACAACCTATGCAAGATTCATTCGAAATAACTTCGTGAGGGTAGAAACTACCCCCACCACGAAAAGCAATAAAACTCAAAATAGCGGAAACCTGACGTTGTGCACTATTCTAGTAAATAGTATGAGGGAGGCCTAGATGCACTTTATAACACCCTATGCAAGATTCATTAGAAATAACTTCGTGAGGGTAGAAACTACCCCCACCCCGAAAAGCAATAAAACTAAAAATAGCGGAAACCTGACGTTGTGCACTATTCTAGTAAACAGTAGGAGGGAGGCCTAGATGCACCTTATCACACCCTATGCAAGATTCATTCGAAATAACTTCGTGAGGGTAGAAACTACCCCACCACGAAAAGCAAAAAAACTCAAAATACCGGAAACCTGACGTTGTGCACTATTCTAGTAAATAGTAGGAGGGAGGCCTAGATGCACTTTATCACACCCTATGCAAGATTCATTCGAAATAACTTCGTGAGGGTAGAAACGACCCCACCACGAAAAGCAAAAAAACTCAAAATACCGGAAACCTGACGTTGTGCACTATTCTAGTAAATAGTAGGAGGGAGGCCTAGATGCACTTTATCACACCCTATGCAAGATTCATTCGAAATAACTTCGTGAGGGTAGAAACTACCCCCACCCCGAAAAGCAATAAAACTAAAAATAGCGGAAACCTGACGTTGTGCACTATTCTAGTAAATAGTAGGAGGGAGGCCTAGATGCACTTTATCACACCCTATGCAAGATTCATTCTAAATAACTTCGTGAGGGTAGAAATTACCCACACCCCGAAAAGCAATATGACTCAGGATAGCGTAATCCTGACGTTGTACACTATTCTAGTAAAGAGAGCGAGGGAGATGCACATAATAACACCCTATGTGGGATTTATTGGAAATAACTTCGTTGGGGGGATGATGTAAAATTTCAAATTTTTATGTTCTGCCTTTTCTCAATAAGCTATTTTTTCCTTATCGTTTTCAGGTCAGGAGTAGGCCAACATCCATATTTCGGGACCTTTTCGCCAATTTTTTTATTAAAGCACTCTGATTTTTTATTGAGAGCGAAACATAAAATGTGTGAAATTCTTGTTGCTGATATCGTTTCAATCGTGGTAGTTCGGACAAGTGGTAAAGAATCTTACTGTTTTCTGTCATTTGTTGACTTATTGTCTGCGGATTGATACCGATTCAAAAAAATTAAAAGTAAGTGCCGTTTTTTCTAGTATACTAGCATTCAAAAAATATGATATCATTATTGTTGATACTCGTTACTTATAATAGCAATATTAAATAACATAACCTTTCTAGAGGCAAAGGGGAATTGAGTATTGCCCTCGCAGATAGCCAACATCAATATCTCTAGACGGTTTAGTCATTTTTGTAGAACTTATACAGAGGGAATCAAAATATTCTTAAAAATTTTGTTAGTATTATTTTTAAATCGTCGTAATTCGCGAACAAGTTGACGGATTATTATTTTTATTCTTTGTATCGAAAGTATTATCTACAAATTGTTTCACATCAAGGGAGTTTTCCAAAAGTGATTACTGAATTACAGGTACGGACTTGACAAAGTAAATATACGGGGTGAATCATAATGGGTGGTCGAAAATGAAATCTCATATTTTTTGGTCGATTTTAAGGGCGGTCTGTCATACAATTGTGTTACCTATTGACCTTCGTTAAAAAGTTACAGGGTGTTGAATTCAGAATTTCAATATTCGTGTGTCTTGATTATTCCGAAAGCGTAAGAGATATTTAATTGGCATTTTGAACATTTTGATTGCTATAGAAGGCGCACTTTTTGCATTAAATAATTATTTTTATTTCCGCCAGTTTCGCACTTAACAGCATGTCGATTTGTATCATTTGAAAAAAAAGTAGCACGTCACTGATTTTTTGAAAAATAAACCTTAGCTTTTTAATACCCATCCTAGTGTAAAGAAAACAGCCCTCTTCGGGTTTTTAGTACAACACACCGTTTTCGAGTAAATAAATAAAAACCATTGTTATACATGTAAGTACAGCCGCGAATAATTACATCTTGATGAAAAATCTAAAATACACGATTAATTACGGCTTGAATCATATTGCAAACCAATAGTATTTTAATGGGCATTAAAAAACTAAATTTAATTTTTCGAAAAACCAGTGACGTCCCACTTTTTTTTTCAAATAATACATGTCGACGTGGTGTTAGGTGCGCCACTGGCCGAAACAAAAATAGTTATTTATTGCAAAAAGTGCGCCTTCTATAGCAGTCAAAACGTACAAAATTTCAATAAAATATCTCTTACCCTTTCGGAATAATCAAGATATATGTATTTTGAAATTCTAACTTCAACACCCCGTAACTTTTTAACGAAGCTCGATAGGTGACACAAATGTATGACAAACTCCCCTTAAAATCGACCAAAGAATATGAGATTTCATTTTCGTCCTCCCATTATGACTCACCCTGTATATCTTTGAGGCCCAATATCTCCCTTAGGAGTGGCGAGAAGAGGTTAGCTGACAAACTACTGTTATTTGGACCTGCATCTAACATTGTATTTTCAACAACATTGTATTTTCAACAAAATCTGGAGAGTTTCTTATAAAGGTGCATGCAGCTGAAAATAATGGGGGGCCAGTCCGTTCTTGTCTTTTTGATAAGAATAGAAGCCGGGTTTTAGTGGCGAATAATGGTTATTATTTCGGTAAAACATTACACCAAAAAATCGTCCAAATATAAATACAAAGTGGTTCAAAATTTTCAGCCAAAAACTGTAAACAACTTTACATTGATTGCAACGTACGTACGTATTTGAGGACCTATGTCACCCTACGAGTGACGTTAGGAAAAAAAGTTATATGATAAATTACCGTTATTTTGACCTGCCCTATACGTTCCCGAAAAATTGTCACGTACTCATGGGACACCCTGTAGGCTACGCATAGATGAACTCAACAGAGAGAAAAAATTAGGTAGGTAGTTATAGCATCTCTACTTCATTGGGCAATGGGTCGGCTCGACGTTGATCGCCGTCAGCCGAGCAAGTAATTCAAATGCCATAAAATATTTCAAATACCCCTAAAGTATTTCAAATACTACAAAGTATTTCAAACACCAAGCATCAAATATCGAAATTCAAAAGTAATTGAAATAAATGCTTCAAATACCAAAAGTTCTTGAATAACTTTTCAAAATTATCCTATTTTAAATACTGCCCAGCTCTGCTTATAATAGTGTACCCTATTATCAATTTTTGCGTTTTATTTCATGTATTAAAAAAGATTAAATTGCAATTTTCACGAACAACAGTACTTTATTGGCAACAAATAAAGCTTTTCAAGGTGGGGTGATTTCTACCCTCACGAAGTTATTCCGAATAAATCTTGCATTGATCAAATGTTGAGTGATACAGTGCATCTAGGCCTCACTCCTACTATTTACTAGAATAGTGCACAACGTCAGGTTTGCGCTAGGTTAGTTGTATTCCATTTTGGGGTGGGGGTAATTTCTAATCTCACGAAGTTATTTCTAATGAATCTTGCATAGGGTGTTATAAAGTGCATCTAGGCCTCCCTCATACTATTTACTAGAATAGTGCACAACGTCAGGTTTCCGCTATTTTGAGTTTTATTGCTTTTCGTGGTGGGGGTAGTTTCTACCCTCACAAAGTTATTTCGAATGAATCTCGCATAGGGTGTGATAAGGTGCATCTAGGCCTCCCTCCTACTGTTTACTAGAATAGTGCACAACGTCAGGTTTCCGCTATTTTTAGTTTTATTGCTTCTCGGGGTGGGGGTAGTTTTTACCCTCACGAAGTTATTTCTAATGAATCTTGCATAGGGTGTTATAAAGTGCATCTAGGCCTCCCTCATACTATTTACTAGAATAGTGCACAACGTCAGGTTTCCGCTATTTTGAGTTTTATTGCTTTTCGTGGTGGGGGTAGTTTCTACCCTCACGAAGTTATTTCGAATGAATCTTGCATAGGTTGTTATAAAGTGCATCTAGGCCTCCCTCCTACTGTTTACTAGAATAGTGCACAACGTCAGGTTTCCGCTATTTTTAGTTTTATTGCTTTTCGGGGTGGGGGTAGTTTCTACCCTCACGAAGTTATTTCGAATGAATCTTGCATAGGGTGTGATAAAGTGCATCTAGGCCTCCCTCATACTATTTACTAGAATAGTGCACAACGTCAGGTTTCCGCTATTTTGAGTTTTATTGCTTTTCGTGGTGGGGGTAGTTTCTACCCTCACGAAGTTATTTCGAATGAATCTCGCATAGGGTGTGATAAGGTGCATCTAGGCCTCCTTCCTACTGTTTACTAGAATAGTGCACAACGTCAGGTTTCCGCTATTTTTAGTTTTATTGCTTTTCGGGGTGGGGGTAGTTTCTACCCTCACGAAGTTATTTCTAATGAATCTTGCATAGGGTGTTATAAAGTGCATCTAGGCCTCCCTCATACTATTTACTAGAATAGTGCACAACGTCAGGTTTCCGCTATTTTGAGTTTTATTGCTTTTCGTGGTGGGGGTAGTTTCTACCCTCACGAAGTTATTTCGAATGAATCTTGCATAGGTTGTTATAAAGTGCATCTAGGCCTCCCTCCTACTGTTTACTAGAATAGTGCACAACGTCAGGTTTCCGCTATTTTTAGTTTTATTGCTTTTCGGGGTGGGGGTAGTTTCTACCCTCACGAAGTTATTTCGAATGAATCTTGCATAGGGTGTGATAAAGTGCATCTAGGCCTCCCTCATACTATTTACTAGAATAGTGCGCAACGTCAGGTTTGCGCTATTTTGAGTTTTATTGCTTTTTGGGGTGGGGTAGTTTCTACCCTCACGAAGTTATTTCGAATGAATCTCGCATAGGGTGTGATAAGGTGCATCTAGGCCTCCCTCCTACTGTTTACTAGAATAGTGCAAAACGTCAGGTTTCCGCTATTTTTAGTTTTATTGCTTTTCGGGGTGGGGGTAGTTTCTACCCTCACGAAGTTATTTCTAATGAATCTTGCATAGGGTGTTATAAAGTGTATCTAGGCCTCCCTCATACTATTTACTAGAATAGTGCACAACGTCAGGTTTCCGCTATTTTGAGTTTTATTGCTTTTTGGTGTGGGGGTAATTTCTACCGCCCACGAAGTTATTTCTAATGAATCTTGCATAGGGTGTTATAAAGTGCATCTACGCCTCCCTCATACTATTTACTAGAATAGTGCACAACGTCAGGTTTCCGCTATTTTGAGTTTTATTGCTTTTCGTGGTGGGGGTAGTTTCTACCCTCACGAAGTTATTTCGAATGAATCTTGCATAGGTTGTTATAAAGTGCATCTAGGCCTCCCTCCTACTGTTTACTAGAATAGTGCACAACGTCAGGTTTCCGCTATTTTTAGTTTTATTGCTTTTCGGGGTGGGGGTAGTTTCTACCCTCACGAAGTTATTTCGAATGAATCTTGCATAGGGTGTGATAAAGTGCATCTAGACCTCCCTCATACTATTTACTAGAATAGTGCACAACGTCAGGTTTGCGCTATTTTGAGTTTTATTGCTTTTTGGGGTGGGGGTAGTTTCTACCCTCACGAAGTTATTTCGAATGAATCTCGCATAGGGTGTGATAAGGTGCATCTAGGCCTCCCTCCTACTGTTTACTAGAATAGTGCAAAACGTCAGGTTTCCGCTATTTTTAGTTTTATTGCTTTTCGGGGTGGGGGTAATTTCTACCCCCACGAAGTTATTTGGAATGAATCTCGCATAGTGTGTGATAAAGTGCATCTAGGCCTCCCTCCTACTATTTACTAGAATAGTGCACAACGTCAGGTTTGCGCTATTTTGAGTTTTATTGCTCTTCGGGGTGGGGGTAATTTCTACCCCCACGAAGTTATTTGGAATGAATCTCGCATAGTGTGTGATAAAGTGCATCTAGGCCTCCCTCCTACTATTTACTAGAATAGTGCACAACGTCAGGTTTGCGCTGTTTTGAGTTTTACTTCTTTTCGGGGTGGGGGTAATTTATACCCCCTACGAAGTTATTTCGAATGAATCTCACATAGGGTGTTACAATATGCATATAGGCCTGCCTCCTTCTCCTTACTAGAGTAGTGCACAACGTCATATTTGCAGAATTTTGAATTTGATTGCTTTTCCAAGAGGGGGTAGATTTTACCCCTTACGAATTTATTTCGCGTAAGTCTCGAGTAGGGTTTAAAAAGTGCATATGCGTGCATGGTAGTTTGTCAGAACCCATTTATATATATTTTTTTCATTATGTTCAGTACTTATCTGGTCCGTTGTAAAAATCTGAATATTGAATCTAAATCTGAATCTAACTTCAGCCTGGTCTCTTTTGCCACACTGTGTGTATATCGATACATACTGGGTCTATTCTGAGAGTTGCAACAAAACGTGACCAAAACAGAGATCCAATAACTATGCAACGCAAATTATTATCACTTACACTTCATATTCTTTGTACTCGTCAATGTTATGCTCATAATGACATACTAATTCAGCCATTTAGTATTTAAACACATCATAATCAATTTGACATTTACCTACTTAAGTATTTTTCAATGTATGCATGTTAAAATTAACTTATAGTAAATTATCTTTTGATATGCAATGTGATCTTGTGATGTTTTTATACCTAACTACTCAAAACGTACACTATTTGTAGCACAACATTAATAGATATAGTTTGTAATATACTATTTTGTGTAAGTATCTTATTAATAATTAATAAATGTATTTGATGTACCTAAATGTTGTAATTATTACTCACTCGTGGAAAAGGGCTGACATGATTTTCATAGGGAATTTCAGTGGCAGAAGCAATTTTATACAAAGTTACTTCTATGAATCCTCAGAATTTAGTAAATCAATTTAATTCTCAATTTTAAAAGTATCAAAGCGTACCTATAGATTAAAAATAAGTACCTAAAGAAATAGAAATTGTAGAAGAACGATAAATCAAAACGTTTGACACCAAACCTTTAATATTTAAATTTTTTAACAAACAAAATTTAACACTGGTTGGCACGTAGGCTTCTAGATTCTTGGACCCTTGTGGTTGTATGGCTGGTTGTTCTGGCTGTTTTTTCAAAATTTTCATTAAAAAAATTTTAACTCTCGACTTCAAAGTAACAGTGCATAAAGGAAAAAAAAACTGCAACAAACTTCGAACCAAAACAGTACATCGTTTTGTGGTAAGTCATTGTCACCCTCACATTTCCTCCTTTTCTTACTTTTCTTACCCTTTTGCCCCTTCTTAACCTATCACCATATGCATCGTAGGTTTCACTTTTGACGCTCTTTTGCTTTGAGTTACCGACTTTATTCTATACTTTAATAATTCCTCAATACGTTTATGTTTCAACATTTTATTTTGTACTTGTAGTAATGTTTATCTTTTTTTTTCATTTATTCCTTTATACCATTCCTTCCTGCTAGTGTACAAATATAACTTTAAATTAAGTGTTCCGTATGTTGTAGTACTCTGATGAAGGCACCAATTTGTGTCGAAACGTCAAAATAAACAACGAAGTTAGAAGCACCCGCTGTAACTTACTTTAGTCAAAAAAAAGGACCAGAACCCAAGATGACAACCAGCCAAAATTTAACACATTACAATGTTTCAAAAATGTCAACAAAACAAAACTTGTTTCGATGAAGAGTTTATAAAAAAACAAAAATATAGAAGCAGGTGTTCAAGCCGAATTTAATGCCCGATTATATCTTTGTAAGAGATATGCAAAAATTGCAAAAACATTTTTTTTGTAGTTTTAAAAGTAGTTTTTGATTTCTGGCCCTAATTCTTAACTGACTTTTTTGAAAAACACCAAACTCGATTTCTGAACAAAGATTCCTGGTATCTGGTGTCAGTTTTTCTCTAACAGTTTTAAGAGTTCGTTAATGGTTATCCCTAATACCGCTTATATAGTATCATAAAAAGTCACCTATCAGAGCATAAGAATAGATAATATAGCTCAATCAATTATCAATTATTTATATACCTATATATATATAATCCTAAAACTCAATGTTGTTATACACTTTTTTTGTCTACTTTGTTTATCCTATTGATTCCTAAACAAAAATGGCTGGAAAATAGTATACAGGGTGGCCCACTATATACGACACGGTCTCTTAACGGAAAACGGCTAAATATTTTTCGGCGATTTTTTACAGACATACACAGGTTGATTAAAAGAACCATTTAAAAATATTTGATATTATACAGGGTGCTCAAAAAAAAAGAGATACATATCAAACATATGTTTTATCTTATGGAATACCCTGTATTTTAAATCATTTTTGAATACTAGAGGTAAAATAAAGGCAACTTACTGCTATGTATCCTATACCTAATATTAATAGTTTTGGAAATATTTGAATATTTCTAATATTGTAAGATAGATTTAAAAAAATTTTTATATCTAAAACACATAGGCTTTTTTTACGAAATTCATTTCAATTAAGAGTAGAGATTCAATAATTTAAGATTAAACATCTTTATTATTTAAAAAAATATTACAGGGTGATAATTAACTATCAAAAATAACGGCCATTTTTAAGGTCAGATTACTTGATTATTTTAAATAGCACACCCTGTATGTAATAATAGAATACGATACAACATTTTAGTCTCTTTTGATCTGTATTAGGGGTTCGTATACCTATCTCTAATATTTTCTTAGTAATTTCACTTAAACTGATACGATTATCCAGTAATGTTAATATTTCTCTTAAACTAAGGTGGCGTTGATTTATCGGTCGATGTTTTTATTGGCGTTGCCATGGTTATTGTTATTGTGTTATTTAAAGCTAGTTTTAATCCGTCACGTTTTCGTTTATTATTGAAACTTGAGAAATTGTTTAAAATGAGAACCTACAGTAAACAAGAAAGAATTGACATGATTCTTGTAATTGGCGAATGTGAAGAGAATTGCTTTTTAGCTTCTCGAGTTTATGCTCAAAAATATCCAACACGGAAGCGTCCAAACAAGGCTGTATTTCAAAGATTACTGCAAAATTTTCGCCGAACTGGAAACGTTTCCTACGAAAAAGTTAGAAGGGTAAAACATGTGACTGGTAATGAGGCAACTGAATTTAGAGTACTTACATCCATTGTTGAAAACCCGCTTGTGAATCAGCGTAAGATTGCATCGCAAACAGCTAATGTAAATAGAAGCAGTACTCAAAGGATATTAAAACAACATAAATTCCATCCATACCGCATTCAGATGCATCAGGAGCATTTTGAAATAGACTTCCATCGGAGGCTTGAGTTTTGTTTGTGGTGTCTTGATAAGGTTGGGGAGGAAGATGACTTTTTAAAATATATAAAAGTAGCCTAAATATTTCAAAAACCGTCAATATTAGGTATAGGAAACATAGCAGTAAGTAGCTTTTATTTTACATCTAGAGTTCAAAATTGGTCTAAAATACAGGGTGTTCTATAAGAAAAAACATATGTTTGATATATATCTTTTTTTTGGAGCACCCTGTAGAATACCAAACATTTTTAAATTGTTCTTTTAATCAACCTGTATATGACTGTAAAAAATCGCGAAAAAATATTTAGTCGTTTTCCGTTAAAAGACCGTGTCGTATATGGTGGGCCACCCTGTATTGTGCACTAGTGTCCAAAATTGCACTTTTTACATGAGTGTGACCGCCGTAGGCGACTGACAAAGACTTTGCTTCATAAATGATCATTCGTATTATAAAATATATGCAAGGCGTGTGCAAAGCAATCAGGAGCGTGCGCAAAGAGGACTTTGCACACGCTTCTGTATGAGAGCGTTTGCAATATGCACTTTACGCACGCTATTGGCAATATGCCATTTTCAACGGTAGTTAGTATTTGTGTTCGGTAGTTAGTGCGCATTTGGTCATTTTCGAGGCTGTCGAAGAAAAAAAAGAGTATTAACGATTTGTTTCAAACTTTATAGTTTTCATATATTATCTTTTTTTGCAAAATATTGTGAAATAAATCAGTTACAATACTTTTTGTACAATTCCTCGTTAGTTCAAAATTTCAAACAACACATGTAATCAACAATGTATAGAAGTTTTTACAATTATGAGAAGTTTTTATTAATTTTTTCTTACACACCATAAGTTATCTCAGACAGACACCCAAAAATGCGAACACTCAGATTTGAAAATAATAACTGAAACTCTTCTTGCTATGTCAACTGAATTTCGGTATAAAAAAAAATATTATTTCTAAATGTCTGACTTATCTAAATTGATGTAAGTACATTTCAACGTATATAAATGTAAAACTTAGATTAAAAAACTCTAAAATCGTGGCAAGCACTTAGCAACGCAAATCCTATATATCATAACTATAACTCCTATATATAATTCTAGTTAATTTTTTTCTTCCTACTCTCTTTAGCTTTTCTCCTACAGCACAACTTTTTTACCAGCATTTTTAACAATACTACTGTCGTGCGCATTGATGAAAAACTACCCGTCTTACACCAAGTACGCGGTTCGATGAAATAAAAGTCCGATCTTCCCGATACAAAAAATAACTTTTATTTTCACGGTGAGATTTTAAGCACAACGATTGAATTTGAACATAAACTTTACAGAAAAAACGTTCGTCCACCTATCTGTCACATACTATGACATTGATAGAATCGATCAAAAATATTAACAAAAAAAAGAACGAGCATGTGAATCACGATAAAATAAAAATCTGGGCGACGCCCGACTTCGCTCGCTTCGATACGTAAAGACACACTCTCAAAAACTATATTCCTTAGGTGGTGGGACTTTGTTTTGATTAACCAAGCTGATAAACGTCGCCGTCAATATTTCGGCGTATGGCTCAAACAAAGAGGCTCAAGTTACATAGGAACTTTTAAAACATATAGAGTGAGCAAATATAGCTCTGACAACTACAACTCCTAAGAGTACTACTGTAATAAACCCTATAACGTCCACTATATAATATTTATACCAATCTGACGCCCGCCACTTTCAAATGAGGCGCACCCCGATGTCTAATGACATAGTCCACCCAATAAGTGGCAGTTTTCATGGGGTGTTCTGATCGGTCATGGTAGATTTTTGACCGTCTCTGAGCGTTTTCTCGATACTTGGTGTTCGTGAGTAATTCACGGATGGCGTTTTCAAAGTTCGCTTCGTTGAATTCTAAGCTGGCGTCTTGATCTCCAAAGACCGGAAGAGCCAAAATTGGGACACCGTGGTAGATAGTTTCGGTGGTACTTAGTAGTCCCTCATGTGTTATGAATAGCTTGATGTTTGGATGGGCTGAAAATTGACAGAAACGTAATTAGAGATTAGAAGTTGGACGATACCTGTGACAAATACAAACTCACCTAAAACATCTTGTTGTGAACGTTCTTGCAACTGAGTGGGTAGTGGTTTGGGCGGATCAATAAAGTACCCTCCAACCTCCACCATATTGGGTACTAGTTGTAAAGCTGGGTAAAGGCTTGTATGAGAATTTAACAGAACCAATGAAACATTGGTGCTAAGATCGAACAAAGAAGGAGCATTTGGAAAGGCGTGGCGTATAACAGCTTCTTGTTTTGGGAAAACATAGTAATAATTTTTGGCTTTATTTACAAACAAAAGATCTTTGGAAAAATCGCCTGTTAAAAGGTGAGCAGTATATGAAACTGGGGCCTCATTGCCAATCAAGGCGTTGACCCATGAATTTGGGCCCATACTACTAAGTATAATCAAAGGACAGTCGTAGACATAAGCTAAAACCTTCAAGGCATCATTGCTAAATTGCTCCATAATGACTGCGTCAAATTTTTGGTTCGAGTTCAACAATTTGCGCATATGCGGGTGGTATAAAGTGTCATTTGAAAAGGATAAAAATTTTAAAGTCAGAATTTTTAAATTCTGCTATTCTTCTATAGCATCACATTTTAAAGGTACTAAGTAAGACGTAAGACACTATTCCAGTAATAGAAATATTTAGTTCGCACCCTTCTTTGATATCTGCGAAATACCGACAATTTTTTTTGTTATGGTACCTCTCATCTGCTTATCGCGTCCGCACTGTATATATGCTGTATTAAAATTACTGTCTGCTTGGCAGGGGATTTTGGTAGGCAAGACGTCCGTTGGGGTAGGAAGGCTTTGTCGCCAACCGTCCAGTGCTCGAACGCTTATTATATTGATGAAAGCTGGTGAAAGAGTGAAGGTGAAGGTGAAGATCCACGCTTCTATCCCATGCAATAAGATAGAAAACACTCATAGTAACACCCTAGATCTTTAACTAGATTTTTAGCTTAGTGTTGCATAAGAGATTTCTCATCTTGTTAAAAGCATTTCTGCCTATCTCTAGGCGTCGATTAATTTCTTGGGTACAGAGTCACTGATCATTTAAAAAACATCATGGATAAATGATATTTAGAACATGTTCCGAAACGTTTTAATAAGCATATACCATTGACATGGCTTGCAACTTTTAATATCTGTTTTTAATCATAACAGTAAAACTAGTCATCGTTTTTAATTTGCAGTATGGTTCCTATGCTTGACCCTGGCACAATGTTCAAATGGAGGTCATTCAAAAACGAGTTTATAAAGTGATAAAATTAATAATTGAAATAATGTGTATACATTGTGTAAATCTAGATCTACGGTAGTCAAATAGTGCCTAACCTACTGCTTACTGACTAAAGTTACTGGCAAAACTAAATACTTATAGTTTAAATCTAATTATAAATATTTCATTCAGATTGGTCACTGGTTCGACGGATGGAAGAGCTCTTCATTTATTTGCTTCAACACTATTTGTGTATTGTTTACGATTTGATAACCTTACCTTTTTATAAAATTATTATCTTGTCTACACAATATCCCAAAACGAATTATTTACTTGAGGTACTGTCTGTTTATGCGAAAACTAGACAATCCAGAATGCAAAAATGTTCGTTCGTTTGCATTCGGTAGGTCGTTAGACACATCACTGACATTATTACTACAAACGGATGAATTTATTTGTAAATAGTAGAATATCATCAATCATTTTTTGTAATTTTTCTAGTATTCACAGATGTAAAAAAAAATTTTTTTTTTGGTTTATAAACTTTGGTTTGTGGTTTTAAATCATACCCGTGTATGGTGCCGGTATCGGTTAAATTTCAGTTTGGAGTTTACGATCAGTATTGTAAAACGCAAAAGTTCGTCGCTCTGAAGTTTAAACCTTATACTGAAATTTAAATTCAACTTTGTAAAACAAAATTACCACTATCGACTAGAAGAGGTATTTAAGCTCCGGACGCAACATTCCATTCGCGAGACTCCGTTCTTTCATTTTACTTATTTAATTAGTACTAATTGAGTTTATGATAGAGGTTTGAAAAACAATGATAATATACAGTTTAGTTATCTTCTTTAGGCTTAAGTAAGACCATTCAAACCAAGCTAGTTTACCAAGCGATGTCGACCAGCCATCATATAATAATTGTCCGATAATATAGTAATGTCCATTTGTTCTTATCATTGTAAAGTTTAAAGTGTTAATCATGAAATTCGTTGGCATCTTGCTTCTTTTGATATTTTCGTACGAAGCAAAATGTGCGAGAATTTTAGGGGTAAACCAAATGCCGGGCATCAGTCACAACATCTTGTTCTCGAAATTGATGAAGGGGTTAATTGCTGCCGGACATGACGTCACAGCGGTCAGTCCTTATCCTATGAAAGATGTCCCACAGGGAGGCAAATATACTGAAGTTGTACTGGACGGATTTGTTGAGAAGTTTGCAGGTAAGTGCTTCCCATCTCGTTTTGTAATATACTTTTAAGCCTCTCAGTCGATTAGCACTTTTCTTATTTTCCTATTACACTTCTTAAAAAATTCGAAACCTGGGATTCGTATGGCATCTGAGGCCGACCGCGGACAAAGGGCTAGAAACTGTATAAGTAGCTTGATTTGACACATACGTACGATGCCATCTTGACTTTTTTTTTAATGGAAACACCCTTATTTAATGTTATTTTAATAGAGCTAAAAGAGCAGATTACAGAAATATATAATTTCGTATGGTTAGCTCTAGACAGGGTGGTCTTTTATACTATCGTACCTGTGTAATGTCTGCTCACCATTTAGATCTCCGAAAGGGTAGAACTTAGAGGTCGGCTGAATTATGAAAAAGTTGGGCATTTAAATATCCATAAAGAAGCCGTTATAAAACTAGATTTATTTGTCACAATACTCACAGTTACTGACATATCTCGAAAAAATTAATGACGTCAATATAAAAAACAGTTCTGCGAAAACTATTAATCCGGTTTTAGCTTCGGCTAATGTCATTTCTTCTGATGGCGCTTTGCTTGACATATTTGTCAAGATTACTATACCACATATTTTCTAACTCATCTAAGTTTTTCACATCGATAGTTAACTTTTTTTTCTTATAGACACCATAACTGAATTTATAGCAGTATCTAAAGCAATACTACATTTTCAAGTAACCTATTTTCTTTTTTTGTTTCATTTTTAATTTTTTTGATTTACTATTCAATACAAAAGTAAAAATAATCGAAATTAAAAAAAAATTGTAATAAAAAATATGAAAAAATTATTACAAAAGTATGAGACAAAATGTTGTCGCTTAAAAGCTATTTTTTTTCTTTTAGCAGGTTTCAAAATGGCGTCTAAAAGAAAAAAAAGCTGACTGTCTGAAGAAAAACAAACTTAGATTAGTTAGAAAATAATTGTCAATGTTAAAGAGCCATCACAAGCAAGTCAGTGCCCAATCTTCACCAAAACAAGTTGATAGATTTCGAGGAAAATTCCCCACCTACGTTTTTTAGCCAATCAAAGGCCAGATTTCTGGTTGGTCAACCTACAAAATTTTTTGGAAATTTTTGACGTTTCAAGAAAATTGATAATGGTGGATATAAGTGGAAATTTACCCGATCTGTCAAATATACACACAAAAAGGAATATCTACGTTCAAAGCAACTTGCTTTTAATTGAAATATTTTCTGCTTTCCATTTAACGAAAATAATACTTTCTCTCATAAAGAAATTAGTTTTTTCGGAATTAGTTACTCTGTATGAAACATTAGTGCATTAGTTCAACATTCATTATCTTATATAAATATGAACCTATTTTCTAAAAAAAAACACATTTACACACTTTAAATAATTTTTTACGTAATTTGGCTTTAATCCTCAAAAAACATTAAAATTGTTGTTTTTAGGTAAAATGAGTTCTTTTCAAATAATTTTGGTGCTAATTCTAATCTGAATTTCTCCAAATACTTCATATTTACCATTTTAGATGCTTTGTGTAATTTTTAAATACTAATGCTAACCTGAATTTGCTTAGAAACTTTTATTCTGTATTTTTGACGCTTTTAGTAATTTTTAAATGATTTTTGCCTTAATCATTATTTGTATTTTCTGAAATTTCCAAATTTGCATTTTTACACACTTTGAGTCATTTACTACGTATTTTGATCTTAATTCTAGCCTGACTTTCAAAAAGAGGTCAAAGTTCTCATTTTTTTGATGAAATGAGTTACTAAATTTCTTGAAAGACACCAAATTTGCATTTTTATATGCTACGTGTAATGTGTTAACCAGTTTTGATCTTGTGAATTTGGCTAGAAACTTTTAATCGAATTTTTTTGACAATGTATTTAATTTTTAACTGATTTTAGCCATAATCTTAATTTGAATTTTTTTAAAGCCTCCAAATTTGTATATTTACCCTCTTTAAGCCATTTTTCACGTATATTATCTTTAATCCTAGCCTGATTTTTCCAAAAAAACATAAAAATTGTTATTTTAGGTAAAATAAGTTTTTTCAAAAAATTTAAATTTCTTCAAGACTTCAAATTTGCATTTTTGACGCTTTCAGTAATTTTTAATTGATTTTGCCCATATTCTTAATTTGAATTTTTTCGAAAATTTTTTTAAGAAAATAGAAAAATAGTGTTTTGACAAAGAAATAGTTACGTTGCTTTCAAGGTTAATATTCTTTTAGTGGCATTTAATTGCTGCCATTACCCAATTAACATTGTGCCAGTTGGTGCTTCGTAGTTCAAAATCTTTTTTTCTCGAAAAGTTTATTATACTTCTGTGTTGGTTGGGAAATAGTTATTTTCCTAACAAGTGCGCAAAGTAACACTTTCGCGCACGCGACTGCCGCGCCAGTTCGAGCAGCAGTCAAGTGCGCGAAAGACACTTTGCGCAAGAATTAGAAACAACATTTTTTCTACAACGGTATAAAAGTCCAGCTGCCACTAATATGGAACATCTTTAACGATTTTATAAAATGAAAAAAAAAGAACGGTTTGAGATTACCAAGATTTCGATAAACGATTGAAAATTTAACTACAAATTATTACAAACTTAATGTGTTACTTTTGGAAAATTAGGATATTATTTAATATCTTAGAATGGCCTGAGGCTCAAAAAAAAATTACTAGACTACCACGTTGGTCCGAAAAAATGAGCTATACACAAAAAGAAAATTTGTGATCGATTTTGGAAAATAAAAAAAATTGTAAATATCTCGAGAAGCATTTGAGGTTTCAAAGCTTGTACTGATCCTTTGTTTCAATTGAAATTAAATACAAACTTTACGAATTTATTTTGAAAAATTAGGTTATTAAATATTTTGAAAACGGTTTGAGACAAAAAAATACATTAAACTACCATTTTTGTTGGAAAAAAATGAAGTACATGGAAACAGAAACTTTGTGATCGATATTGAAAAAGCTCTTTGAGGTTTCGAAATTTGGGCTGAAACTTTGTTTCAATTGGAAATAATTAGCTGAAAATGAATATAAACTTTACGGCTTTATTTTCGAAAATTAGAAAAATTATTAGATATTATGGGAACGGCTTGACACTTAAAAAAATGCATTAGACTATCATGTTTGTTGGAAAAAAATGAGTTACGCAGAATCAAAAACTGCGTGATCGATTTTGGAAAATGAAAAATTGTGTAAATATCTCGAGAATAGTTCGAGGTTTCAAAACTTGGAAGGAACTTTTGTATTAATTGGAAATGATTATAAATGGCTTAAGAAAAATGTAATGGTTGCGGTTCGGGACTAAGACACATTTAACCAAAATATTAATATTTTTAATTAAGAAAACAGTTTTATGTAGGTAATTGGTTATTCACCTTAAGAAAGCGAATAGATTAGTGTTTTTCTCAAAATAATTTTTATTTGAAATTTGGCTTCATTTAAATTATAAGCGACATCTACGTAAGTTAACACAAATTTAATTATTTTGTCTGAAAAAACGTAGGTGTTTTCTCACCTCCCCCCCCCCCCCTAATCACAATTTTTTTTGTTTTTAATTAGAAAAACAATTTTTGCTTGACCTGATAAAAAATATTTTAAACATAAACAATATTTTTAAAAGAACGAATTCTCATATATTAAAAAAATTTCTCTGTGTGTAAAGTCTCACTTACATGGGAGCGAATTTTTTAGTGAAATAAAAGACAATTTTCCCATTTTAGTTAAATAGGCCGAACATAAATCATTTACAGATACCGTATAATTTAATTTTTTAATAACTTTAACTAAAGATGGTGAAATTTAATTTTGATATGAAGTCGAGCATCTTATAAAAAGTCCGTGCCTGCCTACTATAATGCGAAATTTGGTAGCAAAATAAAAAGCAACTTTTCAACTTTAGTTACCTAAGCTCAACATAAATCATTGAGAGATAGCTTACATTCTCATTTTTTAATAACTTTGACCAACTAAAGTTGGTGGAAATTTTCTTACCGAATACCCCTCGTCCTTGAATTAACATCAGGAAATAAAGTGAAATGTTTTTTTTTTAATTAACATTGTTAAACTTTTTTCAAAATATTTCAGTAACTGTGACACAAATGTAGTTTACTAATAAATTTACTTTTTCTTAATTTAACTGACCGCATTACCTTTTTGGAAATTCGCATGATTGGCAATTGATGCATTCGGAAAATCATTTTGTCCACGACCACTTAATAATATAGTGATATTCAGCTTGTTGACAAAAGTTAAATAGGGCTCATATAGCGTCAGAGGGATATATGAGTTGAAACAGCGGGAATAATATCATTATTCCCGCTCGCCATTTAAGTTATAAATGTTGCCTTGAACTTATTAACTTATTATTTTGTCTTATTCGCAATATTTACCCTTTTCTACATATTTCGGAAATCATTCAAAAGTTTTATAAGCAATGCAGAGATTTTCTAACAAGGCTACAGAAAAGGCAACTTTTTGCTAATTTAACCGATCCTGTAACTAAAACCGCTTTAGAGATAACAATGCTGCACGCACTTAAAAATTCACTTTGTAGGCATATTTTTGCACAGACGGTTCCAAAGATAGCGTAAAACAACTTAATAGCATATTCTATCAGAGAATAAGACAAAAAAAATCATATAAACATATCTCAGCAAACGCTTTGTTTTCGTGGTACAGAATGTTTAAGTTTTTTAGTTGTAGCTCTCGGAGTTTTCGAGATATTGAGCTTAAACTTATTTGATTCTCGAAGCTAATTATTTAGGTTGCTTATTCCAACCTAAAATCTAAATAAAATAGTATCTTGCAAATTGCCTCTACTTTTACCATCTTAAGTATACGATAGAAATAGTAACATTTTTCATTGTTTTTAGGAAAGATGTCGCAAAGTAGCATTTTTGACATCCACAAAGAAGGTTTCCTAGTTATGATGACGCGCTTAACCGACCTTATGTTGGAATTTTCCAACGACACGTTCTACCATCCCAATATGAAAAAATTGCTCAACTCCAACCAGAAGTTCGACGCTGTTATTCTAGAGCAGTTCTCCAACGACGCTCTGAAAGTTTTAGCCCACGTCTACGACTGTCCGTTGATTATTCTTAGCGGTTTGGGCCCTAACTCATGGGTTAACTCTTTAGTTGGAAACGAAGCTCCGGTTTCTTATGTTACCCATTTGTTTAAAGGGGATTTTTCAAGGGACCTTTCTTTTGTAAATAGGGCAATGAATGCTATTGTTTATATTGCTGACTATCTGCTTAATCAATACTACATTTTTCCAAAACATGAAAGTGTTATGCATCAAGTATTTCCCGGTGCTCCCTCTTTATACGATCTTCGCACTAATGTTTCATTAGTATTGCTAAATTCGCACACGAGCCTCTATCCACCTTTACCAATTGTGCCCAATATGGTGGAGATTGGTGGGTACTTTATTGATTCTCCTAAAAAACTTCCCGATCAGCTGCAAGATATTCTAGATAGATCTAAAGAGGGGGCTATCTATTTCAGTATGGGATCAAACATAAAAAGTAAGGATATGCCTGCAGAAAAGAAAAGGTTTATAATTGACGTTTTGGGAAGATTGAAGCAAAAAGTTCTATGGAAATTTGAAGAGAACTTGCCGGGAAAGCCTGATAATGTAATAATTCAGAAATGGTATCCACAACAAGATGTTTTAGGTACGTTTTTATGCATAACTTGTTATCTTCTAATTGCATCTAATGTGAATTTGCAGCTCATCCAAACATCAAGCTATTTATAACCCATGGAGGACTTCTGAGCACCACCGAGACTATCTATCACGGAGTTCCGATTCTGGCTCTCCCAGTTTTTGGAGACCAAAACGCGAATGCTGACAGGGCAGTTTACAACGGTTACGGACTTAAATTAGGTTACAATGATCCCTCTTTCAACGAGGCCAACTTTGAAAACGCCATAAACGAGTTACTGACGAACCCAAAGTACCGGGAAACTGCTCAGAAAAAATCGAAGATATACCACGATAGACCAGAACCACCCATGAAAACTGCCACCTATTGGGTCGACTATGTAATCAGACATAGGGGAGCTCCTCATTTGAGGGTTGCAGGGGTACGACTGCCTTGGTATAAGTATTACATGGTTGATGTTATTAGCTTTATTGGCTTTGGACTGTTGGTGTTTATATTAGTATCGAAGGCGCTTATAAAAATGTTGTGTTGTAGGAGAAAGCGTGTAGAGGCAAAAAAGGAAAAGTCTAATTAGGTGGTTATGATTAAGTCTTGAGTAAATGTGGTAATAAATATAAGTAGATACATCTAACTCTAAAAAATTATAATATACAATAAATAAAGTTATTAGAAAGGGTACGTTTATTCTATGCATACTTTTTTTTCCTGGATGAGTCAACAAAATCATTTTAAATACACGCTCCAAGAAAATGTAAACATTTTCATGAGCACATGAGTTGCAGCCTCACATAAGTGGCATTAATATATAGGAAGGTGTGACAAGTCGAGATAAAAATATTGTAGCTAAAACCACTTGTTATACAGATTATTTAAATTAAGCTTTGCTTAATTATTTTCCTAGGAAATCATGGATCATAGGAAAGAATGTTTGTACTCAAAATTCACAGGTTGGAAATGAAGCTTATCTGTCTCTTATTCTATTTTTCCAATAAAAGTATGTGACGCATTTATGAAAACCAAAAGTGGTTTAAAACACTATACGTTTATTTTTGGGATTTTCAAACATTTTAAATAGAACGTAATTAAGTCTCTATATAAAAAATTGGTTTACGCTAACATACATTTTTATCGACTTCAAAGTCTTCAGTCATGAACTTCCACCCCTTTCATATCTCATGTGAAAAAAATAATAATTATGAAACAATGCTATAAACGTCAAATCTGGAGTTCAAAACAAAAAAATACGTTATAAGGGTTGAAACTGAAGTTGGGCTGATTAAATGCGACATAGCTTTAAAGCAAAGTTCATTAAGAGACAGTTGTGGAATTTCCAGCTCTCACTTTATCATGTTTGAATTTCATGGGATGCAGTGTAGATAGGTAATGCTAAAGAGAACGTTTTGACAAATAAACAATACAATAAACTTCAAATTCTTTAACCTCAGGTGGTTAATTTACAAACATTTTTCGACCTGAAGTACGGGGTGTTCATTATAAAAATTCATCTAGTTGACTGTGAAATGTCAAAAGAAAAGAATGGAGAAACAAAAGTCCATTTATTTTGATTATGTCATCCTTTTCTGCCAAAATTTCATAGCCTGCTAGATGAAGTTTTATAATGAACACCCCGTATAAGCTTCCCGCAATGTGAAACAAAACAATTTTATAGATAAACTATGAAATGCAAAAGTGGTGTAGGACATAGAACCTGAAGTAGGGTTTAAAATTGAGATGCAAAACTGGCTCTTAATCAAACAAAATAAACCTGACGGCGTCACAGGAGCAACACTTTGTTGACAAAATTTTTGAATGTATTATTTATTCGCTTATTTTTGATATCTCGTTGCCTTTGAAATCTTAATTTTTTTTATAACTACCTCCTTTCAGTATTTGTTAAGAAGATACGACAAAAATCAAGGTCAAAGTCAGATTTTTGACGCCTACTTAATGTCAATAATAAGTTATGAATGTCTTGTACATGGTTATGAAGTTTCCTCATTGTCACTGCCGACATAATCGTACTGAAATGCTATGGGCTTACTCTAAGGGTAGTATTGTCTTTATATTCATAGTTTATGAAGGTTTGGTTAGTAAAAATCCTCATTACTAGATGGCGAATATACTGAAGTGTGCTGATCAATCACGCTCGATGATGTAGATCCTTCAACGAAAAGAGAGATAATAATTGAAACGATGTGTAGTGAGAAAAAAGTTATATAGGGGGTTGTTAATACGTGAATAGACTGTCATTGACATTTTTCTAGATAGATCTCTCATATTAAAGCTGCCCCTTTTACAAATAAGCCTCTTTAATCGAGGATCGTCCGTCACGTTTGTTTCGGCACGATTGACGATACAATATTTCCTCAACGTCCAGAACGTAATTTTCAAAAAAAGGTGTCTAGACTTTCTTCAGAAACTGCTGCTCTTTGACTAGATATTTTGCAACAATATCTCAAAGACAAAACTTTCCTTAAATTTTAATGGCCATTCTTTACCAGGCATATTGTTTTTTTAATCTTTGCTCGGTTCTTCCACATTTAGCCAAATATCTTTGCGGAATGAATCGAAGGTCAAGGTTGTCGCACGGAAAACCCCACTCAGATAAAGTTTGTTTCTCTTCTGAAAAAATAACGTAGGCCGTCCTGCAGAGACTTGTTTTCTATTTTCACCAAGAACCTTTTTTCCAATTGTACCGACAGACACTTTGTACTTTCTGGAAGCTTCTGCCTGGCTCATGATACCCCTTTCCACCGCTTTCAATGGTTTTGTTAAGTCTTCTTCTTTATAAGAGCGATAAGGAAGGAAGTTCTTCCCTCGCCTAGCGTTACTGAACGTGCGCTGAAATTTTGAACCATCTGTAAAATAAAAAACGACAAATTAAAGTTTTTTTGTTACAAACAAATTAACCTCACACATTCAACCAAATAGCCCCGCTCCATAAAAATTGATATTTACAAAACCACCCCTATTTTATTTAATTTTTGACTAAAGCTATGTGCTCTAGGGCCCTTATAGTTTCTTTTAAATGTTTTTGTTTATTGTTAATCACTTACCGTTACGGCTGTGGAACGAGAAGTTTGACCATCAAAAACAACGTGCTGCACCGACGACTCTAAGGCAGGGACTGATGCCCTAAACGTTCTATAACATCGACCTTGAATGTTTGTTGCCCAGCTGCAGTCTTCAAACAGTTAAATACGACGTTGTTTTTTTTTACCGTAACTTCTCAAAAGTTTTTACATAAAAACCCAAATACCCCACGTCTCTCGATTATCCCAGTTTTACGGTACAGAAGAATTGATTTTTTTAACTTTCAAAAATCCATGCCTTGTTGAGATAAGGAGACATGGCAGTAGTATTGTTTTATAGTAGTCAGGTTGATCATCTAATTCTAATTATTCTTTATTAGGGGCTCTTCGTGCTATTGCACAGATAATTTCTTATGAAGTATGGCTAATTTTAATTTTATTATCTTTTTTGTTTTTTTTATTTTTAGTTTTAAATTAAAGGATTTAATATTTTATCAAGAAAATTTATGATTTTTATTTTCTTTTTTTCCTTTAAGGATTATGCTATTGGTTTCTTTATTGGCTGAAACTAATCGATCACCTTTTGATTTTAACGAAGGTGAGTCTGAGCTAGTTTCTGGATTTAATGTTGAGTACAGAAGAGGAGGATTTGCTATAATTTTTTTTGCTGAATATGCTAGAATTCTGTTTATAAGTATATTTTGTGTAATAATTTTTATGGGGGGAAACTTTATGAGGTTATTTTTTTTTGTTAAGTTATCTTTGATTAGATTTTTTTGAATTTGGGTTCGAGGGAGTCTTCCTCGGTATCGTTATGATAAATTAATATATTTAGTTAAGTAAAACAGAATAAGTTTAAATCAAATAAAAAGTTAAAAATATATGCAAAATAAAAGTATATCGGATAGAAAACTTACTGTATGGGCATGTGGCTTTATTACTTCAAGATAAATGGTTTGAATGCAACAATGTTATAAAGCAAGAAATATTAGAGGATATTTATTTAAAATTAAAAATTATTTTTCATTAATAAATTTCACTTCGCGATAATATTTTGGAAATATAGAAAGCAGATCTAGTTTTCAATTTCCAAATTCTATTGCCTTTTGCATATTTTAAAGCTAAAAATTTCAAATTCTAATGTTTTCATATGAAAGTTCTCGCATATTTTATTAGATGATATTATTAATGTTATACTTTATAAAACTTCTAAATCGAAAATCTAGTAGAAAAAGAAACTAATAAACAGAAATTCATAATTTTTTTAATTTTAAACTGACTACTAATGATACACATTAGAAGAAAATAAATAAGAAAAATTTGCGTTCACCATTCTATCAACAAATCAAACCCGAGCGAATTAGGTAGACTTAGAGAAAACTATATTTACTCGGTTCGTCGATTGAAATCACATTTATGAGTCTCTCCGGGAAGCTCATGGAACAACTATTCTTAAATTAATAACAACTATAACATAAGTGTGTATTGCCATATGTATGTCATTGCTGTATAGAAGACCATAATAAAAATCGAAACGTTGGCAATTTGAATAAAGTAAAACACTGTTATGTCCTATACCTGTTAACTAACACCTCCCTAGACAAAAAAATGTACATACAATAATAATAATGTGACTTAGATTGGCTTCAGACAGTTCAGCCACCGTTTAAACCCAGGAATGTTTTCCCATTCGGTTCGATATTTTTGTGGTCTTTACTCGTGCCCTGCATCTTTATATTTCCAGATTTTTCTTTTTCAGAATCATTTTACCACCAATTAAATGGAAATGAACATTTAAACAACTAGCCATGTTTTTAGTAGAAAAATGCTGCCACGAATGCCATTACAAATTGAAATATTCAGTCTTATGATAGAACATTCACCTTAACTTAACAGAGACGTTATGTTAGGCTAACAGGCCTGTTGTAACGTAGGGTATATGTAAATTATAACAGAAATAATGTTAAATTTCGAGTTAAAGCTTGTGTGGTGGTTAACGTAAACGTTCTATCATAAGGCTGATTGTCTTTTGGCAACTTTGCGACACAAGACAAAGTTTTCCCACTTTTAATTCACTATGTAAAAAAATATTGATTCGACATTCAATCTGAATAATCCAGCTGCCATATAGGATATCAGTGACCGTAATAGTCAATCAGCGATGTAATAGTTATTTTTACTGAATTGAGACTTTTTTGATTTTCGAGGGTGATTATACTCAGAGTTTCTTTTTTGATCTCCAACTACCCTACCTACATTGCCTCCTATTTTGTATTTTTAATTTTCTAATGAAATGGCATCAGAATAACCTAAACTAAAATTCAAAAAAATTTTTTTTTATTTAAAATATTCTGACTTTCGTTGAGTGTTGCATGTCCAGTTATTATTGAATTGTTCACAATAATGCGTGTTCTATACGAAGTAATTGCCAACCAGAACTATCATTGGCACACATAAAGCGACTCATTAAGTTTTTCTAAATTGCATAAAATTAACAATATCAGCTTTTGTAAGGTTCGAGACACCATCGAACTAATATGGAGATCTCCTCGTGATTTGCAATTTTGGCCCCCCTTTTTAGCAGTGAAAACCTTTAAGCTTATGGCGATATGCACCGGAAGTGACGTCAGGGTGCCATCATGACATCTTACGTCAAATTACTGCAAAACAGTTGTCACTGTCATTATCTTTATTATTTCTTATTTCCAATCCAATCGAATATCGAACTTATATTCATCTCGTAGCTGACTTAATTTCTAACCTAACAAAACCCAAAAACAATCGACAATCAATAGGTTTCGTGCAGCACGTGACATGTCATTGAACTTGGTGGTAAAACAACCTCAAAAAATTACATTGACGTAAATGGAGAAAATCTCCGTTTATGCATATAAATCCGTTTTTCTATAATTTTTGTTAAGATATTTACCCTGGAACAAAAGTGAATTGATCTAAGCAGTACATTTCCCATATCCAGGTCGGAGCTTTTGGATAACATTGCTGCATAACTGAACAGGAATTAAATAAAATTGGAACATTGCAGATTCTGCCTACACAGACCCTCATCTGCTTCAGGTACAGTTTAAAAATGTACATTCAAATCACACTGTTGATATCTGAGCATTGAGTGATTGGAACAACTGTTAAGTAGCTCATTATTTCAACTCCAAATATTTTGGGAATAAGAAATGCTAAAATCAAAATTTTGTTTGTTTTTACTTTGCAATGTTTGTTTTCATAGTGCTTAACTTCACCAAGGCCAAGGAGGATACAATACTAAGTAGATGCTTAAGTTACAAATAATACCCTCAATGGTGCTTAACATACAGTTCCAATCATATTATTTTAGCTGTTTTTTGTAATTGTTTAACTGGAGTTATGTTTTTAATACCTTAATAGCTTTATTGTTGTTGTAGAGTATGGAAATGACAAATAAGTAGCCAAGTAAGGAAGGAAGTCATTCCTTATAAGTAGTATGTAATAGTTATGGTGGTTAGCAGGTTTAGGGCAATGAAACACCCTTGTAACTCAAAAAACTGACTACGTTTCGACGTATAATTCACGTCTTCTTCAGGGCTATAACACATATAAAAGGACACACTAGTTAATCAAAACAGCAACGAGCGAATGTGATCACCTACATACTTGTATAGCTGACATACACTATATATTCATACTTTGTTGTCAGCTGTACAAGTATGTAGGTGATCATGTTTGCTTGTTGCTGTTTTGATTAACTAGTGTGTTCTTTTATACCTATGTGTTATAGCCCTGAAGAAGACATGAATTATACATCGAAACGTAGTCAGGTTTTCGAGTTACAAGGGTGTTTCATTGTCCTAAACCTGCTAACCACCATAACTATAAGTACTTAAGGACATGAATCATCATCACCAACTAGTATGTGACTCAACGAAAGGACATCCAAGGATATATTAAAAAAAAGATAGCAAATGGGCTTCATGGCATATATTTTTAAACATGTTTACATAAGTAGGTACCTAATTTATTTATATAATTTAAAGATATGTTTTTATATTCTAGTAGTAGCAGTGAAACTGTATTGAAGAAAATCTTGAATAAGTGTTTGTTTTAATAAAATGTGTGTTCCATTACGAGGCAGGTCTTGTTTTGAATTCGTCGATAAACAATTATAACCTCAAAAGTAACAATATTTTTATATTAAATTGAGGAGAAACATTTACAATTTATTTTAAATACCACATCTTCTTAACTAATCACCAAGGTTGTGGTCTGGCAGGCTATGAAAATTATTTTGCCTTAATTATCACTGCACAGTTCAAGTGTTATCTATTTCTGAGGACAGCAATTACCAAATTTTTTTACAATTATTGCCTTGTAGACACAAAAGTGCTTGATTTATATGGATTTAGTGCAAAATTTCCAAATCCAGGGCATATATGACTCAGAATTCATGCCTACGAGTGTCTAAAAATCTTATTTCATCTTCCAGCCAAGTAATCACATTATACCTTTTCACAATCCACTCCTTTCTAGTTTTTATGGCACTAAAATCAATTGGGAACACCAAACCTCTATTTCCGTGCTCCTTTGTCTAAATTTGAAGTAGTTTTGAGGCATAAAAAGGTTTGGAGTATTTCAAACTGTTATAGTTCGTGTTATCTATTTCTGACCACACCCATCAATTTTTTTATAATTATTTCCTTATAGACACAAAAGTGCTCACTTATTTGGATTTGGTGCACGATTTTCAAGTCCAGGGCGTATATGACTTAGAATTCACACCTACAAATGTTTAAATATCTTATTCCAGCTTCTAGCCAAGTAATCATTATACCTTTTAACAATCCATTCCTCTCTAGTTTTTATGGCAATATAATCTACTGGGAACGCCAAACTTCTATTTCCATGCTCCTTTGTCTGAATTTGAAGTAGTTTTGAAGCATAAAAAGGTTGGTGGTACTTGGTGGTATATCTAGTCCACAAAATATTGCTCTCCTTACCACTTATTTCGGCAAAAAGGTAATTCTTTTTTGCTCCATTGTCAAGAATGATGATTCTAGAAGGCCTCCAGCAAAGTTTAAGTTTCATTCGATTTAAGATAATTGAGAAAAATGTAATTATATGCCAAGATGTCATTAATATACATGTATTTTAAATGGGTGAGGTTATGTTGTTGTACCCCCAGGTTCAAATTGTGACGTCACCTGCACGAAACCTATATCCGATGCGGCTTTAAGCTGCTATCTAGACTTCCGGCTAAAAAACGGGACCATTTTTAGGAAAATATTGGCATTTGTTGGCTCTGTCCATATCTTTTAGGTCATTGGTCGTCAACACAGAGATAATATGGAAGCCCCTCTTGTTTTACAGTTTTGGCCTCCATTTCTAGCAGTGGAAACCTTGAAACTGGTGACGATATCCGCCGGAAGTGACGTCTCGGTAACGTCGTGATGTCTTACATCAAATTGATGCAAAACAGTTGTCTCTATCATTATTTTTATTACTTCCAATTTCCAATCCAATCGAATATCGAACTCATATCCATCTCCCAGCTAGAGCGCTAGGACTCCTAGCCCTTAGCTGACCTAGCGCCAAAGTTTTCTAAAACTTAACTTCTAAAAAAAACGGAAAGCAATCAACAATCAATATCGAGTCCGGCTTTAAGCTGCTATGGCTATGACGTTTGTACGACGTGTGTTGGGGAACGAAAATTACATCATAGGAACCATAAAAGTGACGTCCAAAAAAAAGGAACCATTTTTAGGCAAATATCGGCATTTGTTGGCTCTGTCGATATCTGCTAGCTCATTGGCCGTCACAATATAGTTTGAGCAAAAATAAAAGTTGTAAGGAAATTAAATAAAACCATGAGCCTTCAACATAATATTATGTTAAGAGGAAGTTTGTTAATATTGAAGATTAAGGTACAAACCAATTAAAATTAATTTGTTATTATTATTTTTTTCTTTCAGTGCAACATTTTAGTAAAGCGGAATTCTAAAAATGTGTAATTTATGTAAAGAAAATATATCAGTTATCGTTTTATCAAATATTAATTATAATGGTGATAAGCTACAGTTCATTCCTAATATAGTTAGCTACCTACTCCAGATTCGATTTACCCCAAAAATATGAGAAAAGTTATGATAACTTACCACGAATCCTAAAAAGTCTGTCTTGTCTTCTTTATAATGGTTATAGCACTTTATAGTTTGATTTTTGGTTTCTCCTAAACGTTTTTTGTGCACATGAACAAAAATAATTTATTTCTTAACACAATTTTTTAAAATAATGCAACATCAACGAAATTAATTTGACTTCCTCAGTGATGGGACACATTTAAGCAAAACTACATAATACTGTTATAATAACTTGTGGAAAATTATTATTAACATTTACTTTACTGTTTTTGGCTACTTTATTATTTGTGGCAACTCAGTTTATGGATAATTCATCCTGTCACCTTTCAGATGGAACTCTTGCTTTAAAGCTTTTTTAACACAATCATTAACATTGACACTGCTCAAAAATTATATAGAGGGTAAACCAGATCTAACAGGATCTAACACAATGCTTTAGGTATAGCGGACATTTAATTCTTGTTAAAATGTAATGACAAAAATATACGTTCTTCAAAGTCGGTAATAACACACACAGTATGTTTCTGAAATTAATATAAATGTATATTTCTGAAATAGCTTGCGAACTAAAATATTATCAATCATCAATTTATCGCCTCTCTCAATAACATATCCTGTATTTAATGAGCAAAACCTATAAATTAATTAAGTATTGGGATATTGTTTACTTTTCTTATCAACTTTTAGTAAAATATGATTAGCTGATAGCAAATCTTTGAGAACCATCGACTTAAATAAACACACCTTGCTACAGTTAAGCGTTTAAAGTGCTATTTAGTGGGACATGGAAATAATGGGAATTTTAAAGTTTTGTGTTGTAACAGTGTTAATTAGTGTTCATCGCTCAGCTGCTTTGGATTCCTTATGTTCTCACGATGTGTTTGAGAACAAGTGTCTTTGCAGAAAATTCACTGATCCAGAACGTAATTTACCAACGTCATTCGCGGACTGTAATGGGTTGGCAATAGATAAGTTTCCAGATTTTAGTCAACTCGCAGACGATCTGACAATCTTGGACTTGTCAATGAATAGTATTCAGGTGTTGGAGGTGACCGGCGTTACTTCAAGTAACACGCTAAAGAAACTAACACTCTCTTACAATGCTATCAGTGATATTAGTGAAGATTTTTTCAAAGGGTTTGAAGCACTGGTTTGGTTAGATCTGAGTCATAATCAGTTCCAAACCTTGTCAGGGGCTTTTGATGGAAATGTTTTCTCACATCTAAGCAAACTCGAGTATTTAGATTTGAGTTATAATGACATAAAAGAACTACCGAGTGCAATATTTTACCCATTGCCATTGCTGCAGACATTAGATTTAAGTTATAATCCTTTGGGAGATTTTTTGCTGCGGTCAAAAGACGCTCTTAACCGGATTTTGGGAGTTTCTACAAATATTACCCAATTAAAGCTGAACAATATTGGTCTTAGTAATGATTTGAGTCCAGATTTTTTCACCCTTTATAACAAACTAACGTATGTGGAGCTGCAAGACAATTCCTTTGAATACATTCCTACTTTACCGTACTCAATAGAGTATTTAGACTTCTCTGGCAATAATCTTAGCTACATATCTGCCAAATATCTTCAGTATCACTCACTGAAAACGCTGAGACTCAGCAGGATGCCAAGCCTGACGTCTGTCCACCACTATGCTTTCTACAACTTATTAGCTTTGGAAAATTTTATTCTGACAGACTGCCCGAATCTTCACGAACTTACAGAGCTAGCCTTTGGCCTTGCTTCGAAGAGTATGGAGATTGATCTGAGAAGAATGGTTTTGGCGAGAAATGGACTGACAAGCTTGAATTCAACGTATGCACACATGTTCCGGAATATGGATCATATAGATTTACGGCATAATCCATGGAAATGTGACTGTAACATCCCGTGGCTGCAAGAGTTTGAAGCCGAGCTATTTAGAAGCAGAGATATGAGGTAGGTATTTGTTTGTCATATTTTTAAACTACAAGTAATCTCAGATAAGATATGGTGAGCTTAGTACTGGTGTGTCACGACATTTTATTCTTAGACCATATCCCGATAATATTAGTCACTCAGGATTCCATTATTTACATTGGTATATTATTTGATCACAGCATTTTTCATAGAAAGAATTATTAATTAATGTGGTTCAAATGAAATAAGCTGAAACATGTCTCGTGTAAATAAAACCGTAGCTAAGGGTGATTCTAGCTGCATTGAGTTAAGGGGGTGTAAGTACGATTACACACTGTTTACAAAAATAAAAAAATTAGATTTTTAACAACTTTTTAAAAGCCGCTAAAATTAGTCAGAATGTGAAGGTTTTCACCGCCGGTCAAGATACATTTTAAGGTCGTTTCCGGGCTTTGAAGCCGTGGGTATTCTTCCGGAACTTTGGTTCACCACTGCGGCGGACATCACCAAAGGCGATGAGGCAATAGGCAAAGTTGCTTCCCGACTATGACTGATTCGGCCAAAAAAGGTTCTGTTGTATTTATATTTTGGGCACTGAAGAATTTACCACTTGTAGAAGATGGATGTTTCGTTCACAACGTTCAGAATAAATTTTATTAAAATCCATCGTAACGTTTTCCAGATATTACAAAAAACTCAATTTTTTCCAAGAACTTTGACTAACAGTAGGAACGGAACCAGAATTTTTTTTTTAATTAGATTTTAACGCCACTAACTTGCAACCCCTTCATATTTAGCTTCTCGCTATAAATATAGCGCTAAGTAAGATTTTGAACTCGGACTTGGACCTTGTTTAAAATACAAACTCCGTCCATCCAGTATGATTCTTTATGCTGACAATTTGAGTTACATCATCGTTGATTGGGAGGGTTTCACCACTTTTTTTAACGCCACTATTGAAGGATAAGTTTTCATTTTGCTTCTCTCCTTAACATTAAAGCGTTATGGTATATTTAGATGACTAACTTCGTCAAAAATTTTGAATCAATTGCTGCAGCCATCCATACACTCCGATGTATCCTTAAGATTTTTGATTTTTTAAGCTGTTTTGGAGTTATCAAATAATAACCGGTCACTACGACACTCACTGAAGAAATAATGAGAGCGCATGTTAAAAAAAAATCAGATATATAGGTATATCATGTGATACCTCATTTCAGTTTTTTGTTTATATATTCGAAGTATACAACAACCAGAAGTCCGAACTGCTGTAACTAATAACATAAATAATAGAGTCCATAAACTCCAGGAAGAAAGTGTTGGTGATCTGGGTGAAGAGGCCAAGTGGACCAAAATTAAAGAAGCAATAATAACAACACAACAAGAGATCATTGGTAAGGGCAAGAACAGAACTAGGCAGAGATGGATGACAGAGGAAATTTTGGCACTGATGGAAGAAAGAACGAGATACAAAGGCAGGGATAACACCAGGTGCAAGGAGATACAGAACACAATTAGAAGTAAGATAAGAATAGCAAAGGAGGTCTGGATGACTGAAAGGTGCAAGGAAACTGAAGAACTAGAACAGAAGTACGACAGTTTCGTCCTACATAAAAAGATAAAAGAAGTCACGGTGCGGTGAGAGAGAAGAAAACTCGTACACTGAAAGATGAAAAGGGCGCACTGGTTGTTGACTTCGATGCCAGATTGAGACCGTGGCAGCAATATATAACTCAACTGTTTGATGACCAAAGAGCGGAGACATATGTATAGAGACATAAGTATATCAAAGAGCGCTCCAAAAATAACGAAGGAAGAAGTAGAGTATCAAAACCTCAAAATCCGGTAAAGCAGTAGGGCCAGATGAGGTGCATTGTGAGGTCTTGAAACTGCTGGAAGAGCATTCAATCAGTGTCATAGTGGATCTATTCAATAGCATTTATAAATCAGGAGTAATTCCCAGAGAATGGCTGCTTTCCCCTTTGTTCTTATCCCAAAAAAATCTCGAGCTTCAAAGTGTGATGATCGGAGAATGATAAGTTTGATGAGTCAGGTTTTCAAGATCTTTATAAAAATTATACATACTAGAAAAAACGAAAAATGTGAGGCTGAAATATCAGACACACAATTTGAATTCCGCAACGGAATGAGCACGAGAGAGGCCATCTTTGCTTTGAATGTCTTGTCTCAGAGATGCCTAGATGTAAACCAAGACCTTTACGTATGCTTCATAGACTATAGTAAGGCGTTCGATAATGTCAAGCATGAAAAGCTTCTGGATATACTCCAAGGACTTGGCATTGATTACCACGATGTCCGAATAATATCAAATCTCTACTGGGGACAAACTTCTAGAGTGAAATATGACAATGCTTTGACAGAACAAATTAGTATTCGGAAAGGAGTCAGACAGGGGTGTGTTCTCTCTCCTATGCTATTTAATATTTACTCGGAGTTTGTTTTTCGGGAGGCATTGGCAGAGGAGCTGGCGGGTATAGCAATCAATGGCAGAACTGTCAACAACATCAGGTACGCTGACGATACCGCTATAATAGCAAGCTGCCTCAAAGTTCTGCAGAGACTGGTAGACAAAGTAACAGTAGGTAGCGAAGATTATGGGCTAAATATTAATATCAATATAACAAAAATGTTAATAATATCCAAAAGGAACATCAGTGGTCAGCTGGCTATACGCAGTAAGATGGTCCATCACTTCAAATACCTAGGAACTATCATAAAAGAAAATGTTGCACACAAACAAGAAATTTTATCAAGAATTGAGCAAGCGAGGACAACATTTATGAAAATAAGAAAACGCAACTAAGAGACAGCCCGACATCTGTCTTTGACTTTGAGAGTGAGAATGGTGCGGTGTTGCGTCTTTCCAATGTTACTATATGGTCTTGAAGGATGGACACTGAACAAGGAAACATCGACGAGACCGGAATGGTTTGAGTGGTGGGTGTACCGCTGAATGTTAAAGATCTCCTGGATGGACCGCATTACGAACGAACAGGTTCCGGAAAAAATGGATAAGGAAATGGAAATTCTTTTCACAATTAAGAGAAGAAAACTAGAGTTTCTTGGGCATGTTATGCGTAATTCAAAATATGAAATTCTGCAGCTCATCATGCAGGGGAAAATCGTGGGACGCAGAAGCGTCGGTCGACATAGAATTTCCTGGCTACGTAACCTGCGAGACTGGTTTGACCTCTCATCTGTCGAACTATTTCGGACAGCTGCCTCTAAAGTTAGAATAGCCATGATGATCGGCAACCTCCGAAGGAGAAGCTGAGATCAAGAAGAAGAAGATCTAATGGTGGATATCGTGGTTTTACTAAAACTTCTTTCTGACGTTTCATCCACAACTTCAGCGGACATTATCAAACGTGATATTCCAATGGGCGAAGAGATCCACCCCGCGTTTCGACGCTAAGTGGTTCTACCATTGAACGCTCCGTCGCATTTATACTCTTACTGCCACGTTGGAGTGAAAAGGCTGGGGAAGGACTGGGACGAAGTTCTGTCGCACATGTCGGACGCTGCAGTACTCGCTTCCAGTCTAAATATAAGGCCCCAATCTTCTCTTTCCTGTTGAAATTTTGTCTTGATTGAAGATCTCAAAGAAGATCTCAATTCCTTAGTTAGTTTTCACTCTCATTCATCCCCTCGTTAAAAATATATCGTGGACTTCAGATAGAGCGTACTCTGTTACTGCTTTTCTGTTTGTGTTTGTCCCAGCCTTTAACTATTTTTGAGCTGCGTAACCCTCGTGTAAACATTGCGTTTTGTGGTGTTTATGTATAACGAGCCACAGCTACCTAAAACTCTGTATCTCTTCTTCCATTCCCAGATCGCCTTTGATAATACCCGCCGCAGATGTGGACGAAACGTCAGAAAGAAATTTCATCAGACCACGGCTTCAAATCTGTACTTCATTTTGGAGAAAAGCAAAAATTATTATTGAAAAACAAAACATCTTGAAAATGTGGTTAGTAAAAATGAACTGACAATCAGAAGAAAATAGCTGGTTGCAAAAAATATACGTTTTTTCATAAATATTTTAATTTTCCCTAACAATCTAATAACAAAGTTATAAAACCTAAGAATCAGTTTAAAAGTACTCAAAGTGGCTCGAATTGACTAGATATTTCCAAAGAAAAATATGTATAGTTTTAGGGTCCGGTGAACTTGGTGGCCAATCTGTAGGACCTCTATCGCTTAGAAAATTTGAGAGATTCAGTAATTTTGTTTTCCTGCCAAAATGTGCCTTCATGATTTTTAAACTCTTCCTAATTCTTTATTTGTTTTATTCTGCCCTAACTAAAATAAACATAAATTCAGATAGGACTTCCTGTCTTAGTAAAGCAGTATTTCCTCATCTGGGGCTTAACTTTCGTTTTTTAAAGGATTCTATTACAACACGATTAAAACACAATTATTCTCTACTAACAATTCACACTGTTCGTTTGTCTGCTTATTTTGCTTATTTAGTACACTGCAAAATCTACTCCATCCCATCTCGCGCGGTTCGCTGGTTTATATACCCGGCCTGAACACACTCTCGTACTTTCGAGAACGGAGGCGACTGTTCCCGGTTCTCGTTTAGTTTAGATGGGTTCTCGGGGTCGCGGTTGACGCCTCCACCGAATCTCTGTGGATCGACGCTCAGGCGTAACATTGCACCTCTCTTAGTTCTAATCATCCCGATCAGAGAAATCTTCACGACTGTAAGTAATTGTTGTTGTAATTACAGTTTTCAGTGGTCGACAATGTAGACATGCAGCCTTTCCTCTCAAAGTCACTTAAAGTTCGGTAGCCTTGTCCGAATCTGTCCATCCACTTTTAATTGCTGCCGCCTCAAATTGGTCTTTATAAATGCTCCAAGAAGTAGTGCCGTTGAAAACTGGAGGCATAGTGATGTTTAGTCGCTCAGCGGTTGAAGTTGGCCCACTGCGACGTGTTTTCCAGATACGCCACTGTTCTTGTAACTCCGTCATTTTCATCTGTACTCCATGTTTGACTTGACCCACGTGTTGTTTGACTTGATCCACGTCTTGTTTCACTTGATCTACGTCTTGCTTGACTTCAGTCATTTTGGTTGAGATAAGTTTGCGACGACCATCCGTTAATGCTTGTCACAGAGCAGCTTGATTTTTTATTTGTTCCTTTATCTCAAGTTGCCTTTGTTTTTCTTGTTTTTTTTCTCAGTAGCCTTTGTTTTTCTTGCTCTACCAGAAAATTCCTTTGTTCCTCTTTGTCCTTCTCTTTGTCTCTTCCGTATGTGCTGCCAGTTTTTCAGACATGATTTTTATCGTAAATCGAGTATGTGGCATGTAGAAAACACCAGTTCACACAAGTTCTTGCTCTGTCCTTACCGCGCAAAATTCCACGTGCGCGACGACTCCTTTGTCCGTACAGATACAAATGTTACATATTGTTACCAGATACGGGTTCCAATAATTTATCGTCAATTAACTACACACTACTATTTACTTTTAACTATTACAGCACAATTAAAACACAATTACTCTCTAGTAACAATTCGCATTGTTCGCTTGTCCGCTTATTTAATACACTGGACTATCTATTCGATCTCGCGCGGCTCGCTGGTTTACTTCTCGGCCTAAACACACTCGTACTTTCGAGAACGAAGGCGACTGTCTAGACTAAACGAGAACCGGGATCTCGTTTAGTCTAGATGGGTTCTCGGGGTCGCGGTTGGCGCTCGGCGTTGCCGCTTTCGCCCGAATCTCTGTGGACTGACGCGACGGTCGGACGTAAGAGTATGTTCTGTTTGTTGACACTTCTGTTAAGAAAAGTTGTATAAATTTGTTTGAGAAACATACACGTAGTAAGAAGCCCAGTTTCGTTCACTGTTTTAGGTTTCTTGTTAACCAGTCACAAAATTTCACTTCTACAGTCTCAATCACATGCAATATTTTAGTAGTTTCTACAGATGAAAAATCCACTTTGTAGTTGGTACGCTTTAGATACCATTCGAACTCACACCATAGGATACATGCACTGCAGATTTAGGGTAAGGACCACTACTACAGCAACACTTTTTTCATTTTCTTTCTTGTGAAAGACGAAGTATTCCTGATCTTGAAACACCTTTCAGCTTGCCATTTGCTGGCATTTTTTACAGTCTTCAACAAATACGCAAATATACAACTCTTGCTAGAACCAAAACCGATTCAAATTGATATCCGAAGTCCGAAGCTACGAGCTTTTGCTTCCAAAACTGATTGAAAGCAATAATATTCGTCATTAAAGACGACTTTTACAACTATCACTAAAACTTCTGTTTGAAGCTAAAACACCAGATATGACGTACATTGTTTACTTGACAGATAAATAAATTTATAGTAAAATTTATTTTAAGTTTATGGGGACTCTTCTTCGATCGGAGGTGATTCTTACGAATTGGAAGGCCGGCCACGTCCGGAGTAAGTCTTTGACCCTCGATGGTGATCCAGCAACAGTCCGGCTGGGTAGTCGTGTTCCTGAGATAATTATTTTCTTTGATTCAAGGTGATCGTTACGTGAACTCATCTAGTGTCTGATACTCTGCGGAAACTTCCAAGCAGATCTGGCAAAACCATCAAGGTTTTAGTTATTACATTTTCCGATAGTTCCTGGCCTTGTTTTAAATTTATCCTGAGCTCTTTAAGTTGCGACAAGTGAGGAAACAATAAAAAAAGACTCTTTAACATAGACGGCTTTTAATTTACTTGACATTTCTGCGGATGTCGTTCACAACAAAATTAATTTGAGTTTTGATCCGTACTTTTTACTGACCATTCCCCGAGTTTGGCGTCTACTTTCACCCAGTTATCAATATCTGTTGCACCAATATTTGTTTTTAGTGCCTCCACTTAAGATACTCACTTCCCTTCTAAAATCCTTGAGAACATGCAATATTTTAGTAATTTATACAGATGAAAAATCCACTTTTTAGTAGCTATTCTTTGGAACCTTTCGGAAATTTATCATATATTTCGCACATATATTCTTAGGTACCATTCACACCATACGATACATTCACTGCAGATTTAGAATGATTGACCAGTAGTACAGATTGACCAGTATTACTTTGCCTTTTGGAGACGAGGTCTACTTGATCTTGAAACATCTATCAGCTTGCCATTTACTTGGAGTTTTTAGAGTCTTCTGCAAATACGCAAATATACAACTTTTCTCGTTTAAGAAAAACAAATACTACGTCACAACTGTCACATTTGAGGTGTTTATAAAATTATAAACCCGTTTGGCGTCCTCTTGTGGTCGTAGTAAATACCATAAATAATCTGAATTTTTTTATTTCCAAATAGGAAATGGGCGAATTGGGAGAGACACCCAATAGTTATTTACGTTATAGTCCGGTAAATATAGTTTTACAGTAGGAGTAAGATGTTTCTGGACGAGGCGATAGCCGATTCTGGAATTTCGAAACAACTACTGTAACACGTTGCTGGACCTATGATATACAACATTTTACTTCATACTAATTAAAAACAGGAAAAACATAATTTTATGCGCTTCGAATATATTTTTGACAAATTCGCCAATTTGACAAATAGTTTCATTACGGTATCCTGTAGCGGTACCGGTACAGGATACCGTGGATACAATAGATTTATTGAATACCGGCACAGGATATGCCGGTACTCAATACTGTAAAATTTCTTTACGATATCCAGTCCTGTAAAAAGCTATTTACTGGATTAAAATCAAGTACGTAAAAGTGTCCGAAATGATGCAGTATGAAGTAAAATGATGTTTCTATAGGAAGTACATAGAAACTTGTAAAGTATCCTGAGTAATCTATAATTAATATAAATTTTAAAATATTCCCCGGGTTTTTTGTAGCAGGATTTTACCAGCTTGTAGAAACAACGATTTTATGACAAAAACTTCATATAAGCTTATATGTATAGAAGCTTAGTTTTCGATATAGAGGGAGTTAAAGTTATACGATTTTTATAATTTTTTCCTTCCAGCTCGTACAATTTTTGAGATATTTATTTCAAATTTGGAGTGTATGTTTTTAGGGTCTCTACAAATACACCTGACAATTGGTTGTGACAATCTACAGGGTGTTATTTTTTCTGGAGTCAGGCCCCATTTTAAGACTCCCGAACTTTTTTCTAGTGCGCCACTGATCATTCGTTTCCAGAAATTTTAAATATCTGTTCAATTTGAATGCTTTTATACTTCTTGAATCGTTTTCGTATTTGTCGCCGTTCTTGAGATATTTGCAGGAGTATCATTCGTGCATGCGAATGTCCCATTCCATGGATTGTGTTTCAGAAAAAAACAGCGTCAGGTAGGTCATGGTTAATTGTTGATCCTGTTTTAAAGTTGTCAAAGTAATATGTGTCAGTCAGAATTTGTTGTTTCTTTTTAATTAGTTTTAAGTTACCTTTTTTACTGAAATTATTAATACGTACGAGTATTTTATGTATTAATGTGTAGGCATAATGCCGTTCCGCTTTTTTAACCATGAATATGCAGACATGCATTATTTGTATGGATTTTGTGATGGGAAATCTGCTGGTGCTGCTCGAGAATACAAGAGAAGATTTCCTAACAGACGACAGCCTCATCCAAGCATTTTTGTAAAAGTACACCAACAGTTTAGAAACAACGATTTAAATCCTCTTCAAGCACGAATTGGTGAACAGATTCGTCAAAGACGCGGCAGGATAGATGCAAGGATTTTAAATACTTTTGAAAGAAACCGCCGATTAAGTACAAGGCAAGCTTCAAGACGATTAAATATTCCTAAAACCCTTATATGGACTACTTTGAAACAAAATGGTCTGCATCCGTACCATTTGCAGCCGGTACAGGGATTACAACCTGGTGATGCTGAACGCCGAATGCAGTTTTGCCGTTGGTGGGTTGGATGGGAGTATTTGGCGATATTTTGTTGGGACCTTACATGTTACCAAATAGACTGAATGGTCAATTGTTTTTGGGGAAATTTTTAAACGCCGAACATGACACAATGCTGGAAGATGTGCCTCTACAACAAAGACTAGACTCGTTTCTTCAATTAGATGGATGTCCTGGACATTACTTTTTAGACATAATATGTGTGCTTTGTGTCCTTTCTAATATGATGGAACTGCAGATAGCGGGTGTAGGACAATTAAATAGCTACTTCACAGTTGCGAATGCGCCAACGTTTCGATCTTTATTTAGATGTTCTTCAGGGCTTAATTCGGTTTGAGAAGCATGTCACCTAAGCTATATGTATATCTTTTACCGGACATAACATAAAAACAATGATTAATCCACAAACAGGCAACGACCACATGAGTTCAGGACAAAACGAAACATCAACCGCCAGGGACAAAATAATTTTTTTTTGTCCTTGTTTATTTTGTCCCTAATTGTCCTACACCCGCTATCTGCAGTTCCATTACTTTTTAGAGGTGAGGAACTGGCTTAATACAGAAGACATGGGTGGGTGGTGGAGGTCCAGTTGCGTGGCCTCCCCGATCGCCTGATCTGACTCCGCTTGATTTGTTTGTTTGGGGGTTTATGAAGAAAAATGTCTACTCCAGTCCTGTTAATTCTCAAAAAGAATTGATACGACGAATACGAAATGCGGCTCGGAGAATAACTCCACAACATTTGAGAGACGTCCGGCAGTCTTTGTTGCGACGCTGTAATCTATCATAACGGAGAGAACAGTTTCTTTAAAGTTTTGTTTAGTGAATACGATTACTCAATCATTATTTTGTTCATGTTAATAATTTATAATAATTTAATATTAAATGCAAAGTAGTGTAATATTACCTATAAACTTTTAATGATTTAAAGTTCAGTTTTAAAATGAGTAGCAAGTTCTACTAGAACATATTAGATTGCTTGGACACCTTTCCATTATTCGGAGATGTAAATGTAAAGGTAAGGTACTTAAGTATAGGTAATTGGAAAGTTGCGTCCAAAGTAGCAAAGTTTAATACTCCTGCAAACATCTCGAGAACGGCGACAAATACGAAAACGATTCAAGAGGCATAAAAGCATTCAAATTGAACAGGGATCTAAAATTTCTGGAAACGAATGATCAGTGGCGCACTACAAAAAAGTTCGGGATGGTAAAAAGAGGCCTGACTCTAGAAAAAATAACACCCTGTAGATTGTCACAACCATTTGTCAGGTGTATTTATGCAGACCCTAAAAACTAACATACAATCTAAATTTCAAAATCATAAAAAAAATTATAAAAATCGTGTAACTTTAACGCGCTGTATATCGAAAACTAAGCTTCTATATATACAGGGTGGACCAGGTTTTTGGTGCCAAACTTTAAGGGGGTATTCTACGTCCAAAAATAACCCTAGTTTGCTATATAAACCATAGTCGAAAAATACTCCGTTATGGAAATCCAGGGTGTTAAAGTTTAAAAATAGAATTTTACATGTGTCAATAGCGATGAAAGACTCAAGTTTTGCAATATATAAGGTCTTTTCAGCGTTACCAGTGGCGTGCACTGCGGCTCGTGAGTAGCTATTTTTCAACAAAAAAGTGGTAGGCTACTGGATTTTCTGAGGATAAAAATTATTTTTGAGGTCCTTGTTCAATTTGAAAAAAGAAATTTCCCTTGGCTTTTTTTCGTAGGGCACACCGTTTATTAATAATAAAATATTTTTAAGTGTTTGTGTTTAAATGGATTACCTAGCTATTTCTTAATTGCATACCACCTTGATGATGTTGGCGTCAGTTTTCATGACAATATCTGACAAATTTAACGTAACTAATTTTTGTAAAGTTCATTAGTGCCGTTTAGATTTTCAAATAGAGAAATAGCGGATATCCATTTTGGGTATGGATTTGCTAACGGAAACTCAAGGGCGGCCGCCAGAGAATACAGAAGGAGATATCCGCAAAGAACACATCTTAGTCGTAAAATTTTCGCAAGAGTCCTACAGCAATTAATGGAGAAAGATAAATAAAATAAATAAAAGAGAAAAATAAAGAATTTGCATGAGGATCGAGATGCAAACCAAAACCAACAACAAAGAAAAACTTCTCGACAAATATTAAATGAGTTTGACAGAAATCCAACGAGTTCCCGTATTGCTTCTCGTATTCTTTGCACCTCAAAATCCAATATACTTCCTACTCTTAGACGAGATCACCGGCGTCTATTTCACCTACAACCTGTTCAAGGGCTACATCCAGGATACCAAGAAAAAAGAATTACTTATTGTAGGTGGATCCTTCACTCAGTTCAAGAAAACAGGGATTTTTTGAACAGCATACAGTGTACAACAACAACCATTTATTTGGACCGTACATTTAACCTCGACGTTTGAACTCAGAAAACTTCTTATGTTGGACGAAATACCGATACTTTTAAGACGAATGCATGGTTTCAGCTTGACGATTGTCCCGCTCATTTTGGCAGAAATGTCAGATATTGGCTGGCCAATCATTTTCCGGATAGGTGGATTGGTAGAGGGGGTCCAGTTACATATCCACCACGGTCTCCGGATCTTACCGTGTTAGACTTTTTTGTGTGGGGTTTTTTAAAAGAAGAAGTTTATGCGACTCCTGTCAATACGGAAGAACAACTTATGAACCACATAAGATATGGTTGCAATAAAATATTACCACATCTAGTACATTTAAATCAGTCTATTATACGGCGAAGCCAGTTGTACATTGAAAATAATGGTTTCCATTTTTACAATTTTTATATCTGTTTTTGTTACGTTTTCAATTATTGTTTTAGTTACTTTTAGTTTGTAATTCTGAAAATAAATATTGTTACAACACAGTTAAAAAAATTAGCTTGGCTGTTTTAGGTTGCCATGAAAACCTACGCCAACAAGGCGTGGCAAATATTGATTATCTGGCGGTACGCAAGTAACAAAATTAATAATCTATTAAAAGGCAAATACTGAAAAGATTTTAAGTCATTTAATATTTAATTGAACAAGGACCTCAAAAATTATTTTTTTCTTCAGAAAAACCAGTAGCGTTCCACTTTTTTGTTGAAAAATAGCCAGTCACGAGCCGCAGTGCACGCCACTGGTAGCGCTGAAAAGACCTTATTTATTGCAAAACTTGAGTCTTTCATCGCTATTGACACATGTAAAATTTCATTAAAATATCTCTGGCAGTTTCAGAAAAAAAGTCAATTTTTTGGTTTTTCAAAAAAACCTTTAACACCCTGGATTTCCGTAACGGAGTATTTTTCGACTATGGTTTATATATCAAACTAGGGTTATTTTTGGACGTAGAACACCCTCTTTAAAGTTTGGCACCAAAAACCAGGTCCACCCTGTATAACTTTATATGAACTTTTTGTCATAAAATCGTTGTTTCTACAAGTTGGTAAAGTCCTGCTACAAAAAACCCGGACACCCTGTATATTTATGTTGTGGACCCAAAAAATAGTGTATTTCCAAGTGAGCACAGTTAGCTTCGGGTTATTCGTGCATTGACTGTCGCGTGCGGACAAGACTATCTTTGCGCACTTGTTAGGAAATATACTATTGTCTACGTTTTAACTATAGTTTTTGAGTTGCAAACTTGTCCTTCATAACTTCAAGTCAAATGACCGTTTGACAACTGAAAGACAACCGTTTGACATTTTCAAAATTTGATAGCAACCAGCCTACGATGTCAATGACTGGTGTTTTGATTATGTTAATAAATGTTTCCATGAAAACCCGTGTATGAAAGTGAGCACAAAATTCAATTTTTTTCAAGCGGACTAAAAGTACGTCATTTGTTTTCTCCATACGCACTCATAAAGTGGGCTTTTTAATCCTGAGACCAAAAAAGTAGCAATAAAGTCCTAGGCAGTAAATGTAAAGTCAAAAGTCACCGCTACTGTCATGGTGGCGCATATATAAACTATCTTATTGCCATCTTTACATTCTTGTTGAAAAAACAAAGGATAGGAATACTCTCAGAGCGCTCGAGAGCACCACCCTATACCGTTTTTAGTCGAAATCGCATAGGTTCTCGAATTCTGTTAAATGTCGTTGGTTGTCATGCGCGTCATCATATTTATCTGTCGATGTCATTTTTATTAATTTAGTATTAATAATAATACTACAAATTTCTAGTTTACCATAATTTACCTAAACCTCCTAAACCATTGGTTATGATTTAATACCATTAAAACCATTGAATATTGAAAACAGTGACATAATCTACTATTTTGCGTACGGAAATGAGTGTGTAAAATCAAACTTTGCAAAGAAACGTAGAAAAAAACCATTTCTTCTCATTCGGTCAACTGAATTCAACGTCACTGTCACACGGTCAAGTTACTTTTTAAGAACAAAAATTACTAGACCGTTGAAATAATTTATTTAGTTTAGTTTTTATTGGTTTTTGTCTACCTCCACAAAAAAACTAGAATAAGATGCATGTTCCATAAGACCATTGACACTAATCAATTGTAAAATTCGTCGCTTCGCTCCTCAATTTGCACCATCTCCCCGGTTTCACCGGGCATATAAAACATTACATGAACAATATTAGGTATTGATTGAAACAAATTCGTTTTAGATGCGCATCACCAAGCAATTTACGAAACAAACGCATCGTAGACCTATCAGACGTGGATATGCAGGAGTGTTTCCCCGAAATTTATGGAAAAACCTCTCACCGAATTACCATCGTAGTTTTAATGGCAGCAGTCATATTTCTTATGGCGCTAATTTTCTACCTAATACGGTACCCAAAGAGTTGGATGACCCACAGAGACATGGGCATCGGGCCCAGTTCTCCCTACAGTATCGCATATCAGGATGAGCCAGGTCTTGAAAGAAGCTGAATTTACTTTAACGTATCTCAAGTTATTATACTTTTTGTTTTGGTGAATGAAATTTTTATAAATCGATCCTACATAATTACGTTTTAATATTATTTGTTTATAGTCTCTGTCTTAGTGATCCACGCCTGACACCAAGGGGTTGACTTAATGTGGGTACTTAATTGGTGTATGTTTAGGTTTAATAAAATGAGTGAGAACTGTTATGATAGCACTTAGTATTTTTTGTACAATATATGCAGTGTATCTGTAAAGAGTTGATAAAAGGCCTTGAGCTAGCTTTTCTAAAGATATTTTACTTACTAGTGTTTGTCTATTGCTTTAGAACTAGGAAAAATTTTGTTTTGTCTGCAATAAAATGCTTCAATAAATACTATAATCTTTAAAACTTCCCTCTTTACATGTACTTCTTTTAAGTGAATAAAAGCTCCAATGTTCGCTTAACCATAGCTATATTGAAAGAATCCTGCTGCTGATTAACTAAGGGTCGGTTTGCATCGACAACTCTGATTACAGATGGGCTGGGTGAATAAGGTGATGTACCTTGCACGAAAGTATCCCCATAATGTTACTCGATGCCCCGATCGCAAAATTGGTTTTAGATGAACGGCCAATTTAGGTAACGTCATGTTGTTATTATAGTTTTATGTTTCATTATAATAGGGACAGACTCTATGGCGAAGGCTATACGAGGAGGATAGTCAAGCCCTCAAAATTAAACATACTTTTAGTGATAACAAAATTAATGCATTTTATTTAAATTTAAGTGAGATTTGAAAGTATAAAATTACTTTGGCAAAATGTGTCTACAGTATTACGAAAAACAACCTCCACTTATTTGTATTAACTCAAAGCTAACAATAACTAGCTTCTTTTGAATCTTTCCTTTTGAAATGACCTCTTAAAACTGTTTAACTCATTTAACTCAATTCGTAACTAAACTGCTAGCTTTTGAGACCTCTTCACTAATCATTGGAAAAATCTAACCCTGTATAACATCCAATATAATTTTTAAGTTTTTGTTAATTAATAATAATGAAACTTTTAATGAAGTAAATTTTTCCACTTAAAGTAAAAAATCAGAATGTTGTGAATGATCACAACTTGTGTGTTCAGAAAAGCCAAAAGTTACAATATTCTGGTCTTTCAGGTTTTAGATTATTGTTATTACCAAAGCTGGAATTTTTTTTTAAATAAATGGAGAGCCAATAACAACAATCAGATATGCTGATGATACAGTGATTCGGCAACACAATCGAGGGACTACAGGTGCCTATAAACAAAATCGGTTACGTGGGAGAGACACAAGATCTAAAAATCAATATAGGAAAGACCAAATTTATGATATTCAGCAGGCAACCCCACAATGGTACTACCCTAGAACTTAATGGAAGACAAATTGAACGTATCTCTAAGTTCAAATACCTTGGTAGTATTATTACAGAGGATCTAAACACGGACTGTGAGATAAAGTGCCGAATAGAGATGGTTCGGGCAACTTTTAATAATATGAGATCCCTTCTTTGCAATGACAACCTGAGTCTGAGGTTAAAACAACGCATGGTTGAATGCTATCGGTATTGCTGTAAGGAGTGTAGGCCTGCAGCGGGACTCTGTGCATTGTAGAATTCTATAAATCGAATACTTTCTACAGGTGCAGCACTCTGTACACCAAAATTGTCGATTCGATTCTATTCAAACCCTCGACAGTATGCGATAGGTCTGAACGTGTCGCATTCTACTTTTAGGTTATGTTTTGTTTCGTTTGTCATAGATCTTGGAACGTTTTTTGTCTGTGTTTACAGTTTATTAATTAATTATCACGTTTTATGTGTTATAGTTAATTATTTATTAGTTGTTACATTAAGAAATATTGCAAAGTTTGTACTCATTTAATAAAACAAAGGATGAGAGTTCGCGCAGAGCACTGGCAACTCTTATTATGTTTTTGTGAAATCCATCCTGAATTAGTTACAAATAAATTTAATGGCTTAGACGGAAAAGCTAAGCTAAAGGCCACATCATGTGGAAAACACTTGCGAATAAATTAAACGCTTTAGGATATGGTGAAAAATCTGTTGAAGGGTGGAGAAAGGTGATTATTCTTTTAACCAATAGCGGGTTTTTCTTAATAATATCTTATAATTTTTTAGACCTTAACAGACTGGAAATCGAAGACAAAGGCCAAGGAAGCAGTGAAAAATAAAAATATGAACGAAACAGGTGGTGGTCCTCCAGATGTACCTCCCCTAACGGAGCTAGAAGAAAGGCTATTAAGCCTTATGGGGAAACAAGCAGTTGTTGGAGATGTGGAAATCCATGAACTGGGATTTGGGGAGGTAATAAATACCTATGTGGTGACCTACATTACTTTTTTAACTACTAATACTCATTAGCCAACATAATTTTTCATTTTCAATTTTCAACCAAAAATGTCTTTTGAAGTGGGACGCACAGAAAGTTCCACCACTGTTTTTTCTAGAACTCACTCCAATCTAAATCAGTCTTGCATAGCTTTGCACCTTAAGGAAAGATTCTGTTAACACTCTATGCAGATTTACAATAATAGGTATAGGTATGACTGTCATGTCGTACCTATATCATTGTTATAAGTATGACAGATATACGGAGTGTTCATTATAAAACTTCCAATCTAATTGGCTCTGAAATGTCAAAAGAAAAGTATGGAGAAACAAAAGTCCATTAATTTTGATTATGTCATCTTTTTCTGTCAAAATTTCATAGCCTGCTAGATGAAGTTTTATAATGAACACCCCGTAGATATGTGTATATGTTTTACGTCAAAGTTACACCTAGGGGCAAATTTCAAAACTCACGAGTGAGTATACCGGTTAAGCTGGTCATCCAGCAATTCAATGGATTAGGCAGATGGTTGATTGAACCGGTGGAGCTACTTGTGAATTTTTGGAATTCGCCTTTCATATCACTAACCTCACATGTAAATCGACACAGAATCCTACCACTAGTATTTATAATGCAAACTTTGAAATCAAGTAAATAAAAGGCAACCTACTATTATTTACTACATCTTTTCCAGGTTCAAATGGAAGTTAAGATTCCACCTGATCCTACAACTGAACACATCAAATTAGCGGAATCAGCAACGAAGGAGTCTGATTTCATTGATGAGGACTTTACTTGTGAGCCTATTAGGGAGCATGATTATGTTGTGAAAAGAAATGTTCCTGTTACACAGCGAAAACAAACCAGAAGAATTGCAAAGAGAGTAAATACCACATCAGGAGAGCTTCTACAGCTAAGCCGTAAAACTGTGGATTTATTGGAAAATATTTGTGCCAATAGTGAGAGTATGACTAATTCAAGACATAAATTTTTTTTTTAATTAAAATTTTTCTTTACAGCTCTTAGAATTTTTGAGATAGTTAACTCAAACTTGGCATGTATACAGCAACGATAGTGAAATTCTATAGGGTCTCATTTTTTCTGGGGTTGTGTCTCCTTTTGCTCTCCCAAACTTTTTTGTAACACGCCAACTCTTAAAAATCTGAACTCTATATAATCAATTTACAAACTTTCTTGCCTCTTGCATCCTTGTCTTAGCTTTCACCATTTTTGAGAAATTCACGGAAGTGTATAGGAATGCACTTTCGTAAGAAGTGCATTCCTATTCACTTTCGCAATTCTTCCATAAGAAGTGGCTCTTTTTCATCAGTATCTGGGACTTTAAAGGAAACGCAGAAATTAGGTATTACTTATGGAAAAATTATGTGCTTTCCTAGACATTTGAAAATTTCACAAAAACGATGAGAGATAAGCCAAGGATGCAAGAGACAACAGAGTTTCCAAAATTAATAGAGAATTCAGATTTTTGGCGTGCAAAAGTGTTTGGGAAGGTAAAAGAGGATACAGCCCTAGAAATAGTAAAACCCTGTAGAGTTTCACTATCAGTTGCTATATCCAACGATGTAGATGATAGTCACCTATATTCCAAATTTGAGTTAAATTTAAAAAAATTAAACTTAAACACCCTGTATATCCATAACGAAACATTTTTTGACCACAGTTTTGTGTAGCACAATAGGGTTATTTTTGAATATAGAATGTCCCCTTAAAGTTTATTGCCATTAAAAACCTGGTCCACCCTGTTTATTTGTTAATTTATTTGTTCGTTAACTAGATTATGTTTCTGTTTTTTTTTGGAATTTTATGATTTATATAAGGTGACCATGATCATCTTGTTGAACACAAAAGTTGCTTAGTGCTGTATACTATAAGACAAATGATAACCATCATGCACTATCACATTGATGTTATTTCTTTGATCTTGGGGTGGTTGAATGTCAATTTCTGTCAATAAATCCAAAAATGTACCTTTTAACACACATATATACTCTGTTCAGCGAGGGTTCAATATGACGTCACATTGCTCATCTCATTTCATTAGAAAAAGATCAGAAAAAAACAGGCGTATTATTAGTTCTTATTAATAATAAAACCACCAGCTAAAATCAGTTTGACGCTTAATGTCAAAATTTCGTCAAAACTTAGAAATCCGAGTCCATCAGCTTTTATAAAACTAAAGATAGAAACGAAAGAACCGCTTTTAAGGGATCATGTAGAAGAAACTACTGTGTGAAGAAAAACCGGAGAAAATTTCCAAGATAGTGGAGAAACAAAGAGTTACAATCGACGAAGCGGCGGAAGAAATTCCTTCAACATACGTCCCGAAGTCACTATCAATTGTTGAAAAGAAGCCCCTGTTCTTGAACAACCACCTACTGGTCCACAAAAATATCTTCCCCTGGTGTCACCTAAAGGCTAGATCCGCTTCTGTGGAAATGAATAAAACTTTAATCTAAATTAGCGAGGTGTTTGATTGAATCAACTAACGAAAAAATGTGGAAGAACGATGCATGCATGCGACACAGATAACAGCAAAACCGCGGTTAGGTGTCTTTACAAAGTTGCCCACGCTAACTTAGACTATGTACTCAATTTAAGTTATTTATGTTGCATGTCTTATTATCACATATTGCATTAATTAAATTCTAAGAAAAATTTCTCAAGAATTGAATATACAATAAATGCCTAAAAGTTTTTTTATCAAATGAATGAATTCATACGGACACGTATTGAAGTATTCTGCAGAAAAAGGTGCATTCGAACGAAAAAAGGAAAAATATGTTTGGGCGACCCGCCGTCAAGTGTTTCTGCTTATTGGTTTTACAATGCAAGTTGTGAGCTCTACTAGGTATAGTAAGCACACAAAAATACTCAGAATATCTTGGGCCGATTTTGTCCATATCTTATGATCTACATCCATGGCCGGGTGAATCATAGCACGTGTGGTAAAGCTGCTGCGGATCTCATTCTTTCTGAATTAATACCCGAAATGGAAAAACTTTGGAATATTTGCACAAAAGGCTAAACTGATACCCTGCCCGTGTTTACAAACATAACTTGACATTTTGTTCAACTGACATTTTATCAGAGACAGACGGGTTTTTTTGTATGACATCACAATTTATGACGTAATATTGAACCCTCGCTGAACAGAGATACCTACATCTCTCAAAACAATTTCTACCATAAATATGCAATAGTGAGTATTGAAGCTCCGGTGATCCAGGGAGTGCAAAGTTGTTAAATTGTTATGTTTGCCACAGTTATGTCATAGAATAAATAAAGGTTAGATACTTGCAGTGCAATGTGCAATTCTTTTAAAGTGATACACGAAAAGAAAACTCTTTGCTAATCACCTATTGGCTTCCTTACCCAGTAGTCTCCAAACCATCAATGAGCATATCTGAACCTATGTTGGGGGCACAGTTTTATTTGGAAGACCTCAGTATAGCTTCAGATACCACCATTAAAGATAGATTTTCTATTGCTTAAGAAAGCTGTCAACTAGCAAAAAGCTTAATTTTTGGATCATTTTACAGAATTGTTCTGGACTTCCATTTATCTTTAGTTATTGTAAGGTGCAGTATTCTATTTCCATTCCTTCTATTGATTTTTGTAATGTTCTACAAATTAAAATGTTTAATCTTTTCATAAAGTAAAACATATTTATTAGTAGGTACGTAAGTGAAGCAAAAATTAATAATTTTTTCTATGTATTTCATGGGAACAAACAGCAAGGAGTCCAGCAGTGCTAAATACGGGGTGTTCATTATAAAACTTCATCTAGTTGGCTGTGAAATATCAAAAGAAAAGGATGGAGAAACAAAAGTCCATTTACTTTGATTATGTCATCCTTTTCTGTCAAAATTTCATAGCCTGCTAGATGAAATTTTTAATGAACATCCCTTATAGTTCATTAGATATTTAAAATTTAAAATAAACTTAACAATCCAAAAATGTGTAGGTGACATAATGAAATATGTAGAAGTCACATGATATTCAATGAACAAAATATCTTCGGATTAATTGCTCTCTAGCTGCAAATCCGCTATTATTCCTGACATCATGGAAAGCTTGGGGTGGATCCCACAGAGGAAGGTTTACTTGTGGAATATTCACCTTTTCAGTATCTAATCGGCCCTCTATACACATGTTATGTAATAGTGCGCAAACATTTACAAATTCTACAACTTTTTCTGGCTTATAACGAAGTTTTCTTTCTCCTAAAATACACCTCCATCTGGTTTTCAGCACTCCAATGCATCGCTCAACACAGTTCCTAGCACTCATATGTGCTATATTGTATGCATATCCTGGTGTTCCTTCGGGTGGACTTTCAAAAGGTGTCATGAGCCATGGCTGCTGTGGGTAACCACTATCCCCCAATAGCCAGCGGTTTCGGTCTCCTGAAGTTGATATAATTTATAAAGGAAAATTTATAACTAGTAAGGTACTATGTAAGTACAATAGATAAGTCAATCTATTCAATAGGTATCTTACCTTCTTCATAGCATCTTTCCAGTCTCCTATGAACCAAAGAGTGGTTCTTCCAAAGGTTGCTCCGGCATATCTAGAATTCACATTTAATATTCTTAAATCATAGTCACACACCTAAAAACAAAATTAAATGCTTAAATATTAAATAAACTATTTAGAAATTTAAGTTTAAATATTACAATTTGTATATTCATTGAATGAAAACCTTTTCGGTTCAAATAATTGTGCTCCTCTTCAGGAGGAGCAATGATTGCCACATGGGTCCCATCAACACACCCTATAACTTCTGGAAAGTGGTGTTTCTCCATAAATCTTTGCTTTTTCTGTGTTTTAATGACATTTGGAAACTGTACTAATTCTTGAGCAAGCCTATTCAGCAAAGCGTCTGTTACCTCTGTTATAATTCTTGACATTGTTTGTTGTGCTACCGCAATAGTAGCAGTTTCATCCACTGTTCTCTGGTATGAACCTGTCGCATAAAAATAGAGAGCCGCAAAAAACTTTATTGTAGAAGGCATAGCATGGGCATAGCAAATGGGCTGCTTAAATCTCTTAGAAAACGCCTTTCTACGCTTTTTGCTCTTATATCTTCTCTTCTTTCATTTTCTTCTCCATGGTTAATATTTAATATTTTTATTGGGAACATATTTATCAGGCACAAATCTGAAAAAACACAAGCTTGGCACTAGCACAAATAATAATTCAACAATAAATAATGCAGATTCACATTATATTCATTGTACCTTATCAATTATTATAAATAAACTCACAAATGGCACAAATTGCATTAAAATAGTAAATATGTAAATAAGAAGTGTGACATTTGTTAAAGCAAAAGTCAAAATTTCCCAGAACTTACACCTATCAAGCCAAAAATCCCTAGTTCTATTTCTATTCTTCCGAAGATATCCGAGCGGTTGTCGACTATGGATCAGAGTGCTCTATTGCCGATAATCGAATTCTATTTTCTGCTTTCTATAATATAATACTAGAATAGATTTCTACTACAATGTAGAGTCCCACTGCTGGACTCTGAAGGTCAAGACGATGAACCAACTGGAGGCATTCGAAATGTGTGATGCCGAAAGACATCATATCTTGGGCATATTTTGAGAGATGATAAATATCGTCCATCACAGCTCGCCGTGGAGTTGGAAGAAAGCAACAGTCGTGGAACAGAAATATTCGGGATTGGATCGGCATAAGAAGGGCTGGTGAACTTTTTCGCTTGGCGGAGGATCGTACAGCTTGTGCCATGGTGATCGCCAACGTCAGGGAGACCGGACAAGGCACCTGAAAGAAGAAGAGAAGAAAAGTAAGTGCATTTCCTTGCAATTCGAACTTACACTAAGCAACAATTTTTTATATCTATACTGCAACTATATCTGCTTCTTTTATAATTTATATCTCATTAGCCTTGGCAATGTCAATTTCACATTTTTATTGTATCTTTTCAAACTGTGCTAAAAAAAGATGTGTAAAAACAAAATAGTTTTCAAAGGTAACAAGAAATAATAAAAAATTGTAGGGGATATTTCTTTATTCTGAATATTATGGTGAAGGTAAAATTTCCATATGTGTTCTGAAATATAAATTAATCTATTATTTGATTTAATATAATATGTTATTCCATGATTGTTGAAGTATTAAGTAATGTGTTGTTTAGTTTGATAAAGGATAATTTATGGAAGCAGAAATTGCATATTTTCTAAGACTTTCAAAAACTGAATCTGCCATCTGCTCCTATGTTAAATCGTTTAGGAAATCACAGGTTAACTATGGCTTTCTATCAAGTCGAGTAACTTTTGATTTTCGAACCCCATTTGTTTTGACTTTTACTACATCCTTAAAAAAAATGTAATACTTATCAAAAAATCCTTCAAACAGTTTTACGCTCATTTTTCCAATAATTTCTGTAAGAATTACTATTTAATTTTTTTATTATTGTAAATATTTCTGTAAAAATTATCAGTAAAAATCCTTAAAATAAAAATAAAGTAGTATTTTGATATAGCCACATATATTGATATAACACTTGGCATTATCAACTATTTTCCTATTTTAAACTATTTATATGACACTAAGTACAAGCAATTTAATATAGCGTAATCTTGAGGACGGTAGCTGATAACTAGGGGCAGATCATTCGTTCAGAGTTTAGAAACACTTGCATATATAGGGTCATCTTGATTCTACAAATTTTTATTAATGCTTAAACTATATCAATCTACTGATTTTAAGAAAAATAAAGCTTTCAGACTCACCAAGGATTCAGTGTTTCATTACCGGAGCACATATAACCTTCCCATTTTCACATCGTACAGCTATTTGTCCGGGAGGACATTTAGTTGGGACGCAAACAAGATGCTGACCTTTCACATAAGTGCTCAGTATTGCAAGTAAAATTGCAATGAAAATCTTGAGTAAATCCATTCCTCTAAATGAATATCTACATACATCGGAAGTACTACAATAATGAACAAATCGATTGATATTTGAAATATAGGGTAATCCACACGAGACAATATAATCTCTCTGGGTCATGGCACTGGCAAAAGTGGCAAGACATTGACCCTAAGAACAGGCCATTTTGATAAGAAGTGTATGAACTTTACAAAACGACAAACATAATTTATACATTATTTTATTATTATGTCAGATTTTCTAAGATTTAAAACGTTTATAATAAAATTAGTTAGTTTATACTAAATTAAGGTCCAAAACGACAATGGCAATGGCAATAAGCCCGTTGAGGGACAAGAACATCAACCATAACAGATTGAAGAACTAGATGTTAAAGAGATTGAGCCAGATATTCAGCTTGATCGAAGAGGTCGAAGAACCCTACGAGAAATTAGAAGACCAGGAGGTTATGATAAGTGAGAGGAGTTTTTTTATCACTTTTGAAAGAGCCTGTAACATTAGAGGAGGCTATATGACAGGTAACAAGATGCAGGGAACTATACCAACACGATATCGATAGTGAGTTAAAAGTGTTAGGTACGTAAGAATTAGACAATAAATTTGTACTATATCCTAGCGGTGCCAGGAGGTTGTTGAAAAAAAAATGGGTCTTTAGAATGAAAAATAATGAACAATGGAACTGTAGATATAGATAGCGGGTGTAGGACAAATAAGAAGCTACTTCGCAGTTGCGAATACGCCAACGTTTCGATCTTTCTTTAGATCTTCTTCAGGTCTAAAAAATATGCTCATTGAACAATTCTACAACACACTCAATTCATAAACAAATCAATAAAGACACAACTATAAACACCGATAAAAATTGAGCAAATCCACTATTTATCTAAACCTACCACCCTACATTTTTATAATAAACATATACAGATGCACGGTTTCTGTTTTTACTATATATAATTTGTATGAATTTTTTAATTACTTAATCTATTTTTAATTGTTGAAACGTATTTTTATTGCAATTTTTTATCGGTGTTTATAGTTACACCCGCTATCTACAGTTCCATTGCATTAGAAAGAACATAAAGCATACATATAATAATGAACAATATAAAGCCCGATTGGAGGCAAAAGGCTTTCAACAATTTGGAAATTTCTTGTTGGCACACTTACCCTAGAGGAAAAATTAGATATTTTTTGTTTGCTTTTGTTTAGGTTAGTAAAATTCGAAATGATTATTGTATTAAAATCCAAGCGGCTTTATTCCATGATGACCAGGTCAACAACCAATTCAGAGGAATGGGACAGGAGTGAAGCAAGGGTCCGATCACAGCTAGGGCATGGTAACAAGGACATGAAACCAATGAACTAAAGTTTTGTTTATAGCTACAATCAGAGTGTACCCCTATAAACAGTTAAAAATAAGGTTTAGCGGTTTAAACGTGCTTAATGGTTTAAATGAACCTCTTCGAACCACAAGTACGATAAGGCAGTGCATTTGACTTTTTTTCCTTTTTTTTTTGTTATTTTTCTTTTTTCAATGTGAGATTGTTATTTTCACATGGCATTGTACCATCTTTCCGCCACTAGTCGCTATCATGACATCAAGAAATTTTTGCATGTTTCTCAATAAATCAGGACTAAGCCCTTAACCAAAATTTGTGTGTACAATACAACGAGTGTTACTTCCGGAAACTATGTTCAATTGGGGTCAAAAACACACATAACTACATCACTTCATTAATTCTTATTAATAGCAGTAAACATTCACCGATTTTAAGATCCTTAATTCAGATCTTTTAATATTTCCAGAATTTGTTTGAACGAATTCGTGGCAAAATTTATCGTCAATTATCTGCAGAATTGCCAAACTTACAAAAATCCTAAATAATCGAAAGAACATCGAACAACTTTTAGTACCTAACAAAGAAAAATCTATTAATAGCGACATATCAGAAACGTCCAGACTAAAAACCATTATTTATGACCCTTCATGTTTACAACAAATCCTGATGCAAAGATTATAACATAAACCAGGATTACTTTAATGCTTTTAAAAGTAAATACCGCCCTTACTCTACCAACTCTCCCCCAACCAAATAACTAAAAAATAAATTATTCGTAATGGGGGTTGTTGCTTTTGCAGCTAAACAACGACTCGCCTCTCACCCTCTCACTTTTTAGATCACTCCTAATAGGATTTAAACGGTGTATGTTTTGTTACAATTACCGCCATTCCTGACAGATGTAAATTGGAACAGAATCGAATGCGTTCGATTTGGATTACAAATGTAATCCCCCTCGCAATAAACGCCACGGGTTAGTGATGTTTTAATAAGGTGTGAAATTGGAGTTGGCGTTTCGTTTGTGAATCGATGTGAATGGTATACAGGGTGGCTTAGTTTCGCAAGTTGTGTCAAAAAATCGAGCTTTGTCCAAGCAGCAGTAGAGAGGCCTTTCAGGAGCTATATTATTAATAACCTGTCGAATCCCTAAAGCAGCTCTAATCTATATTCCCAATGGCGTTTTTTGACCACAATATTATGTAATCACTAAAATTCTTAGTCAACGTGTTGACGCATGAATTGCAAACCAAACAGCTACTCATTTAAAAATTTACTACTAGAGAACCTGCTGTAGAAGGTTGGGAGCATCAGGAAATACTTGTGGGTTACAGGGACAAATGCTAGTATTTTCAAAAGCATTTTAAGTGTAGGAACTTACTGGAAAGCAGTCAATGGACCCCAACTCGGTCTAGATGACTTATTGTTCATGATACACGTGAAAAAACTTTGTTGCAATAAAACCACATGCAACTGTAATTGCCTAATAACTTTTAAGGTTAATCACTTTGTTTTTCACGATGTATAGTTTAACTAGTGATAAGTGTTCTTTTATTATTAGAACAATGCAATATTATTTACCAATTGTCCAGTATTGCCAAACTAATTTTCCAAACAAAGATTTAATTACCTATAAAACAGATGTAAAACACCTTAAGTACATACATTCACATTCATATTATACGGCACATCTACATTCGTAAGGTGTTTCAAATGGTAAGTGATTTTAAGTCAACTTTTTCCATGTTACTCCAATAAATATACATCTGTAGGCGCAAAAGCAACTGTACTTCACTTTACTACTCATCATCGCCCACCAAGTTTTGGCAAACGAACAGCAATGGAAGTCTTTCAAGGTAAGCGGAATACTCTCCCATTAACAAAATCAATATTCTCACCAAGCAAAACTACAGGAAAAGTATTCAAAAAACTACAAAGATGATGCTGAAGAACTAATAAGGAAAAAGGTCTTTGTTGAAAATCTGGCGATGATAGAAGAACATAACGCTAAGCACGAGCAAGGGCTGGTCACCTACAGGAAGGGGGTAAACGAATTTGCAGATTTGGCCAAAGAAGAGTTTGCAAAGTCTAGGCTAGGTTTTCGCGTTAAAGATGGAGATTTGAACCGACCAAATGAGGTTTCCATTTTGCAAACAGGGAGGTTGCCTGATAAGATAAACTGGGTAGATTTAGGAGCTGTCACCGGTGTTAAAGATCAGGGAGCATGTGGTTCCTGCTGGAGTTTCAGCACTGTAAGTACTGCACCAATAAGTATTAAAACAATATCTTTGCATTGCCACGATAGATTTGTGTGGAAGACAGACACCATCACAGCCAAAACAGAAAAACTTTTACATTTTTTCTAAATATATATTCATTAACAAATCTATATAGGTATATGTTTAACATATACCTAAGATGTTCTGCGAAATTAATTTTGAGTTTGACGCATACGAATAGGCAAGTGTTATATTGTCCTGAAGATGGCTTTTTCTTAGAGACAAAACGTAGAATATTTTAACGGTTCACATCCCATAGTCATTTCAATGATTCAAACCAAACTATTCACCTCACAATCTATATCTAGGATCATCAATAGCAATTGCTTAGTTTTTATTGTTTTTGTTGTAATGGTTGATTTATCAGGTTATGGTTTTTCATTATTTTGAAGGACAGAAATTACTTAAATTTGAGTGTTTATATATATATCTGCTTGTTTCTAAACAAATCTTTTTTTTAAACATAGAGCACCGCAGTTTAAATACCTTCTGTCCCTTAAATTAATGAAGAACCGTAACACAACAAACTAACTACTTTTCAGACTGGATCTTTAGAAGGACAGTACTTCGTGAAGAACAAGAAACTCGTGTCTCTGAGCGAACAAAACTTAGTAGATTGTTCCAGATCCTACGGCAATATGGGATGTGAGGGAGGACTGATGGACAATGCGTTCAAGTACGTCCATGACAACGGTATAATGTCGGAAGATGACTATCCTTATGTAGCAGAAGATGAACGCTGTGAATTTAAAATCAACAAATCCGTGCTAATTGACTCATCTTTCGTGGACATCAAGTCAGGAAGTGAAGCTGACCTCCAAGCTGCGGTTGCTAATATTGGACCCATTTCAGTGGCAGTGGACGCAACAGAGTTCCAAACATATACTGATGGCATCATGAAAGACTCTAATTGTGGCAATGACAAATTTAGTCTAAATCATGGAGTCTTGGTTGTTGGATATGGCACTAGTGAAGATGGACAGGATTACTGGCTGGTAAAGAACTCTTGGGGTGAAAGATGGGGTGAAAACGGATATATTAGGATAGCGAGGAATAATGATAATCAGTGTGGTATTGCTACGGCGGCCAGTTATCCAGTATTGTAACTTCGTCACTTGTCAAGTTGTTATATTGAAGAGTTGGTGTAAGAGTTATAGTTTAATGTAGTGCAATAAGTAAAATGTGGTTTAGAAATTAAGTTTTCACTTCCCATTATTGTGAAAGTACTCGTAATTAACAAAAGGAAACTAAAAATAATGGAGAGTATAAATTACAAAAGAAGGCCTGAACCTGCTGCAGATAGACCAATTGAAATTAAAATTTATAGTTTATCATCTGTCCATGTAATTACTATACAGGGTGTTCCCCGCTATTCGAGTCTCGGTCGTTTATAACTAAACTGTTATATAGTATAATAAGTAAAATATTTTGTTTCTTAGGTGCATGATTTAAAACAATTAAGAACTTACCACAGGTCTCAAAATATAAACTAACATAACTGTATTTCTTTTTAATACGACCCTTAGCATATTTCTAAGTTTGTGTATCCTGCCTTCGATCCAGAGTAATTTTTGCATTGATAATAAACTTGCAATGAACAGCTCTCAAAAAAAATGGCTCTCAGTTATGTACATGTCAATCTCTATGAAGCCTCTAGGATATGTCAAATTATCTCTAAATGTTTATTTTTTGCTAATGGTTGCCTTAATAAACACTAAGGGCTGGAGCTCAAAAGGGGCTTTTTGAAGTTTTCATCGTGTGTTCTATTTTTTGAACTACCGCACACTTTATGAATTTTTGGTATATGTACTACCACAAAGAACCTTAGCTGCCTTTGAAGTGGATCTATCTTCCATTCTTATAAGAAAGCTGGGAACAGACTATCTTCAGCACATGACTGTTTATACTTTGATATCTGTTATGTAATTATTTCCTATCGCAAATTGCCTTTCAGGACGGTTCTTTGGTAAGCTGGAACAAACTTTATAAAATTATGGAATATTTCGCGGATCCAAATTCCTCATTTCAATTCGAAATTTTTACTAGTGAGTTGGCCAGAATAATTTTCTGAAGGTTCTGGAAGGGTTTCCTGCATGTTTCAGTTTCTTGATATTTAACTAGTTAAAGTGTTTTAATTAGTTAAATGCTCAATAAGTCAAGACTTCTTTTTGAGTAAGTAATGTATATAAAGCTTTTCATTATATTTTCGGAAAAGTAGGCAATGGAAATTTGACAGATTGCCCCCCGTATAATATTTGAACTGTGTCGCTTATACTGGTTATATTGACATAATTTAAAGGTTATAAAATGCTGTCATTACAAAAAAATGTTGTTGCCAGAACTTACCAAAAATAATAGTTGCAAGCGATAATAATAAATCCATGTACTAGATCTGATGAGACGTTTGTCTGGTCAAATACTTGGCAGAAGTAGTTCTTAGGACAACAAATTTTCTTATACTAGAGCTTTGACATCGAGTTCTGCTCACTCTGTGCAACATAACGATGGCCTAGAATTAATACCTCGTAAGTACATGTTTATGTGATATTGAGATTTTTGCGTCATCACCTTATTATTATGCTTTTCCCGCCTTTGACAATAGCTCCTGAGTGCTAGACCGATAGAAAATGAAGCATTTCTACCGATAGAAATCATCGATACCGAAACCATCGATAATATATATTAAGAGCAGGTTTGTTTTAAGAGTTTTTAGGAGAGAATTTGTCCAAAAACTTGTTAAAATAAGCGCTATATAGGACGCTTGATATTTGTAAGCCTTAGTTATAATTCACATTTTATGTTTTCGTGCGTCAAAAGAACATTCTGCTACCCTGGTACGTTCACCGATGTTTTAGGGGTTCCTATACTACTCAAAGGCGTCTGTCTATAGTTAATTAAAAATCTCTTAAAATACCTTTTGTCTATTTGAAAAAAACGAAAAAGAACTATTAAATGATAGTGCTCTGCCTAATAGGGTCAATAGTAGAAGACTTTTGGCAGTTCTTGATTTTATTTCTTTACCTACCAAAAAAATGTAACTTAAAGTAGTGCAGGTTTCAGGTGGGAAAGCCATTTAATAGGAAAACGCACGTTGATGGAAACTAAGTCTTTCGGATTGCAACATATGCTGAAAGCGAAGAAACCACTATAAGGTCTTCCGTAAATCGCTCTTATTCCTGGAACCATAAAATTTTTCTATTAAAAGTATATTTGCAGTTATCTACTCACTGTATATGAGCTCGTTTACAAAACGCTAACATTTCTTCACTGTAGAAATCTACAAAAAGGGAGGGTCATAGTCATGCTACGAAAAATCAGACACATGTTCTTTTGCAAAAAAATAGTAGATTATGTCACTAGGAGTAAAAGTGGGTCTTTTCGTGCTGAGCCCAGAGATTGACGGCCGAAGCGAAGCTGAGGCCTGCAACTGGGCGAAGCACAAAAAGACCTTTTACTCCGAGTAACATATACTATTTTTTTTTTCAAGCATGCAATAAATTAGAAATCTATTTAAAAGTGGTTCAGTTTTGCAATTTTCTCTCATCCTCTTTAAGCGGGTCTAGGTACTTACCCAATTGTGTATATTATTTGTAAAATACATAGAATATGTTAGAATGGTGGTTTTCAATGTTCAATGGTTTTAATGTTTTAAATAATAACCAATGATTATGGTAAACTAAGAACTTGTAGCATTATTTTCAATACTAAATTAATAAATGTCACATTGACAGATAAATATGATGACGCGCTTTAACAGACGAATTCAGAATTCGAGAACCTATGCGATTTCGACTAATAACGGTTTCGGATGGTGCTCTTGAGTGCTCTGAAAGTATTTCTGTCCTTTGCTTTTTCAACAAGAATGTAAAGATGGCAATACACTCAGATCGGTTTATCTGGTGTCATCTATTATTAAAATAATTTTGGTGAATGGAAATCGTTTATATATGCGCCACCATGACACTAGCGGTGACTTTTGACTTTACTTTTACTGCCTAGGACTTTTTTGCTACTTTTTTGGTCTCAGGATTTGAAAGCCCACTTTAGGTGTGCGTATGGAGAAAACAAATGACGTACTTTTATTCCGCTTGAAAAAAAAAGATGTTTACACTTTTCTCTTAACAAATTACATGTGAAATATTTACTAATATCGTTTTAGTAAAAATCCCTAATAAGATGTTTTTCAAGTTTGATTCTAAACTAATATATATGCTACTCATCCAGACCCGACTTACCCCAAATATTGTAGATAATTTATTAAGGATCAGCGATTCCAAAAAGTCTGGCCTGTCTTTTTAGTAATGATTTTAGCACTTTATAATTTGATTTTTAGTTTTGTCCGAAACTTTTTTAGGCATTCGAATGAATAGCTATTTATGTAACCAGTTACCAAAAGTGCGGTTTAGTGTAACGAATGAATGTTGAATGAACTCGCTGCGCTCGTCCCGCAATTTGAATAAGATACACAAAAAAGGCTTTTCGTCACGTGTTTCATACAAGATTTTTTCTAATTTTGACTACAAATACCTACTTAGAGAGAGAATTATTATTACTAAACTTCAATATTTACTTTTAAACCACTTTGTATCTAGTTAATGCCGTAAAACCATAGCAACGGCGTGCCACAACCGAAACCTGCAACTGGTGGTCACACAAACTTTTCATCACTAGTTGCGAAAGATTTTAGTTTTCGTAACTAGTTACGAAAAGTAGGACGTTACGTCACTGTCATCAGTATTGAAAAGTGCCACTTTATATGTCAGAATTAGAAAAAATTCTTTAAACAATAGAAAATGGCTCTTATTGAATAGAAACTGTGTATCAAATTTCACAAAAATATCTAGAGCAATATCACAGATATTAATAAAAAAGGAACTTTTTTGAAAATGTTTAGCACCTTTATTAGCACACACTCACGTTTAGTACATATGATCATTTGAAGTTTTTTCTTGAAAGTGGGCCCACGAATCACGTTAAAATTAGTGTGTTATTAAGAAACATCCTATATATGTATTTTTTTTCTCAAGAGCCTCGCTTTGGCTTGGTGTTCTGTAACATTGATACTCCTGATGTTATGGTAATTACACCCGAAAATTCACACAGTTTTTAACAAATATGCTTCAAAATTATTCCAGGCAGTGCAAGACTTAATGAAGTAGATGAAATTCCCTTCCTTGATGCCATCCAGAAAGCAAAGTAGCAATTATATTCCATTCTGCTAAGTGAAAGCCAATGGCCAAAAATTAAAAATAAATTAAAACTACTCGTATTGTTCCAATTTGTCAATAATTGTTGTGAAGTGTTGTCCACTCCTTAAGTTGTATCGTCGTAGCCGTGAGGCAAAATAGTATATTACAATATGAGATGCAAAGTCTTTCATTACTGTCCAGAGATTAGGTAATAAAATCTCGAGACAGTAATGAAGCTTCCCATCGATTATATGTATACAGTTTTATTTTCAACCACACTTTCTGCATAACATCAAAAAATTTTCTTGAATATTATTTATTCATATAATATTCTGGCTCAAACATTCACTCAGGAGGCCGAATTTTGATGGTTGCTATGGTATAGAGCAAAACCAACAATCAGGGTTTTTGTAATTCCCTGAAGCCTATGCGCTTTGTTTGCATGTGCACTACTGGCCTAGAACGGGAAGTAACTACTTCCCGTCCTGTAATGAGCCTCTTCCAAGATTTTAAAAAGACAGAAATGTCATCATTACATAATGTGGTAGAAAATAAACTATTTTTGTTTGTTTTAGTTGTTCAGTACAATGGTTATTATATTTTATTTTTATTATTTTTGCTTATTTTTATTATGGTTATTAATTTTGCGAAAAAATTGCCTCTATTTTTTACTATAGGACTAAGTATCTCAATCACCGACTTAGTGATCAAATAGTCCAGCCCTAGTGCTAGCCATATTGAAATTTTTGGCAATTTTTTTTTTGACGTCATCTCAGATCTACAGTTTTAATTCCATGCATTTGCTTGATTTTTTTTTTAAATGAACGCATGATAATGTGTTAAGGACTTTTTATAGCGAGAACAAAGCAGTGAAACATACGCCTAAAAAAAAAGTCGTGATACTGGAGTTAGAAAGCTGAATCATTCTCGGTATTTTTAATAATTTAAATGACATTTAAGTTGGATTTACACAACCCTGTTTAAGGACGTTCACAGTCGTTGACATTTCACGGCAGATCTCTCGAAAGCGGTAGCTGAGATAAAATCTAATTTGAAGGAGTAAATAGACGTGGGTTATCTCTTTATCTTCTCAAGGGTTGCCCACACAAAACGGTTACAACGAAACGCATTAGGCAGGCGAAAGAGCGTGGCAGAGATCACGGGTCGATACGATTGTCGTCAAAACTAGACGACATTTCCACAGCAATTATCACTTAAACGCGTTTTAATTGGTCCGCAAACTAGGCAGCTACTACCGGAACATTGTTGCTCAGGCCTGAATTAATTACGTGCTTCCAGCAAAATGAAATATTTCTTGACCCTTGAAGCGAAATCGAGGACAATACCCCCGAGACTGCAATATTCCAGTTATATATTCCCCAGGTTCATTTGCGGGACAATGAAAACGTAAATAAGGAATAAGCAACAAGGGCGAGCCGAGAAGTCGGAATGAAATCAAATCCGGGCCGAGGAAGATAAGTAGAAGACGATAAAAATTGAAAAAGGAAATTTCTTTTCAGACTCAATTGTTTCGCTTCGCTGACTCGAAATGGACGCTGCATAATCCAAAGGGTGAAGTCAATTTGCTTTTGCAAATTAAGAGTAATAAAGTGTCTGGTGCTGAAACGGCTACCGAGATTTGACGAAGTTTGCCTTTATTGCAGTTATGATTGTCAAAAATTCTTAGCATAAATCGGAAACAAAAAAGAATGGTAAGAATTCACCAAGATAATGAAACTTCGTTTTGGGGGTCTTAACTAATCTCTCCTTCTACTTTAATAAAGATTATGCGATGCCAGACTATCCCAGGGGATAAAAGTTGGTCCAAAGTTCCGGTGCAATGCTGTTGTTTGAAGTGGTTAATGATAAATAGTTTAGTAGATTAACATCAAATCCCCAGGTCTTTAGTAATCTATTTGCTGAGTACACTACTGTTTCAAAACTTAAAACCCCAATGGGGTATTAAAACCCCAAACCAAATACATATTCTTGCATGTTAATTTCGGTTCTGTGATTGGTTCTAAACAATTTTTGTAAGGCATTTCCTATGAAATTAAAAGAACAGCGTCAAAACTTCGACAATTTTCAACCGGCAGCAGTCTTTTGAAAGCAAAAAGAAGTATGATACATGCACCGGTTGTCGCCACTTTCAGAAAAATGGAAACTTTTTTCTGTTTCAGTCTTTCAGTTTTATTTATTAAGTGATTTTGCTCATGAAAAAATGGCATATATTGAGTAGTAGATATTTAGGTTTTGAAAACTACTAACCTCATTTGAATTACCTTGATCAGACAAAGATAGATTCAATAAAATAGCAGAAAAAACAGATTCGCTTTTTGTGTCAAGTGGTGGTCATAAGCTTCACCCTTATGTTAAAATACTTAAATAAGTACCCACGGAGTAGGTAGGTACATAGGTGTTAAAATTAGCAAGTTTATTACAAAAACTTTTACCTACATAAAGAAAGTCTAAAAAACATTAGAGATAAGCGTTAAAACTCTTGTTATAAAAACACATTCCTAAATGAGAAAATTGAACATACATTACACAACAATTGCGTATTATTTTAGTAAATTTTCCATTTTGGGATCTACGTGGTGTTCCTTAGAAAGTGTCATCTAGAAAGCTATGAATTTTTTTACCGAAAGAGAAGACATAATCAAAGAAAATAAACTTTTGCAATAGTTTCTTTTAACATTTCACACCCAACTAGAGGACGCTTCTAAGTAAACACCCCCTGCATGCACGTATCATCACATATTGTTTTTATTGCTTTAGCCACATTTATTTATAAAACTACATCTTTGTCGTTGTACCACAAGCCGAATCAGGCCATTTGCAATGGTTTACTCCATTTTTCGCATGGAACACAATACCATTCGTTTTTTCCTTTGTTTACAAATTTTCCTGGATATACAGGGTGTCCCAACTCTATTTAGGCACTAAATTTTCCGCCCCTGTACATTTTAGAGAAAAAAGTTTCAGATAAAAAGTTCATTGTGTGGAAAGGTGCTTTCAATGACAGTTTACCAATATGTACAGGGTGAAGCAAAAATGTACTTTTTGACGTCAACTTAATTTTTTTCAATAGAACACCCTATATTTTATTGAAGATTTGGATGCCTCGTTAAATACTCAATCAACAATGTATAACACATTTCTTTTTAATTTCAATACTTTTCGAGAAAATCAAAAAAATATCATTGCATATTCAATATTACGGGTAATTTTTAAAATCTCGCCTGCTGCGCGTTGCTATGGTTATAACCATAGCAACGTAATTATTATGTCATTGTCATTCTGAAAGTTTTCTGTCAAAAACGTTCAGTTAATCATGCATTTTCTTTTTACTGCAAGTGAATATGTAATTATGTTACTGATCTATGGCGAGTGTGAAAAGAATGCGCGACGGTCGCAACAACTGTACAGAGAACAGTTTCCAGATCGGAACACACCAGCTCTAAGTACGTTCGCTAATGTTGAGAGAAAGATGCGTACAGGTGTTTTTTTAAGCCCAAGAAATGCAAGACATGAACGACTAGTAAGGAATGAGGCCACAACAGTAAATCTTCTTGAACTTGTTGAAATAAATCCTCACATCTCAATTCGTAATATCTCGGAAGAAACCGTTAGCAAATCTACTGTACAACGCATGTTATGTGAAAATTGACTCCATCCCTACAAAATTCATTTGATTCAAAAGTTGTGCCCAAATGATTATGATAGACGACTTGAATTCATTGCGTTTTTGACTGTTAAGATACATGATGATCCAGGATTTCTTAATAAAATTTTGTGGTCTGATGAGTCCCGATTTCACAACAATGGTATTGTAAACCGCTACAACTGCCATTATTGGGCAACGGAAAATCCACGTTGGATGAGGGAGACGCATTTCCAACAAATCTGGGGTATTAATGTCTGGTGCGGTCTTTTCAATGGGCGATTAATTGGACCATATTTTTATGAAGGTACTTTGAATGGCGAGAGAAATTTAATGTTTCTGTCTCTGAAGTGCAGCCTGTACTGCTGGAAGATGTAACCATAAACGAACGTTTAAATATGTGGTGGCAACAAGATGGTGCGCCGCCGCACAACAGCTTAAATGTGTCAATTTTTTTAAATAATTCTTTTGGGAATAAGTGGATAGCTAATCATGGACCAGTCAGTTGGCCCGCAAGGTCACCTGGCTTGACACCATTAGACTATTTTTTATGGGGTTATTTGAAGAATGAGGTTTATTCTGTTCAACCAAGAAATTTGGAGGACTTGAAAAACAAAATTACTCATGCCTGCAGGGAAATATACTCACACAAACTATTAGAAATGCATGTACCGGGGAACTGCTTAGAAGGTATGAATTTTGCCATACCCAAAATGGACGCCAATTTGAGCATCTCTTATAAGTTTAGTTTTTAACGACTGTACTTAGTATTATTACGTTTTTGTGATTTTCTCGAAAAGTATTGAAATTAAAAAAAAAGTTGTTATATATTGTTGATTGAGTATTTAACGATTCATCCAAATCTCCAATAAAATATAGGGTGTTCTATTGAAAAAAATTAAGTTTACGTCAAAAAGTACGTTTTTGCTTCACCCTGTACATATTAGTAAATAGTCATTGAAAGCACCTTTCCAAACAATGAACTTTTTATCTGAAACTTTTTTCTCTAAAATGTACAGGGGCCGAGTAAATTAGTGTCTAAATAGAGTTGGGACACCCTGTAGTGCACCTTCATATTTGACTATTCCATAGCTTCTAACATCTAGAAACTACTCATTATTTCTTCTTTACAAGTCCTTAGTCTCTTGTGTTGGCTCTTGTATCAGAGTGTCTGTATTAGAATCTTCTTTCGTCGATTACATTTCACCTCTTTCTTCAATTTTCTTGCTGTTGGATTGTTTTTTAGATTCAGACTTTATAGCATCATTTTTCTCCAAAATTAATTCTTCGCTTGTTGTAGGATTGTACTAAAAATATTTCTTTCGAATTCAAAATTTTAATACCTTTATCTTAGGTAGGACTTAGGAAATTTTACATCTTTGTGTTATTGGAACTTTTGTTATATTCATTGCTTTTTTCTGTTGTTGGTTTAATTACAAAACGGTAAAATATTGATTTGTTTATTATTTAAGTCTCTGTTAACCATTTCCACTTTGCTACGATCTATTGTCATCAATGTTGTTACTAAATTCAGGAAAGTCATGTTCTAACCTGGTCTTCAATATTTTCATTTTCGTTCGAAAAACTGTTTTTTTTCTGTAGCTTCAGTAGTTTCTAAATCAAAGGGTGTCTCTTGCTCTTCTCGAATGTCATCTGTTTCCATTTCTTCAGACGTGTTTAATTCAGGTTCGGGGATACATCAACTTTAATGGACCGCCAAAAATTGTAAAGCTTCAAATGTCAATATTCTCTTTGTCAAAAATATTGACAGTGATAGTTTTTCTGCGGAGTAATTCGGAGCCTTTTCGTCAAAGGGGTACATCCCACAGACACAAAACCCGGACTTAATGGCGACTGTAAAATCTTTTTCTATCAAAATCCAATTTAATTCAAAGAAAATGTTTTTTTTTTCTGAATATTCTTGCCTCTTAGGTTGGAGCAGAGGTGTTGTATTTGGTGGAATACAAATTAGCATTATATCATTTTTACCGCACAGGTTGCTGAAATTCAATGACAAGTGAAACGAGTGATCATCAACAAAGATGATAACTAAAATAGTCTTGGAAGCTAAAAACTTAATAAAAATATTTGCAAAATATTCGGAGAATAGTCTGCATCCCTCCTGAGTCCGATATTCCGATTCTCCAATTCCTAGTTCCTAACTTGCATATAATAGATATCATTTGTTACGTGGGAGGGGGAGAAAAAGAAATATTAATCCCTCTTTAATAGATCTTTAAAATCTCTACACTACCAGCTAGTTCGGCAAATGGGTAGAGTGGTAGAGCGACCCGGTCGTCGAAATGACCTTCACTTCTTATTCCATGCAAACAATTGACAAATAACAAAGCCTGTACTGAGTAAATTAATGACATTAAACAAATGGGGAATGTCAAATGTCAATGCATTACGGTGATTGTAGGGGGTAGTAATTTATAATAAAACAATTTAACTGATTTTAGTGTGTTTAAAAAGTACTAAAATTTACCGAAAACTGTACTAGATTGCCTTCTAAGGTACTAAACTCTAAACTAGGTAAAAAAAAAATAAGAAAATACTTCTAACGAAGAGCACAGAACCACAGGAACCCGAGCTCTCTGAACATCAGCCTATCTCACTCGAGCTTGTCTAAATATTGGGACCCAACTACGTATACAATTTACCATGTGTTCATTAGAATCCGTCAACTAGCCACCTACAAAATTCATCTGTTTTGTACTTCATAACATAACAAGATGACAACTAGCAAGTAAGGTTGAAACACTCAATGCTGATTGGGAAGAGCCAATGTCAAATAGATGATGGCGAATCAAGTTACGACGTACGTTTAAAACCCTCTTCTATTCTCTAACAAAATCATAGCCAACTAGATGACGTTTTATAAGGAGTCCCTTACATGTCATATGTAACAATGTTGACAAGTGACGTGATTACGTAGAGTTTTGAATGTTCTGACAGATCCCGGATGCCCGCAGTGTGTGCGTGCGAATTGTGAATATTGTACTAATTTTGGGGCTGTGGGTACTAGACTAGACTAGTAAATGAGATACAAAAGGACTAGATTTAGTACAATTGTACTAAGGGAGGCAACACTGCTGTTGCCTTCTTCAAAACTATCTAAAGTGAAAAAACTTAGAAATGATAAAATACAAAAATTATACTTAGTTATTTGTGTGTTTGTTTATTAGGAATATTTATGTTTAATTATACTACTCATGATACTAAAATAGGTAAATGAAATAATATACAAAAATATAATGGTTCTGGATATTATCTAAACGTATTAAAAATATATCAGTAGGTACCTAGATACCTACCTACTAGACAGAAGTCTGAGCAGAAAAAATGATTAGATTATTTTGATGGTTATAATATGATCACCATAAGTCAATTGACATATTGACCAAAAATAACTCCAGCAGACGTCCAACTGGTCACTTGTGCTACCTGGGTGTTCTTCAATTCAAGGACCAAAAGAAGAAGGAAAAGATTTCATATCCTTTAGGAATTCAAGGAATTTAAAAGACATCCAGAAATTGTAGTTCTAGCCTAGAACCTAGACGGCAGCATTATCAATGTATAGTATAGATAATAAAATGATTTAAAAATATAAAAAAATACAGAAAACTGTTAATCTGGCTGTCAATCTGCCAACGTTGTCATCAACGTCGTTATAAATTATTAAACAAATACCATATCCTAAGTTATTTAATGTTTATAAACATAAAACGCAATTCAATAAAAATCCCTTGCTTAAAGTGGGTGCCTCATTAAAATTACTCTACTGACCAATTTGATGGCTATTTCATAAGGTAATAAACCAAATAATGTGTTCAGTTGTAAAACCGTAACATATTCCCAGCTTCGTTATCAGCTTGGTTGGATAATATACTGTTATGCACGACCAGTTCATTATTGTGTTTTTATTGATGAGTTACCAAAATCGTAAACTTGCACTTTATGCCCGCTCGGGCATAAATTTTTTTGGCAAATTGGAGAGACTTCTGAGAGAACCCTGAAATAAACAAAAAATGCAAAAAGCTACCTGTTTATAAAAAAGACCATCGTCTCGTTAATAAACTAAAATTATTCTAAAAAAAGTTAATCACAAGTTCATTATCAAGTTACAATAACATTTTGATAACTTTTTTTTCTTGGTAAAATTATAACATTCACCTTAATAATTCATACTCAGTAACCATTAACACATACAATTCTTTTTATTATTCTTTGAAATTCTTTTTTTTATGTATTAAAAGATGGATTTTTGTGCTAACCATCCGTTATCTCTGAGTTGGGACTAAAAAACATCGATATAATTCGTTCTTAGATTACGTAGCTTTGATGAAACTTATTCACTAGAGGATAGAGAAAGCAATATAACTCATCTGATATACGCTCATAGCACTAGGCACTTCCATCCCACTTTACAACCACAAGTATCAACCAAAAAAAAAGAAACAATTACATTTACTTCATTGGCTACGTTTTAGACTCACCACGTGATCCTTTTATATACCAAGACCAATATCGAATAGAGTGCCATATCAAATGAATAAAGAACACAAAAGGGTTCCACCTTAGACAACAAACCGCAACAAATATGTTTCTAACTATAAAGGCGAACACAACATCTTTTTACGGTTATCTGGGATCTGGAGAACCCCTTTTAGTGCAATCGGCTTCTGTTTGGGCAGATGTGAAAGGGGCTTAACAAAAGCAAAATATGAATGCAATATTTCGTGCATCGCCTGAGATTTGTGATAAGTTTTGATGGTTTTATGTTTCGGTGTTCGATGTTCGGTGTCGAAACCAGGGTTGGATCCAAAAAAACTTACCTCCCTCGTTTTGCTATTTTCATATATAACAGTGTTAGTATTTGCTTACTTACTGTTTTGTTTCGTTGACATTCAAGAGAGTTTCTGCTATTGCTCGCTACTAGATGGCACTATGTAGCGGTGGTAAACAACGTCAAG